>JADLZK010011025.1:0-371349 GCA_015847255.1 Hyparrhenia diplandra | reverse complement strand
GACATAGCATGGACTCTCTCAATTCTTCCATTAGTGATGAATGAGCTGTGTCTTTTTGCACAAGGTTAGAGTTCATCATATGCCTTGCTTATCTCTGATTGGAATTCATCCTTGACTTACCCGGAATTAGGGATTTGAGAGTTTTTGCAGGTTAGTCCAACACAATAACCAATGTCTACGCAAAGCAATTTTAGTTCAATAACCAAACTAGACTCCATGTCTAATTCAATTAAGGAAGGCAACTTAACCTAAGCAATTCACGCTTAATTTAAAAAGCCTTTTGGAAAATACCCTATAGGCCTATAGAGTACCCCCAAACTAAAGCATACTATAATAGATAAAGGTAGTATGAAAAACACTCTAGAGATTTATCCAATTAGAAATGAAAAACATGATCAAGGTGATATATATATATTTTTTTTTTTTAGATGCAAACATGGATGGAGTCAATGAACTAAACATGCAATGGATCTACTAAGTAAAAAAACATAAACTAAGTATGGAGTGAATGCATGAGTTAATCAAGTAAACATGTAATGCAATGCAATAAAATTAAATGATAACTACTCAATTAATTTATAGTCAATGAGCAAAACTTTCTCACCTTTTTAATCATACTTACCACGTTGTGCAAATTCTATGTACGTCACTTGAGATGTGTTCATTGGAATTCCTTGTGACGGCGAATTTTTCTTCAATCTATACATGGTTAGAATAATATATATTAAATACATACCTTTTGAGATGTAGGTGGTTCCAATGGTGATGAATCTTGGATTGATCGTGCAAATCCCTCGGTTCTTCAATCGCCTTTTCTTTTCTCGCGGGAATCTTGTCGAAGATCGCATCCACATCTTTTGTCCCTCGCTATTCCACAATTCAACGTAACAAGAATAATCCTACTAAAGCCAGTGATACACTAAATTAGCGCACATCATGATCATCAGCTAGAATCTTTAGGCCAATTGTTTCCCAAGAACGGCAAAAAAAAGCTTGTTGGCATTTGTTATGCTAAAAGAATGAAGGATTCTCAGTTTACGTAACACCTACCATTGTAGCTTTTCCCTAGGATGAGTATTCTAGAGTATCGTATCCATAGGAAGCTTTTGGCTAAAGAATTTAACAAAGTCACAATTATGTATCTACCAATCTTAGCAAACCACTAGACTATAGTGAGGTAATGGTTAAAGGATAAAATAATTGTCAAAGCATAAAATAATAAGCTACCTAAGATGTCAAAGACTAATCAAGAGGTCAAATGGAGAGATCAAGGTTCCCCGGTAATTCTATTACTTAGGTTCTATGATAAAGAATTATACTAATGCACTTTGGAGCAACAGACCTTTCCAACTCCCCTCGAAAGACTGAAGAAGGTAGTCGGGAGAAGGCTGCCTAAAAGCTCTTACCAAAACACCAATCCAACGTGGACTACAAAGCCTTACGAAGTAAGCCACCCCCCGCTACCACAACTATCCGCGGATTTGGAACCTCAAAAACCTTTTATAGCCTAGACACCATATCTAATACACTATAGATTACTACTTCTAGCTACCTAGCATAACTAGAGCCTCCCCAATACGATGAGATCCCATGCATTAACATAACAACTAAACTAACCATATATGAAATACATGGAAGTAAATAGAGAAGATAAATAAATGAATCATAAAAGTCTTCCAAAAGATAAGATATGAAACATACCAAACTCAGAGACATCTCCAACTAAAAGTATAGTTCAATCCTCTCCTTACTCTTGGATTAGATCTAAGTTAGATCTTAATCTACTTCTAATTATATGTCTAATCTACTTCTAATTACATTGCTAATCTTCTTTCTAATCTACATCTAATTCACTAATCCTTAGAGAGGTTATCCTTACATTGGGACACCCTACAACCGAAAAGACTCCTAATGATTAGAATGAGAATAGAATGAATTAGGTTTAGCCCTCAAAGTGGGGTCTTCTTATATAGGCCTTGGTGATGAACGTGGAACCCTTGGATCAAACCTACCTTGGCAACGTGTAGATATTAACCTCAAAGTCGCAGTAAACCCACTCAGAAAGATGAGTATTCCACAATCTTCACCCGCTGGCCGCTCTTACATCGTTTCATCAAGTACGCTGTGCCATGGTGGGGCCCAGGTTACGTTCTTCCCCGGTGTCTTCGTGTCTTCTAGAATGTTTTAGTCCACAATTCGCTGAGTTGTTTCACGTCCAAGTCTTGTCATCATATGTGAGATAGATTCCGAACTTTTCTACATTCTTTCTCTCAAGATTTATCTCATAAGTCCTCAGAAAGTCATAAATCACCAAAGCTCATGGAATTATGTTAGTTAGACCCCTAGTCTATGTTGAAATTCAAAATATACCTTTTTCCATGTTTAGTTGACTAGTAATATTATGCTATAACAAAGTCATCAGGGCCCAAATAAGCAAAGCCCCCAAGACACAGGCGGGTGAGACAACGCCCCTTAAAAGGGAACAACGCCATCATCCTTTTTGAACTCGCCGCCGAAGCTCGCCGGCTGCCTCCCGCCACCGCCGCCGGGCTTGTCCTCGGCACAGCTTTTGAAGCCACGCACCCGCTACCGTAGGCTCATCAACGCTGAGTCGAGCCCGCCGACGCCGAAGCCCACGCCGGGCCAGCGCCATGGTGCTCACCGGGGCCTCTGGTGAAGCTCACACACCGTCGGGTCCCGACGCCGTTCGCAAGCGCTTTCTCCTGATAACGCAGGCCGCCTACAACGTAAATGCATAAGTCGAGCACTCATAACGGACGCCAAGTATGGAGGTGACCACGCCGCCGCTGCATCACCTCGTGGTTGCCTTCCTCTTCACCTCTCCGGGCGCCGGAAGCGAATTCCTCGCCTCGCCGGTTTAATGGGGTTCGCCGTGGCTTGGGCACGGGCGCTGGCCGTGAGATCGGGGCGGGCTCAAGGGCGAGGCGGCTTACACCGGGCGCCGGGCTCGACAGACGAGGTCCCGACCTCTCCTGGGCTATGGGTTCGCCATGCCTGCCCTCCAAAAAGCATGATCACGGGGTGTTGACACATGTTAACGTATACTTTTAATTGTCAACTAAACATGGAAAAGGACTAAAATATAATTAGATAACCTTATTAGGGTTTCTTACTAACGTGCATTTCCACGAAGTTTTGCAAAGTTGTGATTTGCGGTGGACTTAACAGAAAACACTGCACTGGCGGTCATAACTAATTGACGAACGTGAATGCAATCCAACCTCAAACAAGTCTAGAAGGCTCCGATTACACCCGACGGAACTAAACTTAACACCCCTGGGAAAACATCATCTAGAAGACTCCGTAAGCCACGACGCGATCGCCGGCCTAGGGTGGGACCCACCCCGGGCCGATCGCCCCAATATCCGTGCCGCTGCGCTCCGGCAGCCCCCTCGCCTGCATCGTTCCTCCACCGCTAAGACGCAATCTAATCCGTCAAAGTATCGTCGGTTTGATCCGAGGGCGCAGAGAAGCACCTAGATGGATCTAAATCCAACACTGCACCTCCTCCGACTATATAAGTAAAGCCCCCCGTGCCCCTCGCTTCAATCATCTCGCATCAACTCATCATCATATACGACGATCCAGCTCTAGTCGACGCCTTAGCTCTAGTTTAAGAACTAGAAGTAGAAGATTAGATAAGATGTAGAACTAGAAGCCCTAGATTAGAGTTGAGAGTAGAGCTTCAAGTTGAGAGAATTAGAGCGCCGTTGAGGCGGAGTTGAAGGAAGGCCCGAGTCGCCGGGCGCCCCATCTTCTTTCTTCCTCCGAGTTGGTGCCATTGGAGCGCAAATCAGATCTTGTGGATTGTTCGACTTCCATTCGAAAAGTAAGTGGTATTGTCTCTATTGTTCTTAAGGTTCGTGATTTCTTTGATAAGATTACTTTGATTCTTGGTTGCTTTGAGTTGAAGTTGTTAGATTAATGTAAGCGCGGTGCTTAGATTGACTAGCTTATTACGTAATACCTTCTATAGGCCGGTGAAGACATACTGTTAAGGCCGATACGGGTGGTGATGGCAGCTACCATTGAGTCCTTTTGTCACGCCCCGCTTTATAGAAATCGTAGGAGCCCCTCGCGCTGTTAGCGTAGATTCCCTTTTATTAAGAGTTTCTTCATGACAACCCCTCTTAAGAACAATGTGCAAATGATTTACTTGAAGTGAGAACAAGACCTTCCTAATGGAACTCCTTACCTTCTCTTTTAATCTAGTTTTATAGCCACTCTGATTTACCTATACACCTCAACCTACTCTCTCACCTTCTCCCCTGCGGATTCGAGTATTTAAAGCCCTATTCCTCGTGAAGTGCTCCACCGCATCCGTTAAACTGCGGATTATCCATCATAATATTCCCCGTAGGTTAACAAATACCAACAACGGCTCGGCTTCCTCCCAGCACGCCACCACCACCCGGATTGACTGACCCTCCCGGTGGAGCCCACCAATCTCCAATTGGAAAGCGCTGGCCGAGAGCCGTAATGGCCCACCTCACCAACCTGGAGAGCTCAAACTCGTCGAGAGAAGCTCGTGGCGAATCAAAATGAAAAGACGGACGCAGGGCGGAGAGGAGTTCTTAGGAGTATGAGATGTTCCCGAAGTTTGGCAAGATACGCTCGGCGCGACGACCTCTCCCCGCCTTGGTCACCACCTTCATCCGAACTCCACCTGATCGGCGGTGAGACTAGGGCGCCGCCCCTGCAAACGGGGCCTTGTCCGCCGCCATCTCCCACATATACGGCTCGACGCCGGGAGGGCACCACCGCCTTCCTCGCGGGCGCGTGATGTGATTCAATCACAACCCCACGCCCGAAAGCAGCTGATCTTGCTCACGGTCGTCTCCACCTCGCCATGGAGCTCTTGTGCTGCATTTCACGCCACACCGAAGTTCCCGTCGCAAAGGTCTTGGCCGTGTACAGCCAAGCAGAGGATGGGATGGGTCGTTCTTTAGGTAGAACCAGCTCGTCCCTCCACCGGATTGGCGGACGGTCAATCCCCGAAGGTCTCACGCACCCTCCCCCACCTTGTTGCATCGGCACGTTGTGCTATTGAGCCGGTCCGCTACCCTTGGCCAGCGTCGGATCTTGGCGAAGACGTAGTGCTTGAAAAGCTCCAAGTTGGGGGATCCCCAACCGTACCGCGACAAAGCATCGTGAAGCGCCGAGAGGAGCAAAGACCCCATTAGGGCGCCGTGCTGGAGCCTCGACGCTCAGCATTTGAGATGATGTGCCGGAAGAAGTCGCCCACGGCGCATCCCCTGAGCCCACGCCGTGGAACGCGATGAACGCACACCACGCACTCCATCCGGCTGGTCGGGACCGCGTGGGACGCCGGCGAACCATCCACTCCATCGCCGTCCACGCTGAACGGAAGCCCGCCGACGGTGCCGTGATCTCTCGACATCGCCTCGTGCCACCGACGCATCACTGCCAATCGAACCCATCTTCAGCCCTTTTTGCACCGGACTACTAGCTAAGAGGAGAAGGGGAATTGGATCTGATGGATAAGCGCTGCGAATCGAACTTTCTTGGCAAAGGGAAGCAGAGGGCACGTAAACGGAAAGGTAAAACCGCCTCGACTCCCCGCTCTATTTATAGGAGCTCGCTCTGGGCTGAGGCGCGCCAAGAAGAAGCCACAAGGGGACCCACCTCCCGGCCACGCCCGGCTCGCAAATCAGCTTCGTAGATTGCCGCGGTAATGCATACTCGCGGAATCCAACCGCCATGCATATTAAGGCGTGAATCGCGTACCAACGGTAAAAGCCCCAACGCGTAAGATCCCTACGCTCTTTACGCGAACGGGTAAAGCGCCGAGAGCTCGACGCTAACGGGTCGCAAACGTTGTTCCAAAGCGCTGAGCTCGTGGCACGCAGCTCACCGCCGCAGGTTCAAAGGTCAAGCTCTCGACTTGAGGGCTCTTTGGGCCGCCCCGAAAACAATAAGAGCTAGGAGCACCTTTGAGGAAGCGGCGCGCACGGCCACGCTCGAAGCTCTCAAAGCGCTCGCTTCGCTGTCGCGCGGCCTGTAGCTCGCGGCTACTTAACGACTCGAGCCTCCTCGAGGAAGCGCCGCCCTCGTGCAACCCCCGCCTCGAGGACCACGGAAGCTGGGCCCTCGTAGACTCGAGGTCGATCCACTCAGCCCATCGTACGAAAGAGTTAATCTAACTCGGGCCTCACTCGACCATCCCACGCAGGCCGCCGAAGCGCCGATTTCGCCAACGAGGCTAGACCGGGTTCGAGCTCACCATCTTTGCATCACGGAAGACGGCACGGGTCGAGCGCGCCTACAACAATTCAAAAGCCTCCCGCAAGAGCTCACAGCTCTCATCGGAGCCTCGTGGTGACTCACGCAGCGCCGAGCGCACTCCACGCACCCAAAATTTTTCCCCAACTTAAGATGCAAAGATTCGAGAGACCCTCTCTCTCTCCCAAACGCCGGGGCTACCGTGGGGATCAATATTCGGGACACTAAGAATGAGCTCCACCCACTCGACGCCAACAAGCTAATGCAGCTCTAAGAGCCTACTCGTCATCGCAAGGAGGTCACCGCTTCTACGAAGAGCTCAAGGCTGCGGACGGACTTCATGGCCGAAGTACGCTGCGATACGAAGCTCTCGTGCCGAGGGACCTGCTCTCGCCGACCGAAGCTCTCCCAGGCGAAGCTTCGCCCTCGCTGCGACTGAGTACTCTCCCGCGACCTCTTTTCGCCGCCAGCTCGAAGCTCAGCTAATCTCGCAACGGGCGAAGAGCTTCTCTCGTTTTTCCGCGTGAAGCCAACGGGTACGGTTGGCCAACCACTCGACGCTAATCACCGTAGAGCCACTGCAGCCGCTACAGCTCATGTGGAGGAGGTCTTTTCCATCACAGCCGCTTATACCCTCTATCGACTCAACAAGCCGCCTACAGCATCGAAGTACGCACGTATCGACGGGACGCGATGCTCTCATCCATGGTATGGCCGCCCATGCCGACGGGATCGATTCCTCGCCACGATTGCGGCTGACGACGCTGCACTGCCGCCAAATCCCTCGATCTGCGCCGCATGCAGCCAGTCTAAATTTCAGCATCAAGGCTGCAAAAGAGCTCGGAGACGACTCTTGCCGACCAAAGAGCTTCCTTCGAGAGCTCCCCTCGCACCCCGCCGCATCCAACAAATCTACTACGACCCCCTCCCCGACGGAACATGCGAGGCGTATCTCAAAGGCAGCGCATGGCCGCCCCTCCCATACCGAAGGGACGGCTTCCAACTACGATTAAAGAGGCGGCGACGCCCGACCATCGTCCCGACCCTAGATTCCCGCAGACGGGCGACGCACCGATTTCAACATCCAAAGCTACCGAGAGCCCAAGAGAGCTCACCGCCAATCGTGAGAGCTCATTTAGGAGCTCTTTTCACCTACCCGCCACTCCATGGCCCCTCATTCTATCCGCTTCGCCTCAACCTCGAAGAGCTCATATGTCCCGCCTCCCTTGCCACTATAAAAGGAGGAGCAGGTTCTCGGTGAGGCAAGGGACAAAGGGACAAGGGGAAAAACAAACTAACCCAAGCTTCCTAAAACCAACATCCTCACACACACTCAATATTGGCACTCGCCATCATGAAGACACGGGAGCCGGCTCCCCTCTCGATCCGCTTGTAATGCACGGTATGAGCGCTTTGAGCTCGATAGTGATCAAGATCGACTAGGGAGCCCGATTTTGCCCCGACCAAAGATAAATCTTGTGTCATTGTCCCTAGAGCTAGGCCATCTTCGAGAACGCACTAGCTGATCGATTCTTGTGGATAAAGTGGTCACCGCGATATCGTACCACGGCAAAGAACCATTTCAACAAATGAAACAAATGTGTGTCCTCTGACCTTTGTGGTCGCTACTATTGCAGCTTGTGACATGTATAAGGAAAAAGAGGTGGATTCCCGACTTAATTTGATATGGATTATGTATGTGTTCGGTTCCGGTGTCACGGGCGACCACACGGATCAAGAATCGGACCGGTCGGCATGTTCTCCTAATGGCCTAGCTCTAGAGACAATGACACAATGTTTATACCGGTTCGGCAAAATCAGGCTCCCTAGTCCAGTGTGATCACTATCCGAGAGCTCAAACGCTAGTACCGGGTGCGCATAAGCGACGAGAGAGGGAGCAGGCTCCCAAGTCTCGTGATTGAGGCTAGTGCCAATATGAGGGTGAGTGAGGGTGTTTGAGTGCGTTCTCTGCGCCCTCCCGACCGAGAGTCCTCGCCCCTCCTTTATAGTGGCAAGGGGAGCAAGACATATGAGCTCGAAGTTGAGGTGGGAGTGCATAGGACAAGGAGCCATGGAGCGGCGGTAGGTGAAAGAGCTCTTCAACGCAGCTCGCTGATTGGCCGGGAGTTCTTCGAGCTCTCGCAGCTTTGATGTCGGAATCGGGTCGCCGCCGTGACGCTGAATCCGGCCGGGTGATGATCATGTGTCATTCTCCGTTTCGATCGTAGTTGAAGCCGCCTCTTCGCATGGGAAGGGCGCGCTATGCCGCCGACGCTGAGATGTGCCCCGCATGCCTGGCCGGGATTGTAGTAGAGTTGTTGGATGCAGGGGGTACGACAGGGAGCTCGTGGCGAAGCTTCTTTGGTCGGGCAGAATCATCCGGGGCGAAGCTCTTTGGAGGCCTCGATGTTGAAATTGGCCGCCACAGACGCTGCGAATCGGGTTTGGGCGGTGGCCTAGCGCCGGTAGCCCTTAATCGCGGTAGGAATTCCATCCTCGCCGACATGGGCGCGCCATACCATGGATGGGCCGGGCGCACGCCGACGATTTTGAGGAGACCGGTGGCGGTGCCGCTGGAATTGATGGGGTATGGTGGTGATGGAAAGGACCTCCCTTCAGCTGTAGCCCGCTGCGGGCTGGCTGCATTTGCCGTGGAGCAGTTGGCCAACTCACTTGCCGGCTTCACGGTGGAAGATAGGCGCAGCTTCTTCCACCGCCACGGATCCGCGGAGCTCGAAGCTCGGCGCAGGCGGGAAGAGGTCCTCATGTAAAAGGTCGTGCCGCAGCGGATGAGAGCTCACTCAGGGAGAGCTCGCCGAGGTGAGGATGCGCCCCTTGGTTCCGGTGAGCTCATGCGCTGCCGGTCCGCAACGGGCGCAGAGCTTGTCCTCGAGCCGCTGAGCTTTTTGGAGGATAGTGAGTTTTCGCGTTTAGCCGAGCGGTTTAGCTTGCTGATGTCGAGCAGGAGCTCATCCTCGCCCCCTTAATATCGATCCCCACAAGAGGCCCCGGCATTTGGGAGAGAAGGGAGAGTCTCCTCCGCATGCCGTTTGGTAATGGTAGCTCGAAGCTGAGGGGTTCTCGCCGGGAGTGAAGGTCTTTGAACGGGTGTGCGCCACAGCCACCCGTGGGTGTAGTTTCGAGGCTCCGCGGAGAGTCGTGGAGCTCGCGAGGCTTTTTAGAGTTTGTCATGGGCTCATCGCATTCGCTGTTTTTTCACCGCGGTGGAGATGGTGAGCTTGAACCCGATCCGCTGCCTTGTCGGCCAAGATCGAGCGCCGGTGAGCCGCCGCTGGATGGTCCAGGTGAGGCCCGAAGTTTGTTAACTTGTTCGCATGCATCGGGCTAGTGGATCAACCTCTCGATTCCGAGGGCCCGACTCGCGTGGTCCTCGACTCGGGTTGCCCTGAGGCGCAGGCGCTCCTCCTCGAAGAGTCCGCTTGAGTCGCTCGTAGCCCCTCGTGATACCTGACGCTGCGCAGATAGAAACCCCCGAGCCCTTTCTGCGCTCGCAGCATGGGCCGCCGATGCCGCTTTGGGGACGGTGTAAGGAGCTCTTCGAGTCGAAGCTTGTCCTTTGGCCTCGCGACGGTGAGCTCGAGCGCTATCGCAGCTCTGCGGCTTTCAAGCGCCGCTAGGCCGAAGCTCTTCGCTATCCATTATGTGGAAGGGCTAGGCTTGTCCTCTAATCGAGTCGGAAAAACGCCTCTCGGCGTGGGGTCGCCCATGCCGCGTGCGTGGAAGGTTCGATGTGATGCGGCACCCGCCGCCCCTCGCTGGAGTTGACGGGTACTGACGCATATGATCGGATCACCTTCCCCTGCCGCCGTAGCCTTGTATGGTTACAGCTGATTTGTCGTGGAGTGGTCGGCCATGTCGAGAGTTGGCGGCCAACCCTTGTGCTCGCAGACCGAGCCAAGCTCTTCGGTAGCTCGCTAGCGGCTCGTTGTCGGGGAGCTCTGGGCGGTCTAGAGGTCCTCGAAGAGCTGCAGAGGCTTTTAGTCGGGCGAAGCACTTCGCCCGGCGGATCAAACGCCTCGTGGCCGGGTGAGCTCTTCCGAGAGCTCAGCGGGCCTCGCTTCGTATGACGGTTTCCGAAATTAAACGCCGCCGCCGCTCGCCACGCCGGGCGGTTTAATGCGGGCGCCAGTGCACTCCCTCGCATTGGCCGTGAGTTATGGCGGGTCTTCGCAAGCGCCGCTGCCATTGGCGCGTTCTCGTAGAGATCGCGAGGGCCGTGGGTGGAGATCATGGGGAGTCCGCCGCGCGCCTTCGCGGCGGGAGGCGAACCGCCGCCTCTCCGGCTATAAATTCGGGGCTCGAGCCGTGGAGGCGCATACCCGCTTTCCTCCTTCTCAAGTCCTCTTCTCTCCTTCGTGACTTCTTTGCCTTGGGAATGGAGGGCGCTGGGTCTTCGTGACACCGGGCGGTCCGAGGAGGACGCCGTTATCGGCAGTGAGGCGGCTCGCCCTCCCCGCTGTAACTCGCGCCGCCGACTGATCCCGGTGCCGCCCTGGGCCATGCTCTCCCCTCCGCGCTCGGGCGCCGCCTCCTCCTCCGCTTCGGGAGAGGCAACGATCGCCGAAGCTTTCGCTCAAATCTCGGCTGCGCCGAGGCTGAGGGATGCGAGGGCGGCGCCATCGACCGCCTCGGAGCAGAGCTCGCGATGCGCGGCGCATCCACGCGAACGCCATCAGCTTTGGCGTGTGAGCGCCCTTCTTCCCCGCTTGTCTTTTCGAAGTCGGCATTCGCTCGCCGACACCCTCGTGCACCCCTTTTTCGCAGCTCGCCTGAAGAGGCGGATCACTTGCGGGAGCGTGTCCCGTGGTTGCCGCCCGCGGGCGCGCCGCCATGGGCGCGTGACGCCCTCGCGAGTGAGCGCTGCTGGCGCACCGGCGCCGACTGATGGGGAGTCCGAGGGTTCTCGACGGGACTCGGTGGCGACTTTTGCCGACGACGCCGAGGACTTCGAGGCCACCGCGAGGAGGAGGTGGTGGCGAACGCCGACGCCGGTGCCTCTCCTTGCGGAGGAGTAGCTCGCTCGGGCGCCGAGGCCGCGGCGGCTCTTCGCCGGTCCCCGGGCGAGGTTCGCCACCGAAGCCGGGAGCTCGACACGGATCGCAAGGCGCCTCTGACTCATGAGCTCGGTGCAGCCTTTAGGCGCCGCCGCGAAGCTGCCGTGAGCTAGGACCTCTTGTGCCCTTTCTTGCTCTTGTAGTCCCCTATTTAGGTCAAGTGTACATATATATATCCGTGTATGGCAAAAAAAGTATTCGTGAAGGGATGGTTAGTCCTTTAAGATGTTTTCTTCCAAAGGCTCGATGTCGTTGTTGACTCCAGGGTCGAGGCGACGCCTTGATCGTGGTGTTAGTAGGTCACTTGAAGCTCTTTGGGCGAGGAGCTTCGTGCTTTCGGCGTAAATTGGCGAGGGCGTCGGTGGCGTCCTTGGAGGGTTGTAGGAGATTCCTATCTTGATACGGCGTTTTTTGCAGGCAAACTCGCGGGCATATTATAGCGTTCCCCTTTTTTTTGTCTTTGCATAAGATCGCAAAGGGTGAGTTCGGATCGATTTTTACCTCGTTGGCGGGATCAAGCGCTTGATGAGCTGATCTCGAAGTGGTTCGGGGGAGGTCAAAGCGGCGAGCTCGCTTGAGGTGGTTGACCGTGGGCTGACCCAGCGTCCCGAGTTGCGCATTATTTGGCGATGTTTGAACACATGCACGAGGTTCCGAGAAAGGTGAATTCTCGTGGAGACCCCTAGGAGTTTTTCGTGGGCTCGTCGACCCATTCCTCGCCGCACGGTGGCCGTGGAGGTGGTGAGCTTCGGCCTCGATTTTGCCTCGTTGGCTGGAATCGAGTGCTTGGTGAGCCGGCGGGTAGTTCGGGAGGTCAAGCTCGAGCTCATTCGTTGTGGTCGGCTAGTGGACCGACCTCGTGTTCCAAAAGCGCAAATCCTTACGGTTCCCCGAAGCTTCGTTTGGGGGAGCTTTCGAGGACTAGAGTCTCCTCATCGTGAAAGATAACTAAGGTTGTCTTTTACGCCTCCTTTGGCAACCGGCATGCTTTTAGCGAAGCCCAGGAGCTCGTTCGTGGGCCGAGAGCGAGAGCCGTCGATGCTTGCCGCCTTTAGCGCCCCTCGCCAGGTGGTGTTCCGAGAGGCGGCCGCCGGACCCAGGTAAGGGGCGGCCTTTGAACCCTAGGACAAAGTCGCGGCTTCGGTAAGGACCCGAGCTGCAGATCGGTCGGGCTGGCTCGTATGTGCTCGACCTGCGCAGGGACTAGTTATCGATATCCGGACGTTGGAAAATTATCACGGATGCTTGTGCCCGTTGCTTTGCGGCGCCGCCTTTTGCCGCTGCCGCATCGCTCCTGCACGCCGTTAGCGGACGGGCGGGCGAGGCTTGAGCTTGCCGTTCGTTCGTTTGGTCGGCCGGCAGGTCGCCCTCGGCTCCGAAGCTTGATTCCACGGCTCTTCGGCGGCGGGCGTCGCGTGGGCGAGATCTCCGTGGCTCTTCCGAGCTCGCCGCCGGTCTTTGCCTTCCGCGGCGCGCCTCGCACGCGGCGTCTCGGGCGGCGCCCGGGTTCCGGGTTTCGAACCCGTCTTCGGACCCGGTCGGTGGAGCTCGCGACCGCGCGAATCACCCTCTCGATGCTCGCGATCGGACCGTTAAGCCCAGAGCCACGAGAATTTTAGCTTGCCGGGTAAAAACCGTTGGGGCCTTACCATTAGGATTTTTGCCGTTGGGGGGAGGAGTCAGTCCCATTAAGGCGGCGTCGGTTGGGCTTCGCTGGTGCCGAAAGATGCGCGGCGTCGATCTCGCTGGAGTTTGCTACGCAGTACGGGCCGGGCTGCGGGCGGCCCCTGTGACGGTTTCAGCCGCCTCCATCGTACGAGGCCCTATAAATGGCGAGATCGTAGGGGTGGGCTCACCTTCTGCACACACTTGCCCTCACGCAGAGTTCCCGGAAGAGGGAGTCAGAAAGCACCGGTGATCGGCCCATAGATTCAATCCTCCACCTTTCCTCGCATCGCCGGGCGAGACCTTCTGCGGGTGCAAGATGGGCTCACGGCGGCGTTCTTTGGCGACGACGGACTTGATCGGCGGCCGGTCACCCTGCGTCGGCGGGCTGCCCCGTTCCGCGAACGGAGCGGAGGAGTGGATCATCCCGCCGGCGGCCTTGAAGCCCGATCTGCCGCCGGGCTCACGTCGTCTCGTTCGTCGCGTTCCATGAGCGCGGGTTGGGCATGCTGGCCGGCGACTTCCCTCGGCGGTGATCACGTCTTGGGGCGTCGAGCTCCGGCACGACACCCGAATGGAGTCTTTGCTCCTCTCGACCTTCGCATGCTCTGTGAGGGCTGGTTGGAATTCCCCCAACGGGAGCTCTTCAAGCATTACATATTCGCCAAGATTCAGCCCGGCCAGGGCGACGGACCGGCCCCGATCGCTGCGTGTCGGCTGACTCCGCGGGGAAGGTTCATGAGACCTTTCGGTGGATGACTTCCCAGGCGGCGAACGCTCGTTGGAGGGAGGAGTGGTTCTATCTGAAGAATGGCGAATCCTTCCCATGGCCGCGTTACACGGACGTACCTTTGGTGAGGGGAGCGAGTTATGGCGAGACCCCCTTCGCTGGGCGAAGCGGACGTGGCGGCGGCCGTGGCCAAGTCAAGGCGCTGCGTGGACGCTTGGTTGACGGTGAACTACATCATCGAGACCCGGCTCCGCCCGGCGGTGGTGCCGCTTCAACGTCGAGCTCTCCGCATGTGGGAGATGACGGAGACCGGGGCCCGTTCGAGGGTACCGCGAATGCCAGCGATCTCGATGACGACCCGGTGGAGTTCTACAGAGTTGGTGACCCGGAGGAGGGGGCGGAGGCCCGGGAGCCCCGGGAGCTCTCCTAATGCGGTGGCGTCGGCGTTGGTAAGTGCCCTTCTTTTCGTTTGAGCTCTCCTCCACTTATTTGCGTGAGGTTTGCGCTTTTGGCCCAGCTCGTGCTCTTCGGGTTGGGGCGATGGCCCCGCCGGGCCTCGACCTCCTTCCCCAAGCGGGCCGGGCGCCCATTGTTGTCAGGCGCGCGCTCGGGCGGGTGGTGAAGCGGGCCCGTCGGCGGAGGTGATGACCCGGTCGGCCAGAAATCCGGGCCGAAACAATCGGCCCGGAGCTCGGCGTCGCCCACCAGCCCCCCGGGAGGCCGGTGTCCCAGAGCCCGAGTTCTCGGACAGTGGTGGTGGTGTCGGTAGCGGCGGCGCTGTCCGCGACCGACTGCGCCGTGATCGAGCGATGGCCGGGAGGCCGACTTCTCCGGTCGGCGGTGAAAAGTACCATCGAGGCGCCGGAGGAAGGAGGAGGTCGAGCGGGTGGCCCCGGGTGGGCTCTTTGTCTTCGTTGCCGTGGTACGTGGCGCGTGGTCGTGTCGGCGAACCCTCCCCTCCATGCTCGGGGCGGCGGGAGATTACCGGGAGCGGCCGAGGGACGGAGGGCTCGGCTTGAGCAAGCGCGACCTTAGGCTCCGGAGGTCGCGAGCTCTTTCTTTGTCGTCGTCGGTGAGCTCGATGCGGTGATCTCGAGGCTCGTTATCGTCATGCTTGGAGATGACAAAGCACGATGGCGCCCGATGATGATGAGCTCCATGGGGGCGAGCTCTTGGCGGCGGTGGCGGCGGCGGCGCGGCGGCGGTCGCGCAGACGGTCTTTGCCGCTTCCTTTCGGGGGAACCGTCTACCGATTCCTTGCCAGCGTCTGAGCTCGCGCCCGGGCTCCTCGTCGGCGGCCGCGAGCTCTCAGGCGAAGGGGGTCACCACGGTGCGGGGCCGAGGGCCGTACAAGGCGGGGCGGCCTCCTTCGGATGTCATCGTTGAACTTCACGGCGGCGGCAACGGCGATGATGAGGTCGAGGCGGCCCGCCGGGGCGGCCCGCACGGGGAGGAGAGAGGGGGCTTACGTGGAGGGCTTCTTGGTGGGCGGCGTCGGGCTCAACGTCACCGCAGCGAGTGCCGTCTGCCCGCCGTTCGCCCGGGCGATGATGGATGTCGGCGGGGCATGGGTGCGGTGTGCGGTGTCGCGCGGCGTCCGTCCCTCCGGCGCGGACGCGTCGGACTCGACCTGCGTCAGATGACGCCTCAGCCCCCGCTCCGTCGGAGGGGCGGCGTGCGCGCTCGCCTTGCCCGGGTTTGGTCTAGAGGTGGTACTCAATCGCTACCTTTTTGTGCCTTGTCGGGATGCTCACATGCTTTTTAACCCTTCGGGGAGTGCGGGGACTCCCTTCGTGGCTACAACCGGTGGCCGGCGGCTCTCGTTGAGGGCCGGTGGGCCGGTGAGCAAGGCGACGACGGGCGTCTTGCGGATATGCGTGGGGAGATCGACGCGACACGGCTCGGCATCGATACCTCGAGCAGGGTGGACGAGGTCACGCGGAGTATGCTCGCGGAGTAGAAGACCGGGCCTCGTGGCGCGGGGAGAGGTGGAGGCCGTGTGCTCTGAAGCCCGGAGGGAGGAGGGGAGGGCGAAGCTCGCCCACATAAGGCTGCGGTCTTGAGAGACCCGGGAGGAGTTGAGGACTCCCTCTGCCCGGGATGCTCGAGAAGAAGGAGCTCGGCTCGGGGCTCGAGGGGACAACCGAGACCACAGGGAAGGAGAAGGATGAGCTCAAGGGACCCGGCTCGGCCGCCGCGACGCCGAGAGCTCGCGGGTGAGCACTTTCGCCCTTGTCTCGTGGCTTTCCTTTTCTCCCTTTTATTATTTGGGTTCTCGGAGGCGGTCGGGAGTTTCGCCTATGATCGCGGCTTTTCGGGCCGTGGTGCGACCCCCAGCCTCGGAGGCGGAGAGGACCCGGCTCGGCGCCAAAGGCTATGAGTTCCCGGCATAGTGAGCGGGGCTCTTCGACGAGGCCGGGTAGGCGGGGGACCGTCTCTTCTCCATGTTTTCGGGGGTTCTCGCGACTCGTGTCGACCCTTATTTTCTTGCGGGCCAGGAGGGGAGGGACCCTCAAGGCGGAGGAGGGGCCCAGGGATCGGGGCGCGGGCTCGCCGTCTCTCCGTCATCCGCCACTGGGCGTACCCGGCTCGCGGCTGCGGGGGAAGGAGCGGACCTCAAGCGCGCTCCCTCGGGGCGCTCGCCGGCGCGCGCGGCTCGAAGGCCTCCCCCCGACAGCGGCGCGCCAAGGCTGCGGAGGAGGCCGGGGCTCGAAGCGTGCTCACGGGACCCTCGCCACTACGGTCGGGGGGGCGGCGATATCCTCGGGAGTGGAAGGCCTTCGGCCCGACTTGACAGCGCGGTGTGTCCGGCGTTCAGCGCGGGGTGGCGGAGGGGCGCGCGCCTGTTGATCCACAAAGGCGGTCAGCGTCGTTTTCTCCCACTACCCGATTTCGGTCGACCTCGTGCGGAGCGGGGTGGAGCTCAGGCATCGGCAGCGTCGACACCCCGAGAGCGGGGAGTCTGCCGTCGCCGGGGCTGCCACGGCGGAGCTATCCACCGAGCTTTTCAAGATGGCCGGCGATGAGCTCGAGGTCTTGGGCATCCGTTGGTGAAGATGGAGCGAGACGAGGGATCCGCCGCGGAGGAGGCCGCCGCGTGATGTCTCAGCGCTGCGCCCGACGGATCGAGGGACCCCTTGCGCAGGATAGAGATTCGGGGCTCGGCCTCCCTTTGTGATCTGATTAGATCCTCGCGATTAAGGCGAGTTGTAAAGACTCCGGTGGTTATGGCATGGTGGATGTTGCGCTTCCTGCGCCTTCTTTTTAGTGTCTGCTCGACTTTTTTTGTGTGCGAGGCTCGCATCCCCGAGGGCGGACGGCGGGCCTTCCTTGCGGCCGCGGGGCGCGCGAAGGTCGTTGGGCGGTCGCGTCGTGCTTTCTGGTGATGAGCTCATAGGTTAGCCGTTTCGGGGCATTGCCCGTGCTGAGGGGGGAGGTGCGAGTTTGTGAATTTGAGCTCGTCGCTCGGCTGCGTATTTGCGGCTTTTGTGGAGGAGCTGGTTTGCGAAAAAATCGGGGTCACGCATCCGGATCCTTGTGGCCCCTTAGCGAAGATCGGCCTCGTCGTCGAGAGCCGGTCATTGCTCAATAAACTGATGTCGAGAAAATGAGCTCGAGAGCTCGAGCGGATCGATGCAATCGAAGGACATTTTTCTTAACACCGCTTAGAGGGGTACATAGCATCTAGGTGGGCGGGAAGGTCGGGCCTATAGGCATGGAGCGCTAAGAACAAAGCAACCGTTCTTCAACGTGGCCGTTCTTGCCGCGTCGATCTCGTTGCTCGCTTTGCTTTTCGTCCTTTGGGTCGGGGCCTCCGGGAGAGGCGGAGGTAGAGGTCGGGCGGCCAGGAGCTCGTGGGCGGCGTGCGTCCCCTCGACCTTCCGGCCGTTGGTCGGCCGATGCGAGGGGTGGCGAGTGCGGGACGTGCCTCGCCTTCCTCCTCCTCCCCGCCGGGGATCGCGGAGGCCGGTGAGGCTGGAGGCGGCCCGCGGCGCCCTCGGTGATCGGGGCTTCTCCGACGGGGGAGTAGAGGCCCTCTTGGTGGCCCTTCTTTGCTCGGCTCGGGTGGCGGAAGGCGGCTCGGAGGTGGTGGCCGGTTTGCTCCACGATGTGGGGGAGCGTGGAGCCGGCGCGTTGGGTCCGGTCGTACGGGGGGCGGTGGGGCGGGCTGAGGGTCGGCCGACCGCGGCGCGCATGCGGCGCGTCGCGACGGTGGACAGCTCGGGGCGAGCCGTAGTATAGCCTCTGGATCGGGAGGTCGTACATGACCCCTTGGTCGTCCGCGCGGGCGTCCGGTTGAGCGAGCTCGAGCTCGGGGCGGAGGCCACGAGGTCTCCTGCGGTCGTCGCCGCCCGTCTGGGTCGGGGGTGGGCGTGGCGCGACGCCCGGCACCGTCGGTGCGGTGACGATCACTCTGGCGTGGCGGGCCGAGGATGAGCGGTCGTGCCGTGCCTCCCGGGTTCCTCGGCGGCGCGCCCCGTGAGCCCGGATGCTCGGCCACGTGGCGCCCAGGGGCGCGTGGGACTGTAGGTGATGGAGGGAGGCCTTCCCCTGTCGCTCCCGGACCGTGATGGGCGCGAGGGCGGATGTCGAGGACGGGGGCCCGGCGGTGGCCTCGTCGGGCGAAGCGGCCCGGTCGTCGGAGGTGTCGGGATGCCCCCGGAACCCCCGGACGGCGGTGTCCGGACGGGGGACGCCACAAAGTGAGGCGGGTGCCACCATCGGTGGGAGGGAGGGGTCGGTCCACTGAAGCCCAGCGGCGGGGACAAGGCGTCGGCGCGCCCGCCGTTGGGGCGGGATGCGGGGAGGAGGACCGTCTCAGTAGCCCCACCGGTGGCAGCGAACCTCGGGGGGCCGGGCGGAGGATCATGGCCGCCGGAAGTGATGCGAAGGGAGAAGCCATCGGGTGGTGGATCGTCGCACCAGCGCTGCCCTACTACGGCGCCAGCGTAGGTGGTGCGGTGTCGCGGCGACCACGGATCGATGTCGGCCGCCGGTGCGTTCTCGAATGGCCTAGCTCTAGAGACAATGACACAATGTTTATCTTGGTTCGGGGCAAAATCGGGCTCCCTAGTCCGGTGTGATCACTATCAGAGCTCAAGCGGCTCGTGCAGGGTGCGTACAAGCGGATCGAGAGAGGGAGCGGGCTCCCAAGTCTCTGTGATTGAGGCTAGTGCCAATATGAGGGGTGAGTGAGGGTGTTTGAGTGCGTTCTCTCGCCTCCCAGGCGAGAGTCCCTGCCCCTCCTTTTATAGTGGCAAGGGGAGCAAGACATATGAGCTCTCCGGGTTGAGGTGGGGAGTGCATAGGACAAGGAGCCATGGAGGCGGCGGGTAGGTGAAAGAGCTCTTCGAGCGAGCTCGTTGATTGGCCGGAGTTCTCTTCGAGCTCTCGGTAGCTTTGGATGTCGGAATCGGTCGTCGTCGTGCGCGGGGAATCCGGGCGGGGTGATGATCATGTGTCATTCTGTCTTCGATCGTAGTTGGAAGCCATCTCTACGGCATGGGAAGGGCGGCCATCTTTGGCGCCTTCGAGATGTGCCACGCATGCGCCCGTCGGGAGCTGTAGTAGAGTTGTTGGATGCGACGGGGTATGGCGAGGGAGCTCTCGGGTGAGCTCTTTGGCCGGGCGGGAGTCGTCTTCGAGCTCTTTGGAGACTGGATGTTGAAATGGCCGCCGCCCGTGCACGTGAATCGGGGTTTGGGCGGTGGCCTGGCGTCGTGTAGTCCTTAATCGCGGTAGGAACCGATCCAGGTCGACATGGGCGCGGCCATACCATGGATGAGGCTGGCGCCGTCGACCGTGCTTTGAGGAGACGTAGCGTCTTTGTTGGAATTGATGGGGGTATGGCGGTGTGATGGAAAGGACCTCCTTACGTAGGCGTGGCGGCTGGCGTGGCTACAGTACTTGTCGAGCGATTGGCCAACTCTGGCGCCTGGCGGCTTCACGCGGAAGATAGGCGAGCTCTTCCGCCATCGCGGGATCCGTTGAGCTCGAGCTCGGGCGAGGCGGGAAGAGGTCCTCATGTAAAAGGTCGGTCGTCGTGCGGATGAGAGCTCACTCGGGAGAGCTTCGCTCGAGGTGAGGATGCGTCCTTTGGTTCCGAGCTCATGCGGCGTCGGTGCGGCAGCGGCGAGCTCGTCCTCGGCGCGGAGCTCTTTGGAGGATAGTGAGCTCTTCGCGTTGGCCGGCGGGCTCTTAGCTTGCTGATGTCGACGGGGAGCTCATCCTCAGCGTCGAATATCGATCCCCACGGTATGCATGCAAGATCAGTAAGAAATAAGCGGTAAGTGGGTGATGAAGCCTATCAAGTCCAACCACATTATTCTAAGCAATGAGAAGTGTGCCAAATGGAGTGCAACAAGGGAGGAACAATCAAACAAAAAAAAGGGGACAACAAATTTTCTCATACCTCCTCAGTTGGCACATAACCTAAATTGCTAAGATAAAATTGAAAAAATGCTAGAGAAAAATAAATAAACTGCTTACCCGTAACTGAATAGATACTGGACTGAAAAAATGTGGAACGAGAGAATATTCCGTTCAAATCAATATACTACTACTAGTACTCCATTCAAATCGTATTTTCCCTAGCCATATATCTAGCTGAAAATTGAAATCAGCATACTACAGTTCCGCACCTTTGCCTAAACCGTGACGTGTTGGCCATTCTATTTGGGGAGGCAAGCGTGTAGGGTATGGAAGAAGTACAAGGGCAGCTTTGTTGTGGTGGACTAGTGGGTAGAGGAGCAACATGAAAAGAATAAACACAGGGAAGAGAAAGCAGCAGCAGTAAGGAACAAAGTAGCCATGCAGGCAGGGGGTAGCACAGAGCAGGTTGGGTTGGGTTGGGTTGGGTGTTAGTTAATTTGGAATGGGCTGCAAATGGGTTGAGATCTCTCCATTTAGCAGGCCTACTGAATATAAAATTAAATACTAACCATGCTCCCATATGCATACAACCATATAGTAATAGTTGTTGGCCACATACTAAAATTGCTAACCTATAGTTGAAAAACTGCTAAGGCACAATAAGTAAATTGCTTAAGCATAAAACACTTACATTAGACAATTTAAGCTTCATTTGTTACGAACACCGTATCTAGTAGACTCTCGTAGATAAGAAAATGATTTGCTACTACTAAATCACAAATGGAACATAATGGTCCATGCCAACATACCAAGCCAGCTTGCAAAAAATACTGCAACTTCTGAACATTGACCGGTATGTCATTAGAAATGTCATGGTTAATGATAGGAAAAATGGTGGCTTGGTATTTTATGTTGGCAATGCTTGTTACAAAAAGCCAAAATTGGAGGAAAAATTGGAGGAAAAGTCAATGATCTCATATCACTACATCAGTGTTCAATCTAAAAATTGACAAGAAATGCCAATGATCACACATCAGTATTCAGTATAAAAAAAGGTGACAATTCAAACACCACTGATAGTTTGAATAGGTAGCAAAAAACAGTGCAGGAAATTCATCATACATTTATGAAGAAACCATATTTCAACACTCGATCAACAACCATACAAAGCCAATATATCTGGTTTCATGAATGATTTTTGGATCTCAAGCGATTAATTAAGCCAATATATACTGGCGCATGGTCAAAATATTTTTTGTTAATCCAAAAGATCAGTAGGAATGATGCATCAAAATGGACTGCCAAATAGCAGCAGTTTATTTACATTACTTATGGTGCAGCAACCATTTCACAAACAACATTCAGCACTGAGCACATACCACATCAGCAAAAGCAACCCGACAAGCTTGTTGATGTTGTAGCTGAAAGTTTACCTCGGCGATGATCCCTGTTCCGCTAGGCGGCGCCTAGGCTGAGCCTAGGCGCTTAAGCGCGGGCGACGGGTGCCGCGGCCTTTAAAGGGGGTGGGCGGTCATCCCGAGGGCGGCTGGGCGGCTCTAGCGGCGCTGATGGCGGCGATTAGGCGGGCGGAGCGGCCGGTCGGAGGCGGCGGGGCGGTCGCGGGAAAAGCCCGCGAAAAATCCCCCGCCCGCTCGATTTCCAGCGGATGCCGCCGCCAGCGGGCATGATTTGGCACCGTGAAGGGATAAGGGGGAGAAGAAAAGCCCGGGGCGCTCGGTTTGGCCTCACCGGACGGCATCTCCTGTCGAGCCCGTCCTCTGCGCTCGGACGAGATCTGCCCGGTGGAGCTCCTCTCTCCGCCCCCGGACCTCCTCCTCCCCTTCCCCCGGACCTCCTCCTCCTCCCCGATTCTCTTTGGCTGGCGGTCCCCCTTCTCCTCCCATGCCAGGGCTCTGCTCCGCCGGTCTGGTCGGCAGAAGGTCCTCCCAATTTCTTTGCTCTACTTCCAGTTCCCACTTCCCCCTCCCCCCACCGGGTGCTACGCTTCCTGCACTGGTCGGCCTCCCGGAAGAGAAGGTGAGCTACATTCTGCTCCTCCCCCTCACATGCTTGACAGAATGAATGAGATAGGGTCCACCTAGGGAAGTATGCTATGTTCTATATGAGTATGGTAGATGAGGATGCTCTCCTTCCTTTGAACCCTTCTTGAATGTCACGAATATTATAGGATTAGGATGTCGAGAAAATCAAGCGAGAGCGATGAATGAATGCTTAAGAGGAATTCGGATGATATTGGATGGGAATATGGGGTTCTTGTTGATCTTTGGGAACAAGGACAAGGTGAAGTGCAAATTACGTGGCCACGTGAGCACGAGGAGGTGTTTATCGATTGAAGTGTCATCGGCCCATGAAGGAAAGTGTCGGTGGTGCGATATCGCGGTGACCACGGTCCACAATCGTCGGCTGAGTGCGTTCTCCGAATGGCCTAGCTCTAGAGACAATGACACAAGATTTATCTTGGTTCGGGGGCAAAATCGGGCTCCCCTAGTCGGTGTGATCACTATCTGAGCTCAAGCGCTCGTGCCGGGTCTTGCGTACAAGCGGATCGAGAGGGGAGGCTGGCTCCCAAGTCTACGTGATTGAGGCAAGTGCCAATATCGAGTGTGTGTGAGGATGTTGGTTTTTGGGAAACTTGGATTCGTCCCCCCCAGCACAGGCCTACCTCCCCTTTTATAGTCGCAAGGGGCGGGAACACGAGCTCTTCCCGGGTGAGGTCTAGAAGAGGCACGGGTTCGCAGCGTTGAAGTGGGTATGATCTCAGAGCTCTTAGGCGAGCTATTCGTGATCACGAGCTCTCTTTGGGTTCCCGGATGCCTTGGATGTCGAAATTAGTCATGTCGCCGTGCGCGGGAAATGGGGTATGGGCGACGGTCGGGCATCGCCACGTCCCCCAATCGTAGTTGGAACCTGTCCCTTCGGTATGGGGGTGCCCATGATGCGGCAGCGGAGCATGGCCGGTATGTACCCGCTGGGTACTGTTGTAGAGGCTGTTGGAGTTTGTGGGGTCGGCGGGGGGAGTTCTCGGGCGAGCTCTTTGGTCGAGGCGGGAGTCGTCTCGAGCTCTTTGCGGCCTTGGATGCTGAAATTGGTCGCCCATCACCGTGACGCGCGACTCGAGGGATTTGGGCGGTGGTCGGCGTCGTGCCGGTCCTAATCGTAGTAGGAATCGATCCGTCGACATGGGCGAATGACCATACCATGGATGAGGCATGCACACGTCGGGTCACGTGCCCGAGGGTGCGTGGCGGCGCGGTTGGAGTCCATGGGGTATGGCGATGATGATGAAGGGAGCCTCTCCTTGTCAGCCTTTAGCGCGGCGTGGCTACGGTGCTCGTCAGTGAAGTGGTTGGCCAACTCCGTACCCATTGGCTTCTCACGGAAGATAGGCGACTCTTCCGCTCTTAGTCGCAAGATTGGCGAGGCTCGAGCTCGGCGGGGGGGAAGGGTCCTTGGGAGAGTGCTGGATCACGCGGACGGGGGAGCCGCCCGGGAGGCTCGGTCGGCGGGGAGCAGGTCCTCGGCACGGAGGCTCGTATCACATGCACTCGGCCATGGGGGGAGCCCGTCTGCGGGCGCGGAGCTCTTCGGAGGGTAGTGATGTGACACCCAGGCCCAATTTGGATGTGGCCCATGGTGACCTATGAGTCTTTGCCACGCACATGTTTAGTACCACCTTGCTAGTTGAGCAAGGGTGGAGCCAACTTATAAGCCTTTGTCATCCCGGCCATATCACCTTCGGGTTAACCCTTTTTACGAAGCGAGGATGAAAAGTGTAAGCAAGGTGTTATGTGTGCGGCGTCTGCGCCCCTCGGAAGGGCTGTGCGGTGCGGCTTTGGAGGGCGGGGTGTTACAAGTGACCTCTTTGCGTTGGCGAGTGGGCTCTTAGAGCTGCATTAGCTTGTTGACGTCAGTGGGGAGCTCATTCTTAGTATCGAATATCGATCCCCCACGGTAGCCCCAGAGCATTTGGGAGGGCGGGGTCCCTCCCGGAGCCTTTGTCTCAAGTTGGGGAAAGTGTTGGTTGCGGTCTTGGCGTGGCCTCCATGAGTGAGGCTCCGTGAGGCGTGAGTGAGCTCTTGCGGAGGCTTTTTGAGCCGTGGGGCGCATCGACCACGTTGTCTTTTCGCGGTCTGCGAAGACGGTGAGCTCGGACCCGATCTAGCCTCGTTGGCCGAGATCGGCGCTGCGGCGGCTGGCATCCGGATGGTCCCGGTGAGGTCAGGGATTCGTCAACTTCGTTCGTGCGATCGGCTAGTGGATCGACCTCGGTTACGAGGACCCGACTTCCGTGGTCCTCGAGGCCCCGGGGTTGCTGGAGGCGAGTGCTTCCTCCTCGGAGGCCCGGCTCGGGTCGCTCGTAGCTCTCGGCCATCTGGAGCGGCGCACAAGCGAAGCCCCGGGCCTTCGAGGCTCGGGCGTGGGCCGTCGGTGCCGCCTTCCGCAAGGTGCTCCTAGCTCTTATTGTTTCGGGACGGCCCAAGGAGCCCTCGGGTCGGGCGACCTTTGAACCTGCGGTGAGCTCGTGCCACGGCTCGCGCCGGGACTCAGCGTTTCGGCCGTTGCATGTCGGGCTCTCGGCCTTCACTTCACCGTTGTGTAAAAAGACTGAAGCTCCCCCAATCGGAGTTGGAAAACGTCTTCGGCATGGGGGTCACCCATGCCGGCGGCGTGAGGTGCGGTCTGCAGTGCGTGCCCGCCGGCTTCTGTGGGAGTTGAAGCGGCCAGGTCGTGATGGGTATGACCGGCCCGACTCTTCTGTCTTTGTAGCCCGCGCTGGCTCGGTGATTCGTCGGTGGTTGGGCGGCTGTCGAGAGAGTTGGTGGCCAACCCTTGTATCCGCGGCCCGGGGCCGACTCTCGGGGGTAGCTCGCGCGGGGGCCCCGTTGTTGGGGGCTCGGGCGGCTGGAGGTCGTGGTGAGATCCTCGAAGAGCTCGGAGCTTTGAGTGGGCGAGTTCGTCGGAGCGGACCAAAGGGCCTATGTCGGGTGAGCTCTTCTAGAGGCTCATGTGGGCTGTTCGCGCGACGGTTTTCTCGAAATCCAGAAGCGTCGCCCGGCAGCCGTACGTCGTCGGTTAATGCGGGCGCTCGTGCGCCCTTGCGTGTTAGCCGTAGTTATGGCGGGTCTTCGTCGTCGTTCTTTGTTGGTGGCGGTTCCTCGTAGAAAGTCGTGCGTCGTGGGTGGAGATCTTGGGGGAATCCGTCGGGCGCCCCACGTGTGGGAGGCGGCCCCGTCGTCTTCCGGCTATAAATTCGGGGACTCGAGTCATGGAGGCGGCGTCCGTCTTCTTCCTCCTGCTTCCTTCTTCTCTCCTTCGGCGCCCGCTTTGTCTTAGAGATGGAGGGTGAAGGATCTTCGGATCTTTGGAGGCCGGGGGGAGGGCAGCCGATCATCGGCGGGAGGCGGGCTTGTCCGCCGCCGCCACCTGCGCCGTCGGCGATCCCGGCGCCGCTTTGGGCCATGCCTCCCCTCTGCTCGGCGCCGCCTCCTCCTCCGCTCTCGGGGAGGCAAAGATCGCCGGCTCCGCCTCGGCCTCGGGCTGCGCCCGAGGGCCAAGGGGCTGTGAGCGGCGCTCATCGGCGGCACTGGAGGCGGGCTCGCGATGCGGCGCATTCGGTCGAGGAAACGCCCGATCGGTTCCACGGCGGAGTGAGTGTTCGTCTTCTCGGTTCACCCCTTTGAGTTGGTGCTCGAATGCATTTGACCTCTTGGCACTTTTTCGTAGCTTGCACGGAAGGGCGATCAAATGCGGGCGCTCCGGAGGTTCTTGTCATGGCGTCACGCCAGCGAGGGGCGGTGGCAACCCTGGCAATGGCGTCGTCGGCTACGGCGCCGACTGTCGGGAGTCGGGGGTTCTCGGGGCAGGGGACTCCTGGCGACCTTTGCCCGGCGGCGTCGAGGACTTCGAGGCCCTGCGGAGGAGGTGGTGGCGAATGTCGGCGTCGGTGCCCTCCCGCTGCGGAGGAGTAGTTCGGTCGGCCGGCGCGGCGGCGGCGGCTTTTGGCCCGGGCGGGTCTTCGTCACGGCGAAGCTCGACAAGGACCCCAAAGGCGCTCCTCGACCGGGGTTCGTGAGCAGGTGCAGCCATAGGGCGTCACCGTCGCGGAAAGGCTTGCCCGTAGCTAGGACCTCTTTTGTGCCCTTTTGCTTTCGTAGTCTCCTACTCGGGTCATGTACTCATACCCACATGTACATATATCTATGAGCGATGAATGGGTAAGGGTTCGGCTCACCTACGGATGCCCCTCATTACCTCGAGTGCTCAATATCGATTTCGTCTTGTGTCGGCGAGATCTTGATCGTAGTCGAGACATGAGGTCTCGAGCTTCGTTGGATGAGGTGCTCGTGTTCAACGTCATCATGGGGGCGTGAGACAATTTTGCGGCAGCGTTCACGAGTTTGCAACACTTACGCGCGGGACGGGCTTACTTTAGCTTCGTCGTCTTTTCGTCATTCGACTTCGCCGCAGTGCAGCCCCCATGTCTCTCCCTTTGCTTAGGTTTCGTCTCGGAGGTGCTCGGTTAGTCTCGTAGGCGTGCTTTCGGCGCACCAGCGGGTGTAGCCCCCGAGGCTCAGCGGGGAAGCAGAGGTTCGCGTGGTGGCTTTTGGAAGTTGTCACGTGTTCGATTTCCCTTTCTTGCTTGCGAGGCCGTACAAAAAAGGGGTGAGCTCGGACTTCGATTTTGCCTCGTTGGCGAAATCGGCTCGGTGGTGATAGCGGGTAGTTCGGGAGGTCAAGCGAGCTCATTCGATGTGGTCGGCGTTGGCGGTAACCAACGACATATTTTTCCCGTCAACTTACTACCATAAAGGGAGTAAATTAAACCTTTTTATACTCATATGCATTTTACCACTAATAAATTCCACTTGTAGTGTCTTGTATTTTATTTTGCGATTTATAATAAAAGCAAGTGGAAAATGTCGACCAAAAATACGCCTTAGGGATAGCGCATTATTACAAAATCAAGCCCAAGAGCAAATTGACCCAAAACATCAAATGCGGGCCGAGCACGGCCGGCCCACAACTTCGAGGCGACGACACCCCGAGGCCGGGCCGGGCCGAGGCCGGGGGGTGGTGCGCGCACCACACCAGTGCGGCCGCACCCTCCCACGAGGCGGTTTCGGCCCGGCCTCGGGGAGGCGGTTCGTGCACTTTCCAAAGCGGGGTTTCCCGCCTGCGTTGAGTGGGTTTGTGCCTGAAAGGAAGGTTTCCCGAATTCGCTTTTGGTGTATTTTAGCATTTAGGCCCCTCCTCCAAGTGTATAAGTAGGCCCCCTCTCTCCCTCTCTCAACACACACCACTTGGAGTCCAGCAAACCAGCAATCTCTCTCTCTACCACCTCTACCTCTCTCTCTTCTTCTACTTCTTCCTTCTTCTTTCTTCTTCTTTATTCTTTCTTAGTTAACACTTGGAGTAGAAGAGCTACAAGGAGGGGCTTGTCTCCTAGAAAAAAAAGTGCTTTGGTAATACATCTACTCTATGGAGCATTCTTCTATTTGCAAGTCTTATATCTATGTTCTTGGCCTAACTTATGAACTAGAGTATAGTTTTGTTCATGTTCTTGTGTTGGTATATGAACTAGCATATAGTTTACATATCATAATCTCGACATGTTCATCACATTTCTTCATCTATCATCATATGCCTAACTTGATTAGAGGTGGGATATCGGTTCGTTGTTCCTTCGGGTTTGCTCTTGTTCTAGTCCGTCCATTCGGCGAGTGGGGATCTGGGGGGACAAAGTAGTGCTCTAATATGCGGGCATGGTGCCGGGTATTCGACACCTGCGGATATGAGGGGCATGCCACGGTTGAGGGGGTAGGCGGCTTGGTAAGTGACAAGCCTTGACCGTCCCAAAATCCCCCCCCACGTTAGGTATGTTACGTAGGAGTTAAGTAAATGCTTCCTATCGGGCTGTATGGTATCTAGGGGGGTCTCCCCGTTATCCTAGACCTAACCATGATTAAAATCGGTTGCATATGATCCTAACTATTCATTTGTATGGCCATGACTAGATACATTAGAACTACTCCATTAGGTTATTCATTTTATTCATTTATTCTTTATCTATTTTCTTTATCCTTTTTCTTTGGTGGAATCTTAAGTGTGTGTCACACTATCCATGAACCGTTATTGCTTACCCTGTTATGAACATTTTGGTCTAAGCAAACACATGTTCCTCTATTCGGATGCCATGCTAATTTATTAATCACATGCCTTCCTTTGGGAAAATATAAATAACGATACCACGAATACTTCGGGTGAAATGCTACAATGATAGATCAAATGCGCTTGCGGATGAATATCTAAGATGGCAAGATCTATCCGGATTGTGATTCCATTTGAATCAGGCATGGTGGTTTACTTGGGAATGTCGGTGCATTTGACAGCTCTTATTGGGGATGGGTTTTATACTGTTTCCTTTGATTGCGTTAAGAAATGCCAACGGTCGGTGGTGGACCGACCTCGTGTTCAAAGGCACAACCTTTGCGGTTCCCAGAGCTTTCGTTCGGAGGAGCTCGAGGACTAGTCTCTCCTCATCATAGAGGACAACCTAAGATTAGTCTTTCCGCCTCCTTTGGCGACCGAGCAGCGCTTAGGCGGAAGCCCCGAGCTTCGTTCGTGAGTTCGGGCGAGGCCGTCGATCTTTGCTTTGCCTTAGCGCCCTACGCTCGTGGTGTTCCGGGCGGCCGTCGGACCCGTGGAGGGCGACGCCGAACCTAGGACAGGTCGTGCTCGGTAGAGCTCGAGCTCTGTGATCGTTCGGACCGGCTCATATGTGCTCGTCTGCCCGGTAAGAACCGGTCGTTAGTATCGGTGGTCGGAAAAATCACCGTCGGGCGTTGTTGGCATTTCTTAGCATAATCAAAGGGAAAGCGGGTATAAAGCCATCCCCAATAAGCGTGGCTGCGACATTCCCAAATCGCTCACCATGTCGTGAGTCGAAATGGAAGCGTCAGCAGATAGATCTTGCCATCTTAGATATTCATCATTAGTTTATGGATCTATCATTGCCCATTTCACCCGGTATCGATTTTTCCCAGAAAAAGCATGTGATACAGCATGGCATCTCGAATAGAAGCAGTGCTGAGCAAATGTTCTGCGAGTAGGCCAGAACTTCGTAGTGTGACACACGCAAGATTCCACCAGCTAAAGAAAAATAGATAAAGTAAGCTAAATGGCAACTAGACTATCAATGGCGTGATCGCTACAGCTGAATAGTTAGGATCATATGCAGCTGATCAGATGGTTGAGGTCTAGAACTGAGCGAGACTCCCGGATGCCATGCGATCGATGAGGCATTTCACCGATCCCTGCATACTGACGTGAGATTTCAGGAGAGCATCGCTAATGCAGACGTGCGTCACTGCCAGCGTGTGCAGCACCATGCGCATCTCGGGCATCGCTAAGATAGGATGATGACTAGAACAAACATGGGATGGCTCCGACTGTCACATCTAGTCAGTTGGGCATATGATGACGTGAAATATAGCTGACGGTCATGTCTGGACTATGCCAGCAAGGACATGAACAAAAACGATCCAGTTCAGAATTAGGCCAAGATGTCAAGACTGAAGAACTGCCCATGTGACGTATTCGCACAGCCAACTCATTGCTGAGCACTGTTAACAGGAAAGAATAAGAAGAAGAAGAGAAGAAAGATGAAGAGAGAGGAGAGAAGGTAGAGAAGAGGAGCTGGTTTGCTGACTGAAAAGTGGTAGTGTGTTGAAGAGGAGAGCTACCTGCAGGAGAAGGAGACTAAGCTCGCCACCACGGCTCGGAAGACCATCGATGCGTGCTAGAAACCGACGCTCCGGGCGAGAACCGTTTCGCGATGCACGACTCTGCGCGCCGCACGGCTCGGCGCGACCGCACGGTGACGCACACTAGCGTGACTGGCGGGCGTGTGCTGACGGTGACATTTCTCTGGTGATGTTGAGCCGATTTGTGGCTATGCTGGTCCATTTTTAGCGCTTGTATCGAAGAAATGCAAAAATCTGCAAAATAAGCTACTGGCAGCCAGTGTGCAAATATGTAATATAAAAGGTTTATTTTACTCCCTTATGTGTGAGATTGGCGAGGAGAAAACCATATGGTTGATTTTGCATCAACAAGCTCCCCAAGCTAACCCTTTGCGGCGTCCTCGAGCAAAGAGATAAGTACTTGTTTGTTGATCGGGGGTTGCTACTATGCGATTCACGTTTTACAAGTGCGGGGAAGGTTATAATAAGATTTTACTGCTATAGTTTGAATAAAATGGCACATCTTTTTCCCACCCTTTATTACCTTTCATCGTAGCGGGGCTTTCCGGCTTTTCTCAAAGTCTTGGGCGGTTTGCCAGATAGAGCGGTTATAACAGAGGTGCTTATCATTCATCCTTTTGATCAACCTTTTTATCAGGATTTTTATTTCGATAATATTTTTTTCGAAAGCATGGGCTTTATTGCTATATAAATTTTTTTTTTGGAGAGGTGGGCTCTGCTCGCCCTAGGCTTTGCCTTTTATTTCCTCTCTTTTCTTTTCTTTTCTTTTTTTTTTTTAGAGATGTGGGCTCTACTAAGCCCTCGGACACTTGTCCATTTTCATCTCATTTTCTTTTTTTTTTTAGCATAGCCCAAAACATTTCTCTTTTTTTTTTTTAAAGCATAGATTCCCCGATGTCAAAGTTTCTTTTTTTTGGACGAAGTCATAGCAAATCCATTTGTACCATATCATATTTGGCAACAACTTAGACTAGATAGAGCATAAGCAACCCACATGAATCGAGGTTTTTCGGGATGAGTTTTAGAATTAGCCACTAAACCCAAACTTTAGAACTTGAATTATAAACTAGGCACGGGCAAAGCATAAGGCAGAGCAACTATTCATCATTTCAACAAAGGGACTAAGATTAAACATTTTTATAGCTCATATATGTAAGCATTAAGGCACAAAGAAAGAGCTACTTATTCTATTTTTTGGATTTTTTTTTTTTAGTTTTTAGTTTTTTTTCGATGCAATGTTTGCTGAAATGTAAACATGCTAAAATAAAAATAAAATTTGATGGAATTAAATATGCAATGCAATGATACGTGGGGGTCCTCCCCAAGCTATCTGGAGGGCCTACGGTCGGGATCGAAGCCTTGGTACCTCGAATGCTTCCTCACGTGTATGGTGAGTAGCCATGTTGGACTCAATTGGGTCCATCTCTGTGACTCTGCTGCTCTCCCGATTCTAGCGCCCTTTGGGCGGTATTTTGCACATGGGGTGGGCGTATGCTCAATGTTCCTAGTCTTGGGACGTCGAGTCTTCTGCTGGATCCCTCCCACCCCTTGTGGTGGCTGCTGTCTTGGCCGGTGGGGGCATATCGTCGGAGCGTCATCCAAGTCATATCTGTTGGCCCTCCATGTAGCTGTATCTCCTTCGAGGCCACTCGATGGTAGTGTACGAGGCGGCGGCTCCCACCTAGGATCATACCCGGGTATTACCCCAGGTCCCCATAGGGTGAGGCCATCTTTTTTTACACCCAGGTTTTTTGGTCGTGTGGCGTGGCGTCTTTGTGGCGTGGTGGGGCCGTGGGAGGAGGATCCGACCTCACGGCCTCCTAATACTAGCGTGAAGAAAGCTGATGGGGGTATCTTTCCTGCGCAAGCTATCGCCGATCTCGAGCTCAAATGTTAGTGCACGGCTTTTATACAAGCTGGCAAGTCCGGGTTAGGTAACTTAGGAACTATAGTTGCATAGCCGGGGGGAAAAGATGACCAAGCTCGCCGGATGGTAAAACCTTAATTAAATGCCCACACTAGGCTTGCGCCTTGATCCAATAATCTCTCTGGGTGTGGAAATGTACTCTATCTGTTGATTTTCCAAAGCCCCAATCGCGAAGCGGCGTGTGATAAGAGATGTGCGGTGGCCGGGGCAGCCAACTTTTGTGATAATATGTAAAATGTTCTGCACATCTCTACCACTTTGAAACTACCTTAACCTTGTGGACAACAGCATAGAGTAATTTTAATTCAACCTCATTTACCCATCTAACCCCATGTCTAGGAAGTAAAGTCACGAGATCGGCGATTGGATAAATCTAAGTGATGGGTCTTTGGATGCGTGAGTGGCGAGGTTTGAAAGCACCGGCCTCATATTTTACCGGGATATCTCCTCCCAAAAGTGGTTTTACGGCGAAGCCGGGGAGGCGACATCTAAGTTTAATGCACATCTATAATGAAAAAACCCGATAACGAGCTAGGTCGCCCATGTAGCGTGATAAAGTGTACCAAAAGAGGCGGAAAGAAATTCCCTAGGCGGTCCTCAACTAGTGTGCATAGAGCGGGTGTTAGGGCGAGAACCTTCCTCCTCGAGAGGGGAATGTCACCCGCCACCCACATGCTCTCCAAGGATAAAAGTTCATCGTCCATACACATGCGCTTTCGAGGAGGTCGGGGTCGATTCGGGCGTGTGTTGGAACACCACGATCCTTGAAAGTAGGAGATATGCTTGCATCTCCGTCCTTCCCGAAGGTCGAGTGCAGGTGCGTCGGCTTAAAGTCGATTGTCGGGGGCTTGAGCTTCTTCCTCCCCGGCGGGTGCAGCGGCATCTTCTTGCATCGAAGTCTTCGAGGGTTGTCGAAGTTGAGGGGCGGGCTTGTGCTTGAATGTCGTGAACTTTGCCTTGGCTTGACCGCCTCAACCCGGAGAAGATTCTCAGAGCTTTCTTCATGGCTCTTTGCAAAACAATTGGCGAGACTTGAGGGTGTGCAAGGGTTAGTTGAAAGTATGAACTTTCACACACGTAATCTTGCTCGGCACAATATTTTTGGTGGAGAAAATGGAGGCGTAGAACAAGCGGAAGAGAGTGTGAGGCGAGAGAGTGAAAATGAGGGGTGGGGAGCTCTCTACCGGTGATCGGGCTATTTATAGCCGGCGCCTGGCCGTGGGGTGCCTCACCCAACGGCTGGCTTAGTTTGCGAGCGGGACCCGACCAGCGCCCGGCCAAAGCAAGGTGCGACCGCACCTGGGGGTCTTGTGCGCACCACTGCGGCGGCCGCCCGGCTTTGGTCTTTGCCTCTCAAAGTCACGAAAAGTTCGTGGCCGTTGTGTACTAAATCTTTGGATTCGGCCGTTTTTTCTCCCCTTTTTGAATTTCTCCAAAATTTTCAAATATAAATTTATTTTTAAAGTAGAAAAAAATTGTTTAAAAAATTTTTTTTTTTATACTTTTTATGTATAAAAATATTTTCTTTATTTTTCATAAAGAATTTATCTTATTTATGAAAATTTTTATTTTCGTTTTCCAAGATATTTTGTTAGTAAAAAAATATTTTATGAAACACATAAATATATAAATATATATATATAGATTTTTTTTTAATATACCCCATTTTTTCTTTTGGATATACCCCATTTTTTTCTTTTTGGATATACCCTATATTTTTTCTTTTTGGATATACCCCATTTTTTTTTTTGAGCGGGTTATTTATAGTCGGCTGTCGACTTTCCCACAGCTTGGGAGGTACCTTCTCCGAGGGGGTCTCGGGCAGGATCCTTCAGCATTCCACACGGTCTTGATGGCGATGATTCTTGGGTGTGTTGTTGCTTGTACCCAATGAATGGGCACTTTACAGCCTTGTCTTTGATATGGAAGGCGATGAAGCCCTTCCCGGACTGATGTCGGCTTTGGCCGTATAGAGAATGGCCTCCCCAAGAGGAGAGACACATCCTCCTTTGGGCCCATGTCCAAAGACCACAAAGTCTGCGGGGATGTATTCATCTTGAATTTTTTAATCGGCATGTCCTCCGGTATTCCCTCGGCCGCCTTGTTGATTGATCGCCATTTGGAGGGGCAATTTGGCGGGAGTAAGTGTCTGTTGACACCTGTTATAGCATAAAATTACTAGTCAATTAAACATGAATAAGGGCTTAAAATGAATATCAACATAAGTCTAGGGGGTTATAACTAACATAATTCCACAAGTTTTGGTGATTTATATATTTTTAGGGGACCTAATAGATAATTCTTGGAGAATAATGGAGAAAGTTACGGAATATACAAGGCATATGAAGACCAAACTTGACCGTGAAACAACTTCGACCCGAAAAGTGGACTAAAACACTCTAGAAGATGCCGGAAGACACCGGAACAAGCGGGGAGGCGGAGGCCACGGGGGCTGGCGGCAGGCCCTAAAGCTGAATGCGGCGGCCGCCCGATTTAGCCAATCGGGGCTCGGCTTTGTATGTCGGTTTACCACCGACCTTGAGGTTGTATCTACACCGTTGCCAAGGTGGGTTTGATCCAGGGTTCACGTTCATCGCCAAGGCCTATATAAGAAGACCCCTTTGGGTGAAACCCTAATTCATTACTATCTCATTCTATCTCATTAACTCTTAGTTGTAGGGGATCCCTTGAATGGATCTACGTCTCTCTAAGGGGATTAGTGAAGTAGAGAATTAGACATGTAATTAGAGCTTAATTAGACATATCATTAGAACTAGATTAGACTAGATCTAATCATGAGTGAATATCAAGTTGAGAGATTAGATCAATGAACCTAATAGTTCTAGATCTATTCTTGAGAGCAAAAGGGTGAGTGGAGGAGAAAGAAGGGGAAGCACCGGGACATGTCGGTGACTCCTCTATCTTGTACCTCTGGGATCAAGAGCCTATGGCTTGATCCTAAGACTTCAATGGATCAACTTCTTATTTGAGTAAAGTATCATATTATCTTCAGTGTTAGTATTATTCTTAATGTTCATAACTCTTTGAGTACTTTTGTCTGTGGGAATCTATAGATTAGAGGGGTTTACTTAGGTGTAGGCATGGTGCCTAGATCAAAGTTACTTATGAATGCACCCCCTTGTCCAGGATGGTGGTAGTTCGTGGTAGTGACAATACCATTGATTCCTTTGGATTCCACCTCCCGTCGAGATAGGACACGTAGGACAATTTTTATTTGGGGAATAGTAGTTTTAAGCCCTTACTTTCCTTTGAGTTTGTCCCTTTAAGAACAATATCAACATAGCTTGCGATAATAAGAACTAGAGAACCATAGGAATCTTCTTATCTCTTGATCCTTTCCGTCCTTGATTGCCGCTCGGGGATTAGTTAAAATGCCTCAATGATCCTTATACCATCACTCACATTGGATTCGATATTTAAAACCCTCTCTCGGGTGAAATGCTCACTCGTATCTGTTAAACTTGCGGACTATACAAATTATAAATAGTGCAGCGTAGGATAACATTTACCAACAAGCATTTTTTGGCGTTCTTGCCGGGAGTTCTAGTTGAGAAAACATGAGCATAACTAATCTTGTACCATATCTTAGTTTAGTTTTCTTTTTATATTTTATTTTCTATTTATATCTTTTTGGGATCTCGGTTCACACACCTATCTTTATCTTTTATAAGCACAAGTTCGGGCCACTAGATCTTTAGAACTTATCTATCACTTGGCCATGAGCTGTGTCTGCGGTTTGAGCAAAATGATCATGAAATAACCTATTATAGGAGGAATTCTGAAGTTAACCTCGGGCCAAATCCTATCCTTTACTAAGGATAATGTATTTGGGACCTCATCCTAGAAAAGTTGTTGGCATGACCATCATGCGGTTTTTCGGAGGAACTTTTCTTTCCTTTTCTAAGCAAGGTTTGTCCTTGACAAACTCGGCGGGAATGATCTCTTTCTTAGAATTCTTTTCATAAACACCCCAAAAGGAAGAGAGGAAACATCCTCTAGACCATAGAAGAAGTTTTTGATAGCCAGATCATAATCATTCCAATCCCTTGATATAGCTACCAATCATAATTCATCAATATTCTAAATACCTCCAAGGGAAGAAGTAATTCTACCCTTGAATCTTTTATGGTGATGATTTTGGGAGACAAACTTCTAGCGCAGGGAGATCTTTAAGTGCCTATAAACCAAATCCTCTTAGAAAGAGTCTCTTAGAAAATACCCTTACAAGGACGTTGGAAGCCCAAGGATGGCATATCTAACAATGCCATAGAAGGAGAACAAAAGCTATCTAGAATCCATTCATGTCTCTTTCCTTCTATTTCGATTAGATAACTAATCCAAAGCCAATTTAAAATCTCATCCTTGACCCCAATGAATCCTCTAGTGTTCTTTTTTTTGTTGAGTCTACCTACGATCTTAAAAGCCCAATTATAGACATCATGAAGGATCCAAGGAAGACCAGAAAAGATCGGTAATGGCATCTAGAAAAAATATCGTAGTGATGTTGCTTTCGGATAAAACTTAAAAGAAATATTCATTGCAGTTCATAGCATAATCACGAAATATGTTGTTGTCATCCCTATAGTTAAACTACTAATATGCAAGGAATATAATATTCGTACTATGCCTTGATAACTTCTTAATAAGTAAATAAACAATTATAACTATGGTATCTTATAAGTAAATAAACAATTATAATCCATAATATGAATATATACCATTGTAGCATTTTAACCGGGAGTAATAACTGTGTCTTGAATTTATATTCTACCACGAGGGAAAGAAGTCTTTATCTTGAATTAACTAAGCATAGATCTTAATCTAACCATCTCTCATGTGCAAGACATCAGCATTAATCTCATCAATTACTTAAGCAAGGATCAAAGTTCATAGTAAAGATAATGATAAAGTTCTAGATAAATGATTTGACCAAAAATCACGTTGGTTGGCGAGAAAGTGTCTAACAATGGACGATAGCAATTCATAGGCTAGCTAGCATTAGAAACTCCAATATGTAACTCTAAACTAAATGTTAGGATCTACCTAATTATGCAATACAAATAACAATCATCGAAGAAAGACTAATTAAATCCAGACATGAGGACGAATCCGTGAAGACTAAGGCCGAAACTTAGAACAACCCGAAATCTAACATCCGCTAGGCCTACATACGGGGTGGATTGCAAAGGACTCAATGATGCTTTGTCACCACCACGATCTACCACACGACCCGGCACATAGGGTGCAAACGCAGTAAATAAGATCTAATCACCATGATTACATCATCTCTACCACTCACCTTCCGATCTAGATGATGAGCGCTATACGAATCCATGCATGAACATAACAATAATTCAACTATGCTAAATGTGTAATTAAAGTAAATACTAGAACAAATAATCTCGAATATAAACATGATCAAGATATTCATATTAAGCATGTGTGCGGAACTTGAAAACTACTTACAATGAAGAACTTACAAGAACGAGGCCTGATCTTGAGTGGCCTCCGACGATCCGGAGCGGATTTCTCCCTTCCTACTAGTTCTAATCTTGATTGCTACTCTTCCTTAAGCGATGTTTCTCTAGCGTTGAATATGACTTGGTATTTTAATTAGAAATATCTTTGTTATAGAACTTGATGATCTAAGAAGGGGGTCTAGGGGTCCTAATATATCGGTCTTAAATCGTCTCTCCATCTTCATTAGGCGATGTGGTATTAACCTTGAATCAATCCCGCACTTCTACCGTCGCCCTCGGATCAAACCGACTCAAATCAACCGGTTTAGATCGAGTCTTAGAGGCGGTGGAGGAAGCTTTCCCCGGCGAGCGCAGTCGGCGCCACAGGGGGGCCGATCGGCCTAACTATTGGGCCGATCGCCCCGGGGGGTGCTCCCCTCCGGGTCCCGTCGTGCGTCGCGTGTTCGAGTCTTCTAGATGATGTATTTCTTGGTTCGAAGTCGGTTCACGTCGGGATTAATCAGAAGCCTTCTAGACTTGTTTGAGGAGTTGGATTGCGTTGCGTTCGTCGGTTTGTATGCCACGTCATCTCTGCTGATTTTCGTTAAGTCCCCGCAAATCACAACTTTACCAAAACTGATGGAATTATGTTAGTGACACCCTATTCTAGGTTGTTATTATTATTTATACCCCTTTCTCATGTTTAATTAATTAAAAATTTTATATGATAACAAGTGTCAACAGCCATCAACTTGCTCATCGGTTAGCACCTCTCCAAGCAAGTCACTAGGTGTCATTGTGTCCAATGCACCCCTAAAGAGTATCTTCCTCAACATGGCAAATCTCTTGGGCAAGCACATCAAGAATTTGTGCCCAAAGTCACGATCTAGGGTCTTCACCCAATGCCTTGAGATCATTCACAATTACTTGGAGCCTATGAAATGTCTACGGTATGGTCTCATCTTTCTTCATCTTGAAGTTCTCAAATTCACTCTTGAGAACATACAACTTGGCGCTCTTCACCACCTTCGTGCCCTCATAGGTCTCACATAGCTTCTTCCACACTTCACTTGCCTTCTCAAGGTCTTTGATGCCCTCAGACACTTTGACATCCATGCCATTGTACAATGTGTTCAATGCCATGGTGTTGCATTGCTTGTTTGACTTGTCGGTGGGAGTGAGATTGGTTGGATCAAGGATGACGTAATCCTTCTCGGTCACTTCCCATACTTGGTCATTGATTGATCCCAAGTACATTCTCATGCATCTCTTCCAATAATCAAAATTCTTGACCCCATCAAAGAAAGGAGGCTTTCCCCCAACATGGTTGAACACGACATTAGCCATACTATCACACCAATGTTATTAAGCCTTCAAATATGGTGACCACGGCTCCGATACCACTTGTAAGGTCCTAGATGGCTAGAGGGGGGGTGAATAGCCTATAAAAATTTTCTACAAGCTCAACTAAACAAACCGATTAGTATAAAACACGGCGTAAAGCGGTTTGCACTAGCTCTAATGGTCAAGCAAGCCTTCTAGTGACAAGACTAAATATTTCTATGATCTCTAGTCCACACAAGGTCTACGTCACTACTCTAGCTAATGAACAAACTTAATATGATCCTTATGCTAGCAAGAACAACTACACAAGGCAAAGCTAGCTCTCTACTCAAAGTAAACTAGGAAGATAATGGAAGAGTGAAAAGCTTGTTATACCGCCTTGTAGAGGATGTCAACCAATCACCGGGATGAAGATGAACAATCAATCACTCGATGGTGATGATCCACACACGAAGACAATGAACAAGTTGATTTGTTCACCCGGAGTTCGCTTGTACACCGACAACTACTCTCCGGTTGTGCCGACCAACACAAGGATGGTGTTTGAGCTAGGCGGTGCCCTTGCTAGCCTCAACACACCACTCAACAAGTGTGGTGCCCAAAGCACGAGCAATGTATTCCTTGCACTTTGTCTTCCCGACGAGGAGTGCGTAATCCTCTCACAAATCAACCGGAGGTGGCAAAGAAACAATCACCTCTTCTTGCCAACGCCTCCACCACTTCACCAAGCCGGCTAGGAGCGGTGCCTCCAAGGGAAACGGAAATCCACCGTCTCACAACGATCCCCAAGTGCCTCTAGATGCAAGAACTTGATGCAATGCACTTGGATCAACTCTTCTCTCAAGAATGAAGCTCAAATCAAGAATGAGAGAGGAGGGAAGCTTGCTTGCTTGCTCAAAGGTGTTAGGAGTGATTCAAAATGACCAAGAGAGAGAGCAAGTGGCAGCCAAGGTGGTATATATAGGCCACACCACGAAATGTGGTGGAAAGAGTGGAAAACACACTTTCGCGGCCACCGGACGCCGACGGACCGGACTCACCAAAGAGTCCGGTCGGTGGGTCCGATCTGCAACCGACAAGCCGAAACCAAATGGCACGGACCACGCCCTTGGAGCGTCGGTCCGCTGGCGTCCGTCCGGTGCCGGTCAGACTGAAGCATCCGTCGGTAAGCGTCCGGCGGCCCTCGGCCGAAAAGCTCCAAAACATGCTCTACGCGAGACGCGACTCCACCGGAGCGTCCCGGCCACTTTGTGTGCGTCCCGGTCACGCTTCGGCCGGTGCGTCCGGTCACGCCCGAGGCTGCGAAAATCCGTCGTTTTCGTCGCCCGTTCCTTCGCCGCTTGCTCCAAAAGCCGACTTCCGTCACTTGTTTCTTGTTGCCGACACGCCAAGAACACCTCGGCACCATGTGTTAGCATTTTGAAACCAAATCCACCAAGGACGGAGTTAGCGCTTTAGGTTAGAATGCATGCATATGAGACTTGAACCTAAAGGCACGTGAGGGATCGATATGTACGAAAGTTTTCCCTCTTTATAGTACGGCTTATCGATCCTATAACCACCCACACCCTCTATGGTGTCTTGGGTGTGAAAACAAAAGCCCTATGGTTATACCTTTGCCATGGGACCTTTGATCTCCAAACTCCACCGAGTTTCATGCTTGATCAAACCTTTTGGATCACCTCGATCCACTCTCCATGATCACCATGCACCAACTCGGCACGACCAATCTCCAATCATGTCAAACACTTAGCATTGAGAGATTAGTCCTTAGGTGTCACTAATTAGCCAAAACCAAACAAGAGATCTTCAGCTGCCCTTTACTATAAAATGCGGGACCTAGGGTTTCACTTCTCATTTCTCAGACTTCACTGGCCACCAGTTCTTCTCTCCCTCACGAGCCCGGTCCTTCTCTCCCTCACGGCCGGGGCGCGGGCGACTCCGCCTCTCCTCCTCCCTCCCAAAGACTCCCTCACCGGCCGCCAGTCTCCTCACCGAGCCCAGTCTTCTGTCCGCCTCTCCTCCACCCTCCCACCACTCCCTCCGGCGTCAAGGCAGATCTCGCACCTCGTGTCGGCGCGGATCCAAGTCGGCGCGCGGCGGATCCACGCGAGGGCGCCTCCATGGCCGGCCTCCTCGATCCTCGCCCCTTCCTCCTCTTCCGCCCGGATCCCGGTGCGCCGGCGGCGAACGGGGGCGTGGGAGCGCGGATCCACGGCAGCGGAACGGCGCCGAGCAAGCCGCGCGCGGCGGATCTCGCACCTCGTGTCCTCCTTCTTCTGGCGGCGCTCCGGCGTCCTCCTTCTCCGGCGGAAGAACGGCGGCGGCAGCGCGCGGCGGAGGAGGATCTCGACGGCGGGCGCTCGCGTCCTCCTTCTCCGGCGGCAGAACGGCGACGGCAGCGCCCCCTCCTCTCTCTCGGGCGGCGGATCCGGCGTTGGATCGACCGATCCGGCGGTGGATCGACCGGATCGGGCACCGGCGGCGCTGGAACCCTAGATGGGCTCGGCGGGCCTGTCTAGGGTTTCATGTATTTTTTTTTATTTTTTTGAAAACCTTTACCGTGACGGGCATTCTAATTCGCCCGCCACGGGATAATCCATTAAGCGTGGCGGGCACTGTAGCCCGTCACGGTTAATCGCGCGATTAACCGTGACCTTTCATTGGTGACGGGCTCAAATGCCCGCCACGCAAAATAGGATTCGCCCGTCACGCAAAATAATTTAGGTACTAGTGAAACTGCACGATAACAGAAGTCTTCATCGCGTGGGTTAATTATTAAGCCATTCTCTTAATTCATAGTTGTAGTCCAGTTAGTATATGTTGAAATAAGCTAGTGGGTCTGGAAAAGACCGAAATATTTGCACCCATCTACTGGTTCCGCACCTCGCACGCGCATAACCCGTGAAAAAGGGAATTTTACTGAACTGATAGCCTATGTTCAGTGATAGCCCATGTCTCAAAACAAACAATTGTAGCCAGCTAATTATCAGCAGCTCGGTAAGGCTGTATGTAACTAGCTCTAGCAAGTTAGCCAGCTAACTTTTTTTTTTAAGAATAGCAACCCCGACTTTTGTAATTCTACTGCTACCACACCATTTACAACAGCGCCATGTGTAGTGTAGAATTGCGACAATACAGTGGAGCTCACTCTGTCTGCTACAGTAGCCTCGCCGCTCGCCGTCTCTCTCATCAGTCTGCAGTGCACTACCGGACACGAGTACGTAGAGGAAAGAAACAACACCCAAAAGACGTGCCAGAGTACAGATTCGATTCCATGGCATGGCGCTCGCGCCTTCCCTTTCCCGTGATCGCGGTTGCGGACGGACCCCCACAGGTGCCCACCACCTTGCGCGCAGCGCAGCACTGCAGCAAGCATGCCACCACGCACCGCGGCACCACAAGACGTGGCATGGCAGAGAAGAGAATCTCCCGCTCCCGCTCCCGGGCGGCGGCCTCCCCGGTCCCCGCCCTGTCGCTGCTGGTTCGCTGCGGCAGAGGTTCCCTTCCGTGCCGGCGCGGCGTAGCCCCCCGCAGCAACTGCGAACGAACAACTGGAAGCAGGCGCCCTTCAGTCAAAAAAAAAAAAAAAAACTGGAAGCAGGCGCCCTTCCCAGCTGCACACCTGCACCGCACTCCACGCAGGAGGGAGGGGAGGCGCAGCAGAACTCCCGTGGCCCCGTACCCTGGAGCATTGCAGCGGTGGCAGCAGCTTTTCGCCGTAAAGACACGAGACTCTGCCGTCCCGTCGGCGTCCCTGGGTGGCTGCCATGACACGAGCTGCACGCCACCCGCTCCCGTCCACGGCACGAGTTCCCGAAGGATACATTCAGGCTTTCAGCTACTCCCACTCCCATCTCAAATTATCCCTCCCTCGGCCCCTCCCTTCCGTTCACGGCACCTATCGGCAGTTGGGAAGCCGATAGGGTCGTCTGCCCAGCTACCGGCTACAGGCCAAACAGGACAGATTAGGGTACTCTTGGCGGCCGATAGGGAGGAACGCAACCGTGCATGCTGCGCCCGTGCTCGGTGGCCGGTTGGTCATGCGCGCGCTGTAGCTTTGTGCTTGTGCACTGGAGCATGGGCGAGTCGTTGACCACGCACTGAAGCTGAGCTGAGCACCTGAGCCCAGTGGGCACAGTGGGCACAGGCACACCCAGCCAGCCAGCCTGCCCACCCGACTGGGACGCCGCCTGCAGCCTGCTGCGTGGCTGGCGTGGTGTATGGGCCAAAACAAATTGCCTTCAAGTGGAGCGGAGCACGCAAAGGTGTGGAGAACAAGGCACGGCACACGGCAGAATGGGCTCGTGTCGTGTCGTGACAAAACGAGGCCAATAATTCTCCCAAGGCCAAAAGTTGCGGCTGGTTTATGTATGAGTTCAGTTCGGAACGCTTGTAGAATTGTTGCCTCACAAAGTGGATCCAGACCAGAGGAGGAACGAACAAGAACAATCATGTGTTCAGGACCAAAGGCAAAAGCTTTTTCTACCATCATGCATGCACAAAAAGATATGGCAGTTACCTGAGAGGATCAAGATCAAACAGGAGGAGTGCAGCAGGACCAGTCGCAGTCAAAACTCAAAAAGAGAACAAAGCTGCTGATCCGAGCAAGCCGTAGTGTGATGATTGATGAATATGATTGTGTGCAAGACCCGTCCGTATGATCCCGTGCCATCATGAGATCGATCGCGGGCCGCTGTGCTACTGGATGGACATGGACCACGCATGCAGCTCCCTCTACTCCTCCCTGCGCTGCGTCCCTCTAGTAGACTACTGGTTGTACTCGTGTACCCGTATGAAGGAAACGGGTACGAAGCCAGCACAGTGCTCGTACACGCACGATCACATCCATCCATCTGTCCCCGGGACGGATCATGAACCGTTGGGTCAGGCAGGTCCCTGGTGTGCTCAACTCGCCATCGCCTTGGGTTCAGTCAGGTCAATGCGCATGCTCCCTGGGCCCTGGCCCTGCCGCGATCACGGGCTCGCCGCCGCGCCGCCCGCCCTGTCCTCGGCGGATCGAGGCAGGGCAACTGGTGGCGCGTCAGTTTCACCCGGCAAAATGAGGCAATCGGGGTAGTAAAGCTACCAGCCATCACTGGCAGGCAGCACGCAGCACCTCCATTTAGCAAGCAGTGAACATGGGTGATGAAGACTAGCAGAGCTAGCTAGAGAGACTTTTGGACAGTGCTTGAGTTTTGGATTTGGGAGTACCACCACAGGGGAGATGCACCCACTTTCTGTTGGTTTTGTGTGATTTTTTTTTTGGTGACTTTTTACAAGCAATTTCGAAAGGGAAGTAACTACTAGATGCGTATACTAAAATACAAGTGTATATAATACAAGCCAGCCAGTTACATTGACAGTTACAGTGTATTGCCCGTGGACGTGCATGCAATGCATGATGACCACTTACACTCTAATAAAACATGGCTAGAAAAATGAAATAATAAGAAGACACCGTAAAGTAACTGTTTTGTCTATAGTATCAAAATTGACATCAAAGTGTTTTGTCCTGCGTTACTAACAACTTTTGACCGGAGTCTACATATAATCAAAATTGACAACGTATTGACCGAAGTCTATATAATCACAACATGACAAAATATATATATGAAAACACTGTAACTGGCTGTTTTTTTTCATTTTCAATCCAGTGTTTATTTATCAGTCTTCAGTGTCTTTGCATTTATGATAGTACCACACCTAACAAAAAGAACATCCATGTAAATTTGGATTAGACTTGAAAAAAAAAGAGCATTGCCGCGATCACGGGCTCGGCCGCCCACCGGCGAGCCGCGTCAGTTAATCAGAGCGCATCTGTGCGGTCCGCCGTCCGCCGCTCTGGGGCCAGTGCAGGCACTTGCCTGTCGAGTTCACCTGGTGATAAAGCTAGCAGCCAATGCCAGTTCCTCCAATTAGTAAGCAGTGAACATGGGTGATGCAGCAAGCTGTGGCTTTGACTACGAGTACTTGGTGAGCTTTTGGAACTGGAAGTAGCACGAGAGTGAGGACCCACCGTGTGTTGGGTTTGCATTTTGATTTTTGTGTATCTTTTTAGAAGCAAATACTGTGTTTTGGAAGGAAAAATAACTTCCGAGTATGTAAAATCGTAGAGGGTTACAACTGTCATCACGGTATTTTGTTCCATCCAAGTACTAGTTTTATTTGACAGGACACATAGAGTACGCGTGTGCATACCAATTGCTACTTTCACTCTAAAAGTAACCTAAATAAATTATAAGAAGCCACTACCTATCTTTTTTTTTTGTTTTTTTTCAATATTTATTTTGTTATTAAAATAAATATAGTTTATTTGACAAAATCTGAAGAAGAAAAGTGTGAGCTTGTGATATTAAAACGAGGTACAGCTAGAAAGACAACACTCCTTGTTTGTTGGTTGCGCATACGGTGGTTGGATGATTGCTTTATATATTCCTTATAAAAAGCTTTTTTAGTACTATTCCTTATAAAAATGTTAATGTTCTAATATATGCAGATGCACACGAACATGAAACCCTGAAATCCAAGAACTAATTAACATCCATGGTATCAAATTTCAATGACAGTTTTGTTGCCACTAGATTACTAATATATGAACACAAACATGAAAACCTTTTTCCATGAAACCCGTGCTATACATTGTGAATAATGCCATAAAAACACACTTTTGACACGTTTTTAGTTCTTCTCAGAAGGAAAGTTAGTGTGATACTGTTTGTACATATTTGTGTAGTACGAGTCTATATAATTACTAAAATATATGTCAGTGTTGACCCCAAAGCCATTATGTCAATAACAATTTTGACCATAGATGTATACTAGTGTGCACAATGTGCATGTGCATGACAACTACTTCGATGCTAAAAAGTTGAATGGTTAATTATTGACGTCACCTCTACAAACCATGGTTTATCTTTTGCCTAGCAACACTATTTTTTTTTTTTATAAAGGCCTAAACACTATTTTCCAAAGGGAAAAAAATTGATGTCATGTGACTACGCTGGCTCCCTCATGGTTGTGTGATACAGTTGTTGTCTACTAGTACATGATAATCAACATCACAATGCTTGTCCTTTGCTATAACAGTTTTGACTTAAAGCTCATAGTGTGCGCATCATGTATGCACACGACAATTCTTTCGCCCTACAAGGGACAAGAAAAAATAAATCGATAAGTAGCCCCAACAAATAACTATATTCGTCCTTTTTCCATTAACGCCAAGTTGTTCAAATAAATAAATCACAGTTTGACTGGAATCCAATAAGTTTCCACTTGTGTGATATTACCATTTCTATTCTGGTATTAAGAAAAATAGGGAAAAAAAAGCCAACTCTCTCTCTCTCTCTCTCTCTCTCCTTGTTTATCTTTATTCATTCACGCTTGCACAAAATTTAGAAGCCTCTAAATCTGAGTACACACTACTAACAATGTACTATTGTATCTATGTTTAGTCACTCTTTTTTTTTATCATACGATGTGATGATACAACCAAATATACATGGGGCCAAAATACAATGCTTTGACATGATCTCAAAAGATTCTTTTTTCCACTTAAACAAGAATATTAGCATAATACTATCGTCCATCCAAGAGTGGAAACGGAAAGACTAGCAGTCAGGCTGGCAGCTGACCGAGATGACGCAATGTATGACCCCGTGGGCCGTGGCTTTTACCGGCCGGAAAGGAAGGCGATAAGCACAAACAGACGAGCACGAACTCATCACAACTCGGAAGGCAGGCGCGGCGCACGAAAAGGCAAACGAGAACCCCGCCCCCGCCGCCGGCCGGCGTTTTCCTTCTGCCTGCCTTCCTTTCCTGCGCAACACCTCCATTCCATCGTCGCCACTCGCGCACGCACCCGACTGCGCCACCACCACCAGTTCGTGCGTGAACTCTCCTCCTCCCCCTCGGCTCTCTCGCCGCGCGCTCACGCGTCCCTCGTGCCAGCGCCGCGCCACGCCGTGGGGGCACGGCACTGCTGGCGCGCCGCCGGCCTCTGTGACCGGCATTGTGGAGCGCCCGCGACACTGGACGGCGAGGTAAAAGCATGATCCTCCCTCCCGCTTGGTGTGTACTACCGCCGTTGCGTTGTTCTAGGAAGGGTTTGTTTGAACGGGGGTAGCTGCAACGGCACGGCGGCACCGCGGTCGCGGTGCCCGCAGTAGATGCCGCGGTGGCGGTGCGGTGTTGCCTTGCGTTGCTTGTGCTCGTGTCGTTTCTGCTGCTACTGAGTTCTCTCGCCTCCGACCTCGCCGCGTTTCCCCTTGTTGGTGCGCGCCGTGCACTGGATTGATTCATTCTGTGGGTTTCTCTCTGCACTGGTTTCTTCTGTCGGTGGTTCATGGCCCCGGCAGCCACGGGGTGCCGGTGGTGGTAGCATGGCGAGGTGTGGAATTCTGCGGTTCTAGTCGGCCGTGGTGTGGCGACGGCGGCGCCGCCATCGGGCTTCATCCGGGTAAATAATCGTGGGAAGGAAAGCACATGGGTTGGTTCAGTTCGGACGAGTTGGGGCGCTGTTGGGAACATTTGGTTTTTTTTTTTTTTTTTTTGAGAATTGAACATTTGGTTTCTGATAATTCTGTTCTTCGCGGGTCTGAATTTTTTCTCATTTAATTGATTTTCGTTTTTTTTTTGTGGGAGAAAAGGTGTTCCATTTAGCTCGTCCTCCAAATCTGAAATCCCGCACCCGCATTTCTCTCCCCGTGCCGTGACTTCAATTCCTTCGTGCTGTCTCGGGGTTCGTGTAGTTGTACTGGTTGTTTTTTTAAGGAATGCTTCTATTAAATGCGACTTTGTTGGTCAGCACATCCACACTGCCACAGGGCCCCATAAACAAATCACGGGTGTGTTTATGCTTATAAAAGAAGATTTCAAATCCGCGACACACTTGGCACGAAATATAGGTAAAAAATTAAAATAATTGCACAGTTTAGATGTACATTGCATGAGACGATTCTTTTGAGCCTAGTTAGGGCCCCATAAATTTCAAAAATTCGGGGCTCCAAACACACCCCACAACCCAAATGATGATGGTGATGGCCCAAGTCCCAGGTGGACAAGACAGCCAGCAGCTTCTGCTGCAGTGCGTGTACTGATCTACTCCTCCGTCCCAAAATAAACGACGTTGTGGATTTTTCTGATTGTAGAAAATACTACTTCAAATAAATTTGTTAAAAAACTAGATCAAAAGATCTTTCCAATGATACTAATTATGTAATATAAATATTAATCCTATTTTAGTATATAATTGCCGCATATGTTTTCCGGGGAGCGAAAACGCCGCTTTTTTTTGGGACGGAGAGAGTACTACTGTACTGTGAGATCAACAGTTCAGCAATTCAAAACCTCCTGGGATCGATCCAGAAAAATTCTGACCTGCTGTAGTGCTTGTACTACTAAGGCCTTGTTTAGATGGCTAGAATTTCTAACCTTTTCCCCACTTTCTCTCTATCACATCACATTAAATACACCAAAAGATATATGTTTGGAGTATTAAATGTAGATAAAAAAAAAAACTAATTACACAGTTTAGATGTACATTGCGAGACGATTCTTTTGAGCCTAGTTACTCCATGGTAGGATGATATTTACCACTAACAAATGAAACGTTTTTGCGATTAAGATGTGACATTCGGTTCCAATTTTTAGCCATCTAAACAAGGCCTAAGTATGCTAGTACCCGAGAGCCTTAGATTGATTGAGATATGGTTCATCTGTTGTACTCCTTCCGGGATGGTATTAGAAGTCGTTTTGGACAAGGTTTGGTCAAACATCGGAATATAAATCATCAATAACTTTGGCAACCTGTGAGAACAGGTGGTGGAGAGAACCATGGTTACGAGGGTGAAGTTCATTCTTTGTCGCGTATGCTTGTAGAACTTTTTTGAAAGAAGTATGCTTGTAGAACCGTTTGGCAAAGTTTAACACATCTGCAGTGATTGGTATGTTAATATTTGCTTTTCTTTTTTTTTTTTTTTAAAAAAGGCAGGCATGATAATATTTGTGAACCTCTTTATTAGATTGAGTGGATGCTATTGAAATGTAATGACTCAACCAAGGCTAACCGAATTGACATGGTATTGACTTTTTTTTTTTTCTTCCAGGATATGTATTGATACACGTTGCCGCTTGTATGGTTGGTCTTCCTCTTCTTCTGCCACTACTTGAATGGAGAATGCTATCGAATTAAAGGTATTGACAATAGTTTCAGTTTCAGTTGTCATTCTGTCTTTCGAATCTGTACATACATATAGTGCATACAGTTCCTGGAACTACAAAAGTTTGAAACTTTGTATATGTAGTGGGTTCCTTTTAAGGCACCCCCTTATCTACTCGAAACAAATTTTATGCTAAATTTGTGTAGGAGATAATGTAATTAAAATGATCAATAATACATTAACTGTCTAATTAATCTGCTAATGCTGGTACCACGGGATATTATTTTAAGGTCATCATCAACAAAAAGGAAACTCTTCCAGCGTTGATAGATTTTGTCCTTCAATTCATCTGGCTTCCTTCCTTTCTCACGAGACAGCAATGCAATATAATCTCCATTGCTCGCAAATGATGTTGCAATGTTGCTTGCATAAGCAGCAGGTCATCAGGACTACTTCTCTTTCATCCGGATACTCTGAAACTAGACAGATACCTGCAAATTTTACCGAGTTTACTTCCAGCAGCGCACTTTGACTAATTTGCCTTCTTCAAACAGTAGATAAGTCCTTTGCTATCTATCAGGATACACGTTATTATTCCTCTCTGAGTTTTACGTAAATAAAAACAGAAAGCAGTTAGTTCACGTTCAGGAGCATTTCAGTCATTACAATGGCAGCAAACATGTGTTGGTATAAAACGATCCACAAGTACATAAGCTTTGTTTGGCAAGGTTACAGCTCTAAGCTCCACAAAATAATTAAGTCTGTTTTACTCTAAAACACACAAGATTGTTCATCCAAACACCATCATGTGCCTCAACTCTATGCTCTGCCAAACAAGCTGTACTAAACTACTCAAGTACAGGAATCAAAACCAGTAACTGATGTCTGAATACCTTGTGCACTTCCATTTTTTTTATAATCTACCTCTGATCACATTATTTATATCAGCTGTCACAATGTCACTCCTATGTGAAACTGTTTTCTTTAATTAGTTTCTGAAGTGCCATCCAATTAGCACTTTTAGCTCTATGCCATTGCCATCCTGTGTGTAAGATCAGTAAACAATGTGTTGTAAAACACTTTGTCATGTCCAGATGTTGTATGGTGCATGTCACATTCACACCAATTGAATTAGCAGTATCTCATCTCTTGCTATAAATGTTTGCAATGTTGGATACAACTGAAAAGATTAGCAAGAACGTTGCATAAACGCTAGCACACAAATGCTTTATATCAGGTACATATGCACGATATATTAGTTGATGCGTGCACCTGCTTGGTGCATGGTATAATTTGGTAACTGATCATGGTTATACTAGGAAACAAATATTTCATCTTCATGCATGCTATCTTTCCAAAAGCATGATTAGTTTGGAGCCTGCTAGTTTGGGAGCACCTTAAACTTTTCCAAGTAATATTTTCGCACTTGTCAGAGTTGGTTTTTACACTGCTGTTTGGTACAAGTTTCTACCTTTTAATATAGATATTCCACCAGGTGGCGGTAGTTCAGGGTTTAGGCAATCAACAAAAGTGTTATTAATGATCTCCTGGTCATTTTAATTTTGTCTTTGTGCTCTTTCCTTTTTAAAATAACCAACCACAAAATCTTAATGTCCTGTTGGAGGCAGGGCCAAGTTTTAAAGATCTGTTCCAGGACATAAACTAGCTATTTGGTTTCAGGATATGGCTTGGTCCAAAACATTTGAAACCAGATCGCCAATTTCATTGACTTCTTTTGTAAAGCCAAGGAAAAACTATGGAACATCTTTTCTCTTGCAGCTCATGTCCTGCGTGGTCCCTTTGCAGCTACTAACTTGACTATCTTCTTTGTGCAGATTACAATTTGAACTGTTGGCAATGGGATCCCTTTGCTCCTTCATCTTGATCCTACTGATATGCTTCATCCCCAGCTCTGCTTTGGCTGGACATAATGATATAAATACCTTGTTCAAACTGAGGGATTCGGTCACTGAAGGGAAAGGATTTCTTCGCGACTGGTTTGATTCAGAAAAATCCCCATGCAGTTGGTCAGGTATAACTTGTGCGGAAAATGCTGTAGTGGAAATAGACCTGTCCTCTATGCCAATTTATGCCCCATTCCCATTATGCATCGGGTCATTCCAATCACTTGCTCGTCTCAACTTTAGTGGTTGTGAGTTTTCTGGTGAGCTTCCAGATGCCTTGGGGAACTTGCACAATCTTGAGTACCTTGATTTGAGCCATAACCGGCTTACAGGGGCTCTTCCTATTTCATTGTATGGACTGAATACATTGAAAGAAATGGTGCTTGACAATAATTTCTTTTCCGGGCAATTGAGCCCTGCTATTGCACAGCTGAAGTACCTCAAGAAGCTTTCTGTATCCTCGAATTCTATCTCTGGTACCATTCCTCCAGAGTTGGGCAGTCTGCAGAATCTTGAGTTCCTGGACCTTCACATGAACGCACTTAACGGGTCGATACCAGCAGCTTTGGGTAATCTGTCCCAGCTCTTGCACCTTGATGCTAGCCAGAATAATATCTGCGGCTCAATATTTCCAGGAATAACTGCAATGGCAAACCTAGTTACAGTTGATCTCTCTTCAAATGCTTTGGTGGGGCCACTACCTAGGGAGATTGGTCAGCTGCAGAATGCTCAACTGTTAATATTGGGACATAATGGTTTCAATGGAAGCATTCCTGAAGAGATCGGTGAACTAAAGCTGCTGGAAGAGTTTGAGCTCCCTGGATGCAAGCTCACAGGCATCCCTTGGACAGTTGGTGATCTCAGAAGTTTGAAAAAGCTTGATATTTCAGGGAATGATTTCAATACTGAGCTCCCGACATCTATTGGCAAGCTGGGAAATCTGACTCATCTATATGCAAGGAGTGCTGGACTTACTGGGAATATTCCGAGGTCACTTAGTAACTGCAAGAAGCTTGCCTTTGTTGATTTCAATGGCAACTCCTTTTCTGGCCCTATACCCGAAGAACTTGCAGGCTTAGAAGCCATTGTCACATTTGATGTGCAAGGGAACAATCTATCTGGTCACATTCCAGAGTGGATCCGGAATTGGACGAATCTTCATTCAATACATCTGGCGCAGAACATGTTCATTGGACCTCTGCCAGTAATGCCATTGCAGCATCTAGTGTTTTTTTCTGCAGAAACCAACATGCTATCAGGTTCTATTCCTGGTGAGATTTGTCAGGCCAAATCACTGCAGTCACTCAGGTTGCACAACAACAATCTGACTGGGAATATCATGGAGGCATTTAAAGGGTGCAAGAACCTTACGGAACTTAACCTTCAAGGAAACCATCTTCATGGTGAGATACCAGATTACTTGTCTGAGCTACCACTAGTAACACTGGAGTTGTCCCAAAACAACTTCACAGGAAAGCTGCCAGGGAAATTGTGGGAATCATCAACTATTCTGGAGATTACACTCAGCTACAATCAGCTTACTGGCCCTATACCTGACAGCATTGTGCTCTCCAGTTTGCAGAGGCTACAGATCGACAGTAACTACTTAGAAGGGCCTATCCCGCGGTCAATTGGCGCTCTAAGGAATCTGACTAATCTCTCTCTACGGGGCAATAGGCTGTCTGGGGAACATTCCACTTGAGCTCTTCTACTGCAGAAACCTTGTCACCCTGGATCTAAGCTCTAACAATTTGTCTGGCCATATCCCGAGTGCCATATCTCACTTGACATTTCTCAACAGCTTGAATTTGTCTAGTAACCAGCTGTCCAGTGCTATACCTGCTGAGATCTGTGTTGGATTTGGGAGTGAAGCTCACCCTGACTCAGAGTTTATTCAGCATCATGGCTTGCTTGATCTTTCATACAACAGATTGACTGGTCATATCCCAACAGCAATCAAGAATTGTGTTATCCTTACAGTCCTCAACCTCGAAGGAAATATGCTAAGTGGTACCATTCCACCAGAGCTTGGAGAACTGCCAAATGTTACAGGCATCTACCTTTCTCATAACACATTAGTTGGCCCCATGCTTCCTTGGTCTGCACCATTGGTACAACTGCAGGGACTTTTTCTCTCTAACAACCACTTAGGTGGCTCCATTCCTGCTGAGATAGGCCAAATACTTCCCAAAATCGAAAAGCTAGACTTATCCAGTAATGCACTTACTGGAACACTACCTGAGTCTTTACTCTGCATCAGTTACTTAACATCTGTGGATATCAGTAACAACAGCCTCTCTGGACAAATCCCATTCTCTTGTCCTAAAGAAATAGGGGCATCGAGCTCCCTGGTATTGTTCAATGGGAGCAGTAACCATTTCTCAGGGAACCTAGATGAGTCTATTTCAAACTTCACACAACTGTCTTTTCTTGATATCCACAACAACAGCCTTACAGGAAGTTTGCCCTTTTCACTTTCTGATCTCAGTTATTTAAACTATCTTGACCTCTCAAGCAATGACTTCCATGGTCCTGCCCCTTGTGGTATCTGCAATATAGTTGGCCTCACAATTGCCAACTTCTCTGGTAATCACATTGGCATGAGCGGCTTAGCGGATTGTTCTGCAGATGGCTTTTGTACTGGAAAGGGTTTTGATCGGAAGACACTTAATTCATCTGATAGAGTCCGACGAGCAGCAATCATTTGTGTTAGTATACTCGCTGGCATCATTTTCTTATTTCTTCTGGTGGTTTATCTGAAACGGAAGCTATTGAGAAGCAGACCTTTGGCTCTTGTACCTGTCAGCAAAGCGAAGGCTACCATTGAACCAACCTCAAGTGACGAGCTCCTAGGGAAGAAGTTTCGTGAACCCTTGAGTATCAATCTTGCAACATTTGAACATTCACTTCTGAGGGTCACTGCAGATGATATTCAGAAAGCCACGGAGAATTTCAGTAAGGTGCACATTATTGGGGATGGTGGGTTTGGCACTGTCTACAGGGCAGCACTTCCTGAAGGTCGGAGAGTAGCGATCAAGAGGCTTCATGGTGGCCATCAGTTCCAAGGTGATCGTGAATTCGAGGCAGAAATGGAGACAATTGGAAAGGTGAAACATCCTAACCTTGTTCCTCTACTTGGCTACTGTGTATGTGGTGATGAAAGGTTCCTGATATACGAGTACATGGTGAATGGGAGTCTGGAGATGTGGCTCAGGAACCGGGCTGATGCCATCGAAGCACTTGGATGGCCAGACCGCCTGAAGATATGTATTGGTTCTGCCCGCGGGCTTTCATTCCTGCATCATGGCTTTGTGCCCCATATCATCCATCGTGACATGAAGTCAAGCAACATTCTACTGGATGAGAACTTTGAGCCAAGGGTCTCTGATTTTGGCCTTGCAAGGATAATCAGTGCGTGCGAGACTCATGTCAGCACTGACATTGCTGGTACATTTGGCTACATACCTCCAGAGTATGGCCTGACAATGAAGTCCTCTACAAAAGGTGACGTCTACAGCTTCGGTGTTGTCATGCTTGAGCTGCTCACTGGGCGGCCACCTACAGGGCAAGAGGAAGGGAAGGGGGTGGAAACCTTGTTGGCTGGGTGCGATGGATGATGGCACATGGTAAGGAGGATGAGCTGTTTGACCCTTGTTTGCCTGTCTCAAGTGTGTGGCGGGAACAGATGGTCCGCGTGCTCGCCATTGCCCGGGACTGTACAGTGGACGAGCCATGGAAGAGGCCAACTATGCTGGAGGTGGTGAAGGGCCTTAAGATGGCCGAAACAATAGAATGTGGACCTCTGGTTGTTACAGTCACTAAGGACATGTAATGCTGACGGCATCAATGCAGATGTATGGAACTGGGTGTTCAGCGAATGTTGTTCTTGTGTTGATATAATAATGTAGGCTCCTTGTAGCTGTAGCTGTACTGGTGACTGTAATGACAGAAACTAATGCTGCTCATGTTCAGGCTGGAGTTATTGATGTAACGAGCACTTGTGATTTTAAGCACATAAGATGCAGTGACTAGGTACTTCATAGAATTGCCTGTACTAGATTTAGCTCTTGTCACATTGCATTCTACTACATTTCTTCTTTTGTTGTTCTGCTGCATTGACTGAAACTACTTGTATACTTGAGCAATCCTATAGAATTGCTAGATTCAACTCATGCCAGTTTGGCCTGATTGCTCTGGTATTCTTGCTGCCTTAGTGGTGCTATACTTCCGCTGTGTAGGAATTTGTGTGCAATTGGAACGTGCTGACTAGTGGTGACTAATGAGAGATGTAACTGTTTTATCTGGATCCAAGTATTTTATCTGGCATTCATGTGGTAGGGAGTGTTTTACAAGCTCATCAGATCACTGTATTCATGCCCCCACCCCCGCGTTAAGTACTTACCAAAGAGAATTAACAGTCGTAGATTCTTTTTGTTTTCTGTTAGATCAGACTCAGTTCATCTGATATTGCATTCTATTTTGTTGTACCACTGCCTCTTGTTCTATTCTTGAGTAATTCAGAGAATTGCTTGTGATGATATCATGGCCCTTTGCCCAGATTCAGTTTGTGATTATTCATTCTTTGGTATTTCTGATGATGATGATGCCCTGTGTGGTCACTATAAGTTTTCCCCCCCCGTGCTGAAGCAATTCTAAGGTCCTGCTATATTTGAAGCAGTTCTAAGGTCAATGTTATTTTTGGTAGACTCAGATACTGTTACTTTCGCAACTGCGGCATAGCAACTCTCCTGAGCATATCAACTGGTGCAGCTCAGGATCTCTTTATCTGAAAAAAAAAAAAAAAATTCGGGCTAACTCTTCTGAGTTCCTGACGATTGTATCAGTGGAAGGCTTCAAATAGTGCTCGGATCAAGTAGCAATTTGCAGTTGAGAACTAAGATATCCATGGATCATGCCGCCTGATAATGATTGCCCATGCTTGAGACTCCCCAAAAGTCTCCCTTGTAGCTGCGGATCAAGTCTCCCTTGTAGCTGCGGAGTGAATCTGGCGACTGTATATTGAGAGCAGCTTATGTAATGCTGGCATTTCATTCATATGTGCAGACGCAGTGCAGGACCAGGAAACTCATGTGCAGTTTACTGTTATTTGACCTAAAACAGTAACAAACCCACAATTTTTTCCCGTTTAGTTTTTGACCTAAAAGCTCAGACAAAACCTCGCTCTTCTTTACAGTTCATCTAGGCGCCTGTGCTTCATCGCTTGGCCGAGGCGGGACTAACTGCGCGAAGCTGTGCTACTGGTACAACCAACAAGGTGTGTAGATCTTGTGCTGACCGATTTCTACTTTTGTTTAGTTTTTCGTATTTGCGGGATCCTACTAATCACTATTCAGTTTTCGGTCTATTGAGAATATGCCTAACATTTTTTTGTCTTTAATATGTTACTCCCTAGGCCCTATTACTCCCTGAGTATTTGGAGTCAAACATTTAAAATTTTTATCACTTTTTTAGGAAAAAAACATCAAGAATTATGGTATCAAATTAGTATCATCAGATATACCATAAAAATATTTTGTGTTTGTTTTTATATCGTAGATATTGTTACTTCTATAAAGTTGGTCAAATTTTAAAAAGTTTGAACGGCACGGATTACCAATCATTAATTATGCATGTTGATGTGTTAATACACACGGGCACATGGCATGCGAGTGAATATCCTCTTATGAGTCTATTATTGTGTGATTTTATGCATGATTATTTTGTACATTATTTTTTTCGCTTTTTGTTTTTGTGCTTTTCATATACTTTGTATATGCATATTCTGATTCGATTTCGAATCTATATCTATATTTATTTATATTTATATCTCTTATAAAGATAAACACCACTACCTTAATTCTCTAGCACCTCCTTGTGACACATTATCCACCAAACCCCACTACTATGTCCCGCTATCGTCTTTTGAAGCCACGTCAAGCAAATGTATTATGTATGTCCCTTGCACTTCACCTCCTCCACGTTCAACGTAAATCTCGCGGCAACATGCAAGATATTAATCTCCTAATCCTTAGTGGTTAACATTCTAATCATTTATATTCATCCTCCATATCCACGTCAACGTGTAGAGAATCTTCTTAGTTCATAATGCACTCTACTGACGTATAACGTAGTTTTGCCATGTACGTAACCCTTAACATATATGAAGGGTGATCTACATAAGCCTCTGACATATCAGTGTTATTGGGATTGGGGTTAACCCTATGATTTATCTGCGTGATTAGGATTGGGGTTAAGTAGACCAACATCTCTCCCTAAAAAATCAATTTCTAGAGTTGTCAAGTCAATTTTTTAAAATTTTGACCTGATTTATAGTGAAACCGTGAACATTTATGGCATCAAATTAGTATCATTAGATATATCATAAAATAGATATTTTTTATAATGTATTCAATTTATGTTATAAATATTATTATTCATTTCTATAAAGCTAGTCAAACTATTTTTTTTATTGGATTCTATAGATACTTTCTTTGTCCCAGTATAAAGGACGTTTTACATAGCAACCAACTGCAACATTCATTGTTTGAATTAGTACTTTTTTTTTTGACAAGATGAATTAGTACATTGGTTGTGGACTTGTGGCTAGCAGCATTGGAAGTGCTAGAACGCCATTCAATAGAGTACAGCTTTATGGAGGTAATCAAAAAGAAAAAAATTGAATTATTGTGCCGACCATTGGCCGGCGCCAGGTGGACAGCAGCCGCGGACACTTTTCCCACCAGATGCAGAGGCAGAGCATCCGGATCCAGTTTCCAAGTCCCCGAACCAACCCATGTCCGCCGCCGCCGCCGTCGCCGTCCCGACCGCTACCAGCGATTGGACCATAGTCCGCCGCCGTGGTCGCCGCCGCGGTGGCGAACAACGCCCGGCCTCCCAGCCCGACGCTTCGCCGCCGCTCCCCGTGATCCCAGTCCCCTGGTCCCCTCCGATTCCTCCCTCGACCCCGCCCGCGTCTCCCGCCTCGTCGCGCGCGCCCACGCCGCCATCTCCCGCGTCGCCGCCTCCCGCCTCTACCACAGCCTCCTCCTCCAGGTCTCGTCGCTCCGCTGCCGCCTCGGCGTCCTCGCCCCCGCCCGCCTTTCCCTCCTCGGCGTCGGCAGCTTCGAGTCCTCCCCCGCCGCGCGCCTCCAGCTCGCGCTCGCTGCCCTCCTCCGCCGCGACCTCCTCCCGGAGGCCGCCTCCGTGGACCTCTTCGACCCCGTCCTCTCCGCCGTTGAGTGTGCGGCCGCCGCGGCGCTCGGCTTCTCCGTCCCGAGACTCGATGATGGGTGCCGCCGCCGCGCGGAGGAGCCCACGCTCTTCTACATGCCCCACTGCGAGGCGTCGCTCTACGACGCGCTCCTCGCCGCCAACTGGGATTCCCCCTCGCAGCTACGCCGTGTCTGCGTGCTCGGCAACAGTTTCCACCGGTACGCGCTCCAGGCCGAGGAGAACCGCTCGGGCCCCGCCGCCAAGGCCCCGCATGTCCTCGCGGCGGAGCGGTTTGCGTACGAGGAGCGGATCGGCGAGACGGGGCAACTGGATGACGACGATTGGTTTGCCCAGGCCTTCAACGAGACCAGTTGGCATTTCTTCAAGCTGCACGACGACGTCGACTTGGCCGCCACCATTGCTGTAGGAAGGAGATAAGTTCATTGAGCAGATGTGATGTTGTAGTTGGATACATTCTTGTGGATTGCTTGATTGAATGCAATCTTGACCAGGATTCTATATTTATACTCTGTGTTGTATTTTCTATGGGCTGATGTTGTAGTTGGATACTTGGATATTTACTTGATGTTGTAGTTGGATATTTTCTTGATGCTTGATTGAATGTGTTGCTTGATTGAATGCGTTGCTTGTTGCTTGATGTTATAATTGGATATTTTCTTGCGTTGCTTGATTGGATGCAATGTTGTAGTTGGCTGCATACTGACTCCAATTCCAAGGAGCAGTGCATAGATGCCAAGTTGCCAACTAGGTACCTGGCTGTTGCTCTGATAAAATAATTTGCTGAAGATCTTGAAATGCGTTGATGTTATATCTTTTCCACCAGAGATTGAGTTAGTACCATCAATTCATACTGTACAAGTCTCTAGCAATTGTAGATCCAAACAGCACTCACTTCTTGATTAGGTGCAAAGTGTTCGTTCTGCTCATGTTCTCAAGGAACACATGATTATCACTAACTACACACTGTGATGCGAGTGTAGTACCAAAAAGAATAAATGAAAGTGTCCTATGCAATAGATCGTTTTATTTTGTAAGGCTTTAGTTTGATAGACTTGTATTTGACGGTCATAAGATGTCCTCATGGTTAAAGTCTCAAATGAAAACCCTACCACTCTGGGTCTCATCTCTTCAATCAATATTTCTTATTTGTCAGTATCCAAACCATTACAAACTGCTGGCAGTTAGTGTCTTGCTCTTCTAATGTTTGAGTTTATCTTGCCCAGTGGCAAAGCACTTGCCTAGTGGACTAGCGGTTGCATGGTCCTGTGTCGTAGGGGTGCATATATGGTGGAATTTTTGTTAGAATCACTGTTTTTTTTTTTCCTTTCATTTTTAGACAATATGGGGATTGGGGGGACAGGCCAAGGCAAAAAGGTTACAGCCAATAGATGAAGCTACTGGATAGCATTGAAAGGATGAGTGCTGACTGAGACCTGCTTCAGGCCACACAACACACCAGCTTCTAAGAGTGGAAATGCCTCCCTAATGACTTATGAGGACACCGTGTTCTCCCTATGTGGTCTTATCCCTTCACCATGGCACTGCCATTTCTTTGAGGTGAGGAAGGAGATTGAGTTTGGTACCATCATAAAGAAAGTTTGTCTTCCATTCCAACCTGCCCATAGCTGGTGGTTTTTCAGTTTTTGGACACATCCGCATGTAAGAGGCCATGACCTGCAGATGAATGGGCGTCCAAGTCATTAGGAAAGCATCGACAACACAGAACTAAGCAATCCAAGAAATTTCAATCATGGAACTGCATCATGGTAAGCACGTCCCCATATGTTTATGCACCGCTGCATGCAACCTGTTTGAGAGTTAAATTGAATTGTTTAGAGGCTTAGTTTTCCCTTATGCATAAAACAAATCTGTGAAAAAAAAAAATCTTGCTTACTGATTAGGTTATGTTGTAAACTGTAAGTTACATACAGTAAATTCATTACTTTTGTTTTGTCCCACATAACAATGTTTTTTTCCAGGAATAGCCATAGTTCTTGCTCTGAATCAGCATGACAGAAAATAGCCTCTGAAGTACATAGGTGACCTACAGTTTGATGCACTTTTGGGACCTAATGGGATGGCTTTGTTTAAAAACTTTGTTGCCGAAACGAGAGACTTAGCAATAAGCCAGAGTTTGTCCTTATAAAAAGGTTATTTCATTTGAGATACAACAATGTCTCTTTACACAGTAGGTCTGCTCAACAATAGAGGTAAAAAGAGGAAGTAGCATTTTAAAAAGTAGAACCAGTCGAATTTAGCTTATTTACTGGGGTCAGCTGACCTGATGAAAACTGTAATTCCTTTAATAAAAACACTGTTAATACTCAAGAAATTTTCAATCATGTAATAAAATCAGCCTTGATGGGGTTCTTGATTGGATTTGCCTCATAACCCATGTCCATGTTATGTGGCCACTCCAAGCCACATTGTACTTTGAATAAGAGGGAAAATCATGTTCAATGTGCGCGAGCAAGGTGAGCATCTGGTGCTGAAAATGGAGTTCTTCTATGACTTGGATACACTGTAATTGTTCCCGGAGGTTATTTGGTTTTTTCTTGGACAAACATCCCAAGCTCCTCAAATTTGAGATCCATAGTGCCAGAACAATCCTGCCTGAAAAATAGAGTGGGTTGTTTTGTTTTTAATAGAGTTAATATTACTGCATGGAATACAATTTCTAATTTGATTGGTATTCTGAGAAATGTGCTATATAGCTAATTTGTTTCAACTGTGCATACAGTTGAGTTCAAGGTTCCTCATCCCTTGCTTGAAGAGGTTCTGATCACTTTGTGCTCACCTCTCATGCTGAACAGAAGTTGAACATTGAGTCGATGGTGAAGTACATTTGTGAATCTGCAGACCATAGTCACCAGAATCTCACATGTGAAGAATTGCCATGAAGCTGCTGCTGATTCCTTCATTTAATTATTCGATAATTAAATTAAATGCTTGGCACCTGCATTTCCATTATTTCCATTTTGCGATGGCTACATCAATGGATAGGTTAGGGGTCCATTACGTGATTCCATTTTTTTGTCCCTTGTATAGCACTGTCAATTTTGATCGCAAACAATTTGCCCCTACAGGCCTTTTTGTAAATTATTTTCCTCAGGGCTTTTTGAAACGGGTGAAGAAGAAAATAAAAAAGCATCTACCCATGCATCCATGCCAAACGAGGCGTGAATCACAACTTGGTTTTGTTATCTTTGGTCTTGTACTGTTGGTGTGACAAAACTTTCAAGATCAACCCACATTAAAGCCCCAACTAAAGATCTGTGTGTAGCCTTGGCGCGTTGTTTATTTACTCAAACTGTCAACTTTGTTTTTAGACAAACAAGTCAGAGACCATAACCATAAAGAAATTTGGGTTTGTCTGATCCTTGATCTCTAGCACTGTCTGGATCCCTGTAAATCAATGTTGATGGCTGTCCCAGAAGAAACGACAGCCAAGGAAGATGGAGTACATAGTAAAGACACAGTGACAACCAACCAAACGAAACAGGAACGATGACACACTACGGGCATACAGTACCCAAACAAAAGATGAGGAATACTAAAAAGAGAGATGTGAGCACTAGGTTGGAAAAACAAGAGATGGAATAGTACTGTAGAGATCCATGTTGCGCATCGTACGAAGCCAGGCGGCGTGGCGGAAAGACCAAGCGGTAGCCAACAAACGCCCGTGCCCAAGACACAAATTTTCCGGAACAGGAACCGATGACGCGGGTGCTGGTGCATGAGACAAGATCACAAGAGCACAGCTAGCTCCAAGTTAGCCAACTGGGTACTAGTAGCAGCTGGGGCTAACCCACTCACTGATTGAGCGCCACAGGAGGAAGCAGGCAGGTAGGTCACCAAACCTTGAGACTCGAGAGGTTGCTGATTGCCTTGCCGAATGCTGCTGAACCCAACACGCACGGACACTGTTCCTCTGGACCCGACCCAATGGTACATTGGTACCGTATCATCATGACATGCATTGTCATATGACACTGATTATTAGCGGTACCGAATCATGTCATTCGATCCCCAATCATGGATGAATCAGCTCCGGTCCATCAGAGACGCTGGCTGCAGCGAACGCATCCCGCTCGTACGGACGGAAGGGGGAACAGCGCCACAGCCCACAGGTTACACTTACATGTATACTGGTTGTGGTTGTATTCGTATGCAGTGCAGTGCAGCACAGGGATGAATGGATGATCCTCCATCCACCTCCACGTGACCGGTCGTAGACTAGAGACGAACGGGAAGCAGTGCAGTGCTGGAGCCGGCCGACGCGGGTCACATGACGCTGGACGGACGCGGGGTGCCCCGTCGCGCGCTGCCCCCGGATCACGGAACACCTCGTCGCGTAACACAGCGGTGGTGGCCACACGAACCCGTCCGATTCTACGGCCCCGCGCGCGGCGGCCTAATTAATCGCACGGGACTAGGACGGAGTAGCTAACAACCCTCCTCATGGGCAGATGAGCTCATGGCGCCGGCGCCCGGCTTGATGATGATTCGGATCGTATGGGCAGGACGACGGACAGGTGGCGAGAGGGAAGCGAGACGGGAGGCGCATTCAGTGGCAGGCCGGCCGGCCGTTACGGAGTCAAGTCACGCAGCAAGCGCGGACGGCGGAGGCTCGTCCGAGCCGGCGATGTTTATTGCCGTCACGGGCGATCGCGCGCGCGGCTCCCGTCGCGACGGGAGCCCGGCAACCACAGCGAGTACTAGACTAGAGCGACAGACGGCGCGTTGGTCCGCGCGCACAGCTAACACTGGCGACGATGACTGAACGAGGAGGAAGGAAGCTTGTGATTCTGTGACTAAGCCCTAGGAGGAGGAGTCGGCATAGGGGTAGATTAGTTGAGGCGTCAAAATCGGGTCACGTGAATGAAGCGCAAGAGTCCAAGCCAAGTCACCCAGACAGAGCGGAGGCGGGTGGCAGGGGCGCAGGGCACGACGCGCACGATGCGACCCACGCTGGTCCGTCCGAATGACCAGCAAGCAGTGCCAGGGGCAAGCAGGCTGTTCTATCCAGTTCAGCCTTCGCTAGCCAGACCGCCGTAATCACTGGCAAGGCAGTTTGAGTTTGTTCGCTTCCCCGGATCCTGCACGCACGCTGGTCGATCCCATCCATCCACCACGGGAGACGGGAATATTCGATACGAGTCAGGCGTAGCGTAGTACAATCCGAGTGGCCAAACGATCAGGCCGGTGTACGTCCATGAAGCAGGAACGAAGACTGGCATGCATGGAAAACGGAGCGAGGAAGAATGATTCCCTAGTCTGGGAAAAGAATCATCCACCCAAGCGCAAAGCCATTCTTGGCCACCGCCAGCAAAAGCAAGGCAGGCACACCACGAGCCTGGAGACGTCACCCATAAACGGCACGCGTGGATCCAGGCGCCCAAAGGATAAAACAGGGCACACCACCACCGCGACACGACCGCACTACGTCCCCTACGCCCGGCCCGGCTGCCCCCATTGGCTTGGCCCCCCCGTGAACGCGCCAACAGTGGCCGTGCACGACGCACGCGCGCATTCACACCCGTCACATGGACGGGCGCGGGGCGAGCGAGGCCGCCCCGGTCGGCGCCGCCACGCGGGGCGGCACGAGGTCACGGGAGCCGGAGGCAGGGCGCGCGCGCAATGGTAAATTTGGCAATGCAACAGGACGTCGAGACGTGCGTGGCCGCAACAGTACACAATCGTGATTCAATCGAAATAATAATAAAAACAGTACACAGTCAGGGAGAGGAGAGCGAGACGAGAGACGGAAACAAAAATGTGGTGACGACCAGAGGGCGCCACGCACAAAAGCAAAGCACCCCATGGCATGGAGCAGCGTGTAGTAAAGCGAAGCGAGCAATTAAGATTGATTTCGTAATGCCTGGCGGTAAGGAACAAACAAGTAACAGCAAGCCAACAAGGAGAGAGGAATCCCCGGGGAAAAATGGCTACGTACAGCGCACCGCAGCGATGGCGCCAAACCACAAGCAAACGAACCACGCACCAACTCCGACGACACAGGCACAGCGACGACCAGCACGGACTGCAGAGCTGAGCTAGCCGAGGAGGATGGACAGCCGCCAGACGCTCGCGCCGCGTCGCCCGCGGTCCGTCTCCACCCCTCTGTTCCTCTCGCTCCACATGGGAGCGAGCATGGGGCGGCAGAAACGGACGACGGCCTGTGACGCCTGCTGTCTGACGACGACGGGACGAGCCCACCACCACCAAGGCGCGTAGCGTGTAGTTTAGGTAGGCGTGTACCACACCACCACCTGTCGCTAGCTGTGACGCCGGTGGGCAGCTCCGCCTCCACTCGTGGTCGTGGCGGCTCCGGCGGCGGCCTGAGCAGCCATGGCGAGCTCGAACTGCCGCATGGACAGCGCCGGCAGGGGCAGCGGGTACTGCTCCTCTGCGTCTGCTGCTGCTTCTGGGGTGCCGCGACGGCGATGGGCGCGGAGGACGAGGAGGAGGAGGAGGAACAGGAGGCCGGTGCAGGAGCAGGAGCAGGAGGCGCGGCGCGGTTCCAGGACCGGAGGCTGGTGGTGGTGCTGGTGCTGCCGTCCCAGCCGATGTGCGCCACGTGCTTCACGTCCGTGGGGAGCCCGATCACCATCTCCCGCTCCTCCTCCTCGTCCTCGTCCTCGTCGTACACCGCGAAGATCTGCGACAGGTTCTTGAACCCGCGCAGGAGTCGCGCCACCAACGACTCCCCCTGCTCCCCGCCGCCGCCGCCGGGGCCAGCGGCGGCCTCACCGATGTCCCGCCTGGCATCGCCCCTGTTTCAACACCTGCCATAGCAGCCAGAACACGTACTTGAGCAACTTTTGTCCGTCACCCGTCGAAAGAACAGAAGGTAAGCGAAGCGAGCGAAGAAGTGCCGGTTGGCCAATTGGCGAGCGCGCACGCACCTTGTGAGTGGGGCTTCTTGCCGTTGCCGGCATGGCGCGCCGTGTGTCGACGACGTCGACGCTGGAGTGAGCGGCAGCCAGACGAGAAGGGGATGGCGATGAACCGCCGCGGTGGCTGCTGTTCCCGGCTCATGGTGCTGCTGCTGCTGCTCACCAGCTGAGTTGACACCGCACCGAAGCGACGAGGCGGCCGGGACCGGCCGGCGGGCGCTGGCTCTTGTTGACTTGCTGGGAGAGGAAGCAGAGAGCAGATAGCCGGGCAGGTGATGAGGCTTTACTCCAGCGGAAAGGGCTTTGTTCGTTAGGTCCGCACGCGCGCGCGCATAGCGCAGCAGCAGACGGTAGAGTACGCAACGTCGCAACGCACTAGTGTCCGTCCCGCCGTCCGGCGTACAAAGTGGTGGTGCCACTACCAGTCTACACTAGTGCCATCGCTACCACTACTATATTGACATGGCCGTGGTGTGGCAGTGCGGTCGCCGGCCTCTGCTCGAGCTCGACTGCTCTGCTGTGGTGTGGAGTGGAGGTGAGGTGGGGGTAGGAAAGGGAAGGAAAGAGACGGGGCGGAGTGGTTTGCGGACGGATTGGGTTGGGTTGGTTGGTGTTGGGTTTGGTACCCACCCGAACCCCAACGCCTTTCGGCCGGCAGACATGCGGACGGATGCACGGCCTGACGGACGGGTTGGGCTGGGTACGCGCCGCGCGCAGCAGCCGAAGCGGCCGCCCCGCCCGCCGGTGGTTCCGTCCCTACGTCTGGACCGGCGTGGGTGTCCGGGCTCTCCTCTCTGGCAGCGCCCGCTCCCTCCCGTACATGCCGTGATACTACTTTTTTTTTTTTTTTTTTGAGCATAATGCCGTGATACTACTGGATAGGCATCTCAGGCAGGCGGCCGGGCGGCCGGCCGGCTGGGCTTCCGAAGCCTGCCTGACTGCGCCTGTCCTCAAGTGGAGTAACGCGGCGCGTGTACGATTGTGCCGACGTGTGGTCCATCTGTGTGTTGTACCGTGCGACCGTATGTATGTTCGTGCCACGCTCCGCGATCTTGCCAGCGCCAGTCGGTATCTGCACCGGGATGGATTTCGCGCGTCAGGAAGATCCAAACCTGAATGCGAATACGCGTTCATTTTATCCTTTGTTAAATAAAATGAATGTTCGGCTGATGGTTTATTTAATACGAGTTTTTGTTTGGGAGAACGTGATTACTGTACAGCAGTAGTTTCACTACACTCTCGCAAGGAAAAAAAAACGGTTGTGCTAGGGCTCGCACGACAGATGGAATAGAAATCCATAGGAAGCCCGCGTCCACACGGGCCAGCCCACCACTGCCTCTGCCTCCCAATCCACACAGCAGCGCCACCCGTCTCGTGTGGCTCGACTGTGGTCTCGCATGAGCCCGAGGACGCCATCCTCCTTCCCAGTTCCTATGAAGGGCCCCGCTTAGTCCGCACGCCTCAGATCGCCCCAACTGAAAACAAGTGATGCAACATTAGAAAAAAAAAAAAACACCTTTGAGCATACTGTTGCCACAACTAAAGAATAACAACTGAAACATTAGGCTCAATCAGCTGAAACATCAATTACATATTATTGCAACAACACAAAATAAACTGCTCCAACAAAATGGGACTACTACTGCAGCATGAGATTGAAAACAACTAAAACAAGTGATGCAACATTAGAAACATCAGCAGAACAACTAATGAAACAAACGAAAATGTGAACTTGCACGACATAAAAAAAATGTCTACAATAATATTTAAAAACACATCTACCGTAATAGCAGGGAGAATCACCAGAACAAGGAGGAAAAGTTGTTGCAACATTTTACATCATTTGTTGCAACATCGAGAAATGCCCATTGCAACAAACAAAAAAAACCGCTGCAACATCTCACATCATCTGTTGCAACATTTTTTTTTTTTGAGACATCATCTGTTGCAACATTGAACATGCATCATTGCAACAAAACCTTAGATTCGAGGGGAGGATTAGGAGTAAGAGGTCGAGGAGGAGGAGGAGGAGGAAGCATGAGCTCACCGGAACCCCTAGCTGGTCACTAGAGATGGAGGAGACGGACGAGAGAGAGAAGAAAGGAGGAGGAGCAGGCCCACCGGGTTGGATCCGCCAAGGTCCCTCGCCGAAATCAGAACTCCTCCCCCCCCATGGAGGGAGAGGAAGGCAATTGAGATAGGAGGAGCAAAGGGGCATGCCTCGCCCGATCCGCTTAGATCCACCGCCGCCCCGGGCGGACCTCGGCCGTGCCGCTTGATCCGCCCCTCTGCACCGCCATGGTCATAGCCCAAAGCCTCCGCCAACAAAAAAGGAGGAAAGCTCGAGGGAGCAATGAAAACGCACGGGTTGCCGCCGAGGAGCTCATCAAGCCCGGGGTGGGGGGGGGGGTCGCTCGGAGCTCGAGCCGGTGCGACATCGGGAGAGAGGGAGAGAATGCACGGGAAGAGAGCGCGGCGCTATGAGGCACGCGAGGTGGGTGGAGGCTAAGCAAGCGAGACACTCACTTCCACGCCAAGACGCACCGGTGGGTGGGTGTACCCCCTCCGGCCCCAAAATAAACGACGCTTTGGGTTTTCGTGCCACAAGTTTTACTCGATTTATAGAAAAAAATACGTAGAAGATTTAAATCTCTAAATAAATTTGTTAAAAAACTAGATCAAAAGATCTTTCCAATGATACTAATTATGTAATATAAATATTAGTCCTATTTTAATATATAATTGCCGGTAGATGTTTCTGAAACGAAAAACGCCATTTATTTTGGGATCGGAGGAGTAGGTCATGGGTGGGACCACGTCTTACACACGCTTAGGACGCTCTAGTAAGAGCATTAGCGAAAAAAGAATAGGTAGATTCATTACGGTGGGAAATATACACGACGCACAACCCCGCTACGAAAGTGGAAAATGTAGGGCGAGAAGTATTTCCCGAGTAAAATGATGGGCTGTCACATCAATGGGCTTGGCAACTACGGACGTGACCGAAATAAGACGGGCCGATCCGCCGGGACGCGCGTGAAAGCTAAATGGGCTAGAAACAAAAGGCCGAGCAGATTATGCCCCCGTGATATTGACCATTCCAGAGAGAATCAAACAACTATAGGCTCCAAATGCCCATCCATGGTGTTTGTAAACAAACAATAGTACATGGAGGATGGCGACCGCGGTAGCGACTTCGAGCGATTTCGCGACCCTCGATTTCAGGCCACCGCACCATTATCTCCTCCATCCCCGGTGCTTCCCTCGGAGGTACTGGGTCCACCTTCCATCCTTCCGCCAATCTCACGCCAGGGATTGTTCCCTCGTGCTTCTCCGTCAAACCCTAGCCATTCTGCGGTTACTGAGAAGGGCGACCGGATTATGAGCTTGCTTTTCCGACGGCCAGCCGAGAGTTGGCAAAATCCAACAACAAGGAGAAGATCACAAGCTTCCCCATAGATGTATCGCCCGACGCTTCAAGAGCAAGGTGCGAGGAGGAATGCGATTCCATTTGAGGCGATTGGGCGAGAGGAGGTCAAGCTGCGGAGATTCCGATTTCGCGCCGTGGGAGTCCATTGGGACGGCTTTGAGGAAGGTGGGAGAAGATGAGATTAAACGCATCAATCTCCCGACAAGGTGTCCTACCCACCGGCGCGATCGTGGTTTTCGGGCCCTCCTCCGGTTGTCCGTGATTGTCCCCGCATTTTAGGCAAATCACCATGGATCGAGACACGCCACGGAGATCCAGCCCGAAAAGTGTGGGTACATGAGTCATTCCCCTACCTCCAAGGATACCCAAGCGCTGGTCGTGTGGTGAGCACCGAATCACCCATCCCAATCACCACCACCGCCGCCGCCTCAACAAACTCCCCCTAAACCTAGATCCAAAAATCCTATCTCCAAGTTTCCACGCGACATTTTTTGGGATCCTACACCAAAATCCTTCTCGGGCAAGCAGAAAAACCAAAGACAGCTCCCCGCCGCGGGTAGTGCGATGAACCGTGGAGGAGGAAGAGGGTGGGGAGGAGGGGGTGGCCGTGGATGGGGCAACAGGGTGGCGGATGGAATCAAGGAAGAGGGTATGGAGGTGCTAATTTTGATGGAGGCAGAGGTAATCGAAGAGGAAGAGGCAATTGGGAACCAATCTCTCAAGGTCGCCAGAAGGGGAAAAAAATCGCAGACCGCCCCAAGTCAAGGGGCTAGCAATGAGAAGTGGGAAAAGGTCTGCCAAGAAGAGGTTTCCAAGGGCCAACAACCGCCGCTCATGATCAAGGCACTGGTAAGGCATCACACTCTGAGGGCACTACTGGATCTGGGAAAGTTGGTAGTATTGCTAGTAAGAAGGCTTGTGAAATATGTGGTTACTTTAACCATGAAACAAAGGAGTGTAGATGGGCTAAGAGTGATAAGAGGAAAGTTGATGAAAGTAAAGCTGATGATAGTGCCGGGCAAAGAGGGAAGCAATGTGAGAATTGTGGCCTTACTAATCACAACACTAAGGAGTGTAGAAAAGTGAGGTGTGAATTATGTGGATACTTGAACCACACTGCATTTGACTGTCAGATGTGCCTAGCTTGGAATTTTGGCCCCGAAGTTGTGTGTCGCATTGTGTTGAGGATCGAGTTTTTCTTCATAGAAGAATGCATTGATCCTAATGTGTCCAAGCAAAGGGAGAGCATTGGTGTGGTTAAGATTCTACATGGTAAAGCCACAAAGAAGACAAGTGGAAGAAGAGTTTACCTTTCCGGAGGGGGAATCAACTTGGAAATGGAATGCACCGAATGGTGGATGAAAATACCTATGTGATGAGGTTCCCCAATGCAAAATCTTTGAATGACCGAAGAAACCTAAAGGCTTGGCTATGAATGTTACTGATGCTTTTATGACAGTGGAAATATGGGATGCTTCTATGGGTGCTAAAGGGTCTCTGCAGCAAGGTTGGTTCAGAGTTGGTGAGATTCCAGCTGACCAGAGAGGTTTGAGAACTATTGCTAAAGTGTGTGGCTTAGTTGGCAAAATCATGGAAGTTGATCTATCAACAAGATATAAAGTTGAATATGTGAGATGCAAAATTGCTTGCATGGATGTAATGAAGGTTCCTAGCACTGCTGAGGCTTATCTGGGGGTTCACAGATTTGTGTTCACCTTTGAAAGAGAGGTGGAAGGAGGACAAGTAATAAAGACTCTGACTAGTGGGATTAGAGTTGAAGGCAAAGAACCCCCTCCTAAGAAATCCAAAGCGTAAAGCTCAACAAGTGCTCAAGGAATGAGCAAAGCTACCCAAGCTACTAAGACCGCCTCTGCTTTGCCGCTGGAAGCAAAACAACCGCAAATCTGCACAAACAATTGCAAGTTCAAGAAGAGGATGCCGCCGAGATCAAGACCCAATGATAACTGATGTGGATTCTTCATGTGTGGATCCCGATGAGTTTTATGAGAGACTACATAAAGCCGGGCTAGTCTCCGATAACATGATAGGATCTCCGGAAGGAGATGGAGATAAGGAAATGCAGAACCCAACATGGTGCTAAATGCAATGAATGATGACAACATGAATGAAATGCATGCTGATATTAAGAGACGCTTAGTCGCCGAGCAATTGCAAAAGAAACCGAAATATTGATAGCCTCTCAAGAAAGTAATCATTATCGAGGATGGCAAGAACTGCGGGGACAGTTGAGATACCAGCAGATAAAAAGGTGGAAATAGAGGAAGAAGGAGTAGTTGTTGATCTATCTCAGGAGAATGTTAGTGAAGAGGCATTGAATATTCTCAAAAAATGGGACATTTGGCTCACAAGAAGAATCAGCTCCTAATGAAGCAAATGTTGAAGAATTATCCAAGGGGGACCTATGGAAAGGAGGAGAAGCTTTAAAGACTCAAGAAGGATATTCTCTTGACTACTCAGAGAAAAATGAAATGATGGCTAAGAAAAGAACTTTGGAAGGTAATAAATCAAACTCTAGCTCTTTAGCTAATTTGTCCAATGATGACATGCATATGATTGCTAAGAGCATGGGTGTTTCGTTAATAGTAATAGCTTTGTCGTGTTTGATTTGATCAAGGATTTAGATGTTATGAGATGTAATTTAAATGCTAAAAATCAAAAAATTGATTCTACTTTTATTGCTTGAGGAGGTTAATGCGTTACAAGTAGAAAATGACCGCATAGATTCCGATTTGGATAATAATATTGATGATGTGTTCAAGAGTTGCAAGTTGGTGGAAAAAATGAAAAGAAATCAGTTTTAAAAAGAGGAAAAAGCAAGTTTCCCCAAGTGGGAGGAAAAAAGTGCAAGTTTCCCCAAGTGGGAAGAAAAGAGACCAAGATAAACTTGGTTCGTGAGAATAACAAGAAGTTTATTCTTGTGGACTCAAAAAAAAAAAAAAGAAGAAGAAAAAAAATGATTAGTGGTTTAATTTGGAATTGTAGAGGCATCAAAAAAAAAAGAGGTGTCTCTACCTTTCGAAAGTGATCTCATCCCCGAAAATAAATTTCATTTCATTGGGCTACGAGGAAACTATGCTTGCTGATTTTGATAATAGGTTACTAAGAAAGTTTGATTCTAATCGAGAATATGCATGGAAATGGAATTCATCCAGAGGAAAATGGGTGGAATTTTAGTAGGAGCTCAAATAGAGAGATTTGACATGGGTTCTCGTGGAAACGAGGAGATTTCATTCTCCAAGTTAGTCTTTGGGATAAATATCTCAAAACAAAATGGAATTTGCTTGTTGTGTATGGTGCCGCACAAGAGGAAAACAAAAAGCTTTCCTTGCAGAATTGTCCAATTTTTGTGCCAAAAGTCAGAACCCATGTTAATTGGGGAGATTTTAATATCATTAGATACTCATGTGAAAAGAATAATTTGAGTGGAGTGCACAGACACACATCATTATTCAACTCTATCATCCAATTTTATGAGTTAAGGGAGATAGTTATGTCCGGTGGTACTTTTACTTGGTCTAATAATCAAGACCCACCAAGATCGAAAAATTAGATAGAATATTGGCATCAAAAGAATGGGAAGATATGTTCCCACCGACCACGCGGAGAAAATTACCTAGAGATATTTCTCGATCACAATCCCTTAATAATTTCCATGGGAATAATTGTAAAAAGAATTAATATACAATTCTCTTTTGATCCGAACCGCCCAAAAAATCCCGAAGTTCTTTAATAAAGTTGCGCATATTTGGGCAAGGCCATGCAGAGCCGATCGCCTCTTGACAAAATTCAAATGTAAAATTGAAAATGTGTAAAACAGCCCTAAAGGGTCGGGGTTTTAACCAACAGGGTGAGTGGAGGAAACAAAGAAAGAAATTTCAAGAAGAGTTGATGGAATTAGAGCAAATAGAAGAAAGTGTTGGATTATCACATTGTCAAGTGGATAGAAAAGTTTTTCTACTAAAACACAATCTTGATAGTTTGGAGCAAGAAGAAACATATTGATATAGTAGAAGTCATGAGAATTGGCTCCTCAAAGGAGATAGTAATACATCTTTTTCCACAAATGTGCATCCGCGTAAAGAGGAAAAATACAATTTATAGTTTAGTTGATTCCGATTTGGGACCATTGAAGGCAATGACAAGCTACTTGAACATGCTACTAGATACTACAAAGGAATTATTTGGTCCATCGAAAGAATTTGATGTGTCATTGGATGATAGTTTCGGAGTAGTATTCCACATGTTTCTCCGTAAGATAATCCGCTCTTTGCTCGTCCTTTTATCAAAACGAAATTAAAGAAGCTTTAAATCGATGGAGGCAAACAAGGCCCCCTGGATCCGATAAAATACCAATAGAATTTTACCAAGTATGTTGGAGCATTGTTAAATGGGACATATTACAGTATTTGATGATTTTTACAATCATAGAGTTGATATAAGTAGAATGAATTATGGGATCATTACTCTACCGCCAAAAATAGAGGATGCTCTCGAAAATTCAGCAATTTAGGCCAATTTGTCTGTTAAATAGCCTCTACAAGCTGATTACAAAAGACTTTGACTTTGAGACCGAATCGTTATAGACAAAATTATACATTTTACTCAAACCGCTTTTATGAAAAACAGGAATATAGTATCGCATAGCCTTTGCTTGCATGAGATTTTACATGAAACAAAAAAGAAGAGGTGAAATTGAGTCATTCTAAAAATTAGATTTCAAAAAGCATATGACAAGGTGAATTGAAGTCAAGTTATTTCAATGCCTTGAAAATAGAGGCTTTGAAGAAAAAATGGTGTAAATGGATTAAGCAAGTTGTATCCGGGGTACAGCTTAGTGTCAAAATAAATAACCAAATTGGCGCTATATCAAAAGTTATAAAGGGGTTCGACAGTAGGTGATCCCCTCCTCCCCAATTTTATTCAATTTGGTGGTCGACCGCTTAACTAGAATGGTGCTTCGTGCACAAGATGAAGGTAGACCGAAGGGTTGATTAGTCATATAATACCAAAGGGTATAGTGCTTCCGCAATATGCATGACACAATCGCCTTTTGAAACATAGCCTACAAAATGCCACTAACATGAAGTTACTATTATACTTCTTGAGATGATTGTTTGGACTAAAGATAAATTTTAATAAGAGTGAAATTTTGATGATCAATGATGGGGAGGAATGGGGCCAAAAATATGCCGAGATTTTCGGTTGCCAAATTGGGCTTTTCCCCTATCAAATATCTTAGAGTACCAGCTTAGTCCTAGTAGGTTAAAAATAAAAGATTGGGTACCCTTTGTAGAAAAAGGGAGCAAAGAAATTAGATATTTGGAAGGGAGGACTTTTATCAAAGGTCGGAAGGAAAATTTTGATAGAATCCGCTATAGCAAATACCGCCATTTACCATATGTGTATCTTCTCCCAAAAGGGTCGGTTAATGAGTTAGAAAAACAAATGAGATCATTTTTTTGGCAGGGTGGTAGCATCAAAAAGAAATACCATCTTATCAAATGGGAAATTATTAGCAAAAGTAAGAAAAAGGGAGGACTAGGTATTAAAAATCCAAGAAAAATGAACATAAGTTTAATCTGTAAGTGGTGGTGGAAACCGGAGAATGAAGAAGGTTTATGGCGCACAATTGTTAGGTACAAATATTTGAGAGATAAGTCCATATATGAGGTGAATCATAGAGCTAATGACTCTCCCATGTGGGCTGACTTGTTAAAGGTAAAAAGACATTTACTTGTATGGTAGAGGGTTGTGACAAATAGGGGATTTAACCAGATTTTGGCAGGACACATGGCTGTATGATCAGCCAATTGCTAGTTTACATGCTGACCTGTTTACTTTAACTTGTGATAAGGAGATTTTGGTTTTAGATACATCGCCTTGAAGTTTCATATTTCTTTTAGAAGATGGTTAGTCGAACCTTTGAATCATGAATGGGAGAAAATTTATCAAGATTGTATGCTATGGTAGAATAGAAACTCACCCGATGTAGTTGTCCGAAAACTTACAAAAAAATAAGAGATTTTCAAGAAAAACTGCGGTATGATTTGCTTACTCGTGTCGATTCTCGGTATATATCATAAAATTATCCGGAAAAGCAAGATTCCCGAAAAGATTAAAATTTTCTTATGGGAAATGGCTAACAATGCTGTTTTGACCAAAGATAATCCGTTTAAAGGAATTGGGTTGGGGATCCCAAATGTGCTTTTTGTGATGAATTGGAAACAATTGAGCACTTATTCTTTACTTGTTCTGTTTCAAGAGTAATCTGGTCTATTATTGCAAAAGCTATAGGAGCAAATAACATCCCAAGAAATCTTGATCAGTTTTTGGTTTTGGTGCAAAACTTGGCTACCAAATGGTAGTACTTTTTATGCTTTGGGTGTTGGTGCTGTTTGTTGGGCAACATGGAAGTGCCGAAATAGAGTTGTATTTGATAAAAAACCATTGAGAAACCCAATTGAAATCATTTGTCATGCTCATTCTTTTATGACATACTGGTCAGGTATGTATGGGGAAAATGAAAAAAGACATGTTGGTGAGTGGAGCTAATTTGATGCTGCAAATTGCCAAGGATTTACTGTCCAAGGAGACATCCAGGCAGATTAACCTCCTGCTGCTTGAAGACAAAGACACTGAAGATCAGGAGGAGCACGAGGACGAATGAAAGTCGGCGACTGCAATCCTCAAGAAGAAGGGAGGGCAAGGTAGCTGCAAGACGATGCAGAAAACAGACAATCCTGTGATGTATGTTGGTTTTGTTGAACTGTAATAAGTATAACTGTGCCTACGTTGGTTCTAACGGCTGTTTCAGTCGTCTCAAAATCTAGTTCTATAGTGGTTTTTGTTGGAAAACTTTAGTTCTTTTTCTGGGCAGAAAGCAGGTCTTTTGAGGCAAGTTTGGTTAGAAGTAAGCATAGCTGTTTTCTTTCCTTTGTATCTGTCCGAATCCTCCATAACTATCTGGTATTTCCGTTTTAATGAAATGGAAATGGGGTTTCCGAGTGGAAAAATATTGGACCATTCCAAGTTCCGTTTTCTTCAGATCAGAAGATGGTGACAGGAATAATTTGATACTTCAGTTCCAACTTCCAACCAAGAAAAAATGGGAACTGGGATACAATCATACAGATAGGCTTCTATAAGCCTCAGCTAAACAAAAGATGCTCCGGTTCGTTGGATGAGGATGGAGAAGTTCCTATGAATCATACGCTCTTATCTTGGTGCTGGTTAGTCAACCTAACAACCACTCTGAAATACTATACAGAAATACCACACATTGCGTAATATTGTACCATTTTTATTGTAACTTGATGTAATAAATTGAACAATCATTGACATCCCAAAAAAATGTACTGTATGCAGCACTAGCAAACACCAGATTTTGGTGTTGGCAACCTCGAAATCGAGTTTTTTTTTTAATGTAACCTCTCGAAATCGAGTTCATCAACGAGTTTGTGCTTGCAAATTGCCGTAATACTGTACCATTTTATTGTAGCTTACAGTAGCATACTTCAACAATCAATAACATCTCAAAAGAAAAAAAAAAAAAAACTGTATGTAGTGCTAGCAAACCAGATCGAGTTTGGTGTTGGCCAGCTCGAAATCGAATTCATCTACGAGTTTCAGTTTCACAGATTCCGGAGTGGCGCATCGGCCACTCACATCCTCGTCTAGGATAGGAAGCAGAGCATGAAGATGACGATCGACGCCGACGGCGATGATTCCATCCATGGTACGTACGTGAAGAGGCCTTAGATAAATAAACAATGGAGACGGCCGGCGACGGCGAGCTCGACCCGTCAGAAGATGTCGAGGATCTCCTGGATGAAGCCGTTGCAGAGCGGGCAGTTGCCGCGGCTGACCCAGAGCTCGCGGGAGCAGAGGCGGCAGAAGGTGTGGCCGCAAGGGATGAACGCCGCGCCCTTTGTGCCGCACCATGCACACGCAGCACACGTGCACCATCTCCTCCTCCCTCCCCTCGCCGTCGTCGTCGTCGTCGTCGCCCTCGCCTTTCTTGCGAGCGCCACCGCTCTCCTCCTCCCTCCTCGTCGTCCCACTCGTCGTCGTCGGTCTGCCCCAGCAGAGCCATCAGAGACATCTGCGCCGCGGGCGCCTCCTCCTTCTCTTCCTCCTCCTCGTCCTCGTCATCCTCCTCGTCGTCGTCATCTTCCTTTTCCCCGTCGTCGTCGTGGCGTCGCTCTTCCAAGTCGCGGAACAAGTTCGTCCCGGGGCGCCCGGAGCTGGAGCGGGAGGAGGCGGCGCCGGGGCCGACCCGGGTGGACGCGACGCGCGAGAACGTAGGCGTCGCCTTAAGCGACGGCGCCTTGAGAGACGGCGCGCGGGAGTAGGTGCGGGAGAACGCCGCCGCCGCCTCGCCAGGGTTGTAGTTGTACTTGTTGCTGCGGTTGTTGGCGTAGCTAAGGTCGCTGCTGTTCGTCCGGGCATGGCCCGCGGCCGCGCCGGGCTTAGGCTTCTGCCAGGCGCCCATCGCGCGCCGGAGCCGGAGCCGGTCCCGCAGCGGCTTCCAGCCGGTCGTCCTGTCGCCGCCGGCCCCTGCGCGTCCACGGCCGAGGGGCTGTCGCCCTCGCCGACGTTGGCGTCGTGGGGATCTTGAGGAAGTCGCGGATGGCCGGGTCGGGCATGGACAGCTGCTCGGACAGCGTCATCGTCCGCCGCATCTCCGGCCGCCGGCCGTCCATCAATCTCGCTGGAAGGATGCCGCAGAAGGTAGGTGCCTGGCTCGCGTCGGGGATGGAGGCGAGATGATAAGGTGGCGATAGATGCGGGAGGTGGCGTCTTATGGCCGGCTTGGATCGCGCGCGGGGACGAGGGAGGAGAGGCGTTGGACACGGGGAGCATGGAGCGGGTCTCGCGGGCTTTTTAAACTGGCCTATATATAATTACCGCAACGTGCGGGCAATTGGACCCAAATTACCGAGCTGCCATGCATGCGTAATCGCCGGCCTTCCTATTTATGGGTAGCGAATTTTCTTTTATGTGTGTGTGTGGGGGTTTCACGCCCATGTTTTCAGTTGGGGGGCATGCTATTTGTAGCGCGCAATTTTAGGTGTAAAAAAGATGAGAAATATGTATCTCCAAGTCAACAAAAAAGATTGTCTTGTTTTTTGTCGAACTGGATTGTTTAGTACTAATCGTTCGACTGTCATCTTGAAATTCTAGTTTTCTTCCTCGTCCTTACATAAGTTCATGTTACCTCCTCCATTCTAAATTGTAAGATATTTTAGTTTTTTCTTTCCTGTAACACAATGCATTTTAGATTTCAAAATTGGTTGTCAAATATAATGCATTCTGACGGACAAAACTTAGCTTTGTATTAAATACCTTTCCTTTACCGATCAATCGCATTAATCACGTTCACGATTCGTCTGATTAGAAAAAAAAATGAGGGTACATGTAAAATTCTTAAAACGCACTATGTTGAGAAAGTACATAACAAAAAACTATGTATCTGAAGAAAGCTAAAATGTTGAATTATTTCTGAGGACACATCATTTTTCATACTTGATTCTTGACGGCTGAAGCATATCTAGAAATGCGTTTCTTTTAATTTGAACATTTAGACCACTAGAGATCAAGGAGTGGAATCAAAGTATTGATCGCATAGGTGACATTTCATAGTGGATTGATTCATCACTAGAGAAGTCCAGGGAGAAAACTCAACCAATTGCTGAATGTCTCCAGAACACTTGAATGTTTTTTAGGTTTTCCATTAAGTTAATGTTCCTGTGAACTTATTAGTCATGATACGGTGTTTTCTCTCTTATGACAAAACAACATCAACCCACGTAAAACCATCAGCCGAACAAGGATGGGTATTAGTTTGGATTTTGCTACCTGATTTTTACGTGGCGATATGTATCCGATGTGTGCCGGAGCGCCGTGATTTTAAAATTTAGACATAGTGATACAAAGAACTCGCAATATAAGGAAAGTAACAAAAAGAAGAGTAAACATTCGTGAAATTAAGTCTCTACTTGAACAGCTTCTGCAGTTGTGCATGGTGCGTGCAAGCAACGGCAGGTCGACAGTGGGTGCAGTGCATGTGTCCGTTCTTTACTGTTAACCAGGCATAGCTTAGTGCGCTGAACCTCTCGAAACACTTGACGAATTTCTTTAACCGTTTCGACACAAAACAAAAGGCAGACAGTACCACACTAGGAGAGTTCGATCTTTTACGTTTCCCTCAACTCAAAACTTCGTAAAAAGCTTATTTACTGTTAACCAGGCATACCGCCTCTCATCTCATCTTTACGTTTCTAGAAATCTTAGAATAGTACGTAGTACAATAATCCAAGTTCAGGAGAGTTTGGTGTGGCTCTCTACCGTTGAAGCTCCATCACAACATTATGGTACCGGTCCAGTCCAGCTTTGGTGGACGACGACGACATCTCTACCGCCAGAAAAGGTACCTGCAGGCTGCATCAGCATAATGTATTGTATATGTATGTATGCAGATCACCGCCCAAGTACGCACATTTGGTGGTATGGTGAAGCTTTCGATTTGGATAAGCTATCTAGCATCCATCCATTAGAAAAACGTGTAGGGGCTCCCGTTGCATTCTGTCATGGAGTGTGTGATGAGTAGTCCTCTCTACTTTGGCTATAGAATTAGTACAGTGCCTTGTCGCTTGCTATTGCAACCACTTTAGTTGACCTCTCTACAACGGCAGCACAGCACAGCGCTGATGGCGCAATGCAAGCTGAGCTGATTGGCAGGCATCAGTGTTCATGCGTAATTGGAGAGCGTGCAGCGTTAGGTGAGGCTGAATAATCTAATCCCTGATGAGGGGATTTCACTTGCCATTTCCTGCTGCTCTGCACTGCAGCCTGTACATGATAAGCCATTAAGGCCATTTAATTGCAGCACAGGAAATTATAATAATCAGCCTGTACATGATAATACACTGCTCCACCATGAGAGGAGTGTTAGTGTCCAAGGCAAGGATAGTTAGGTGAGGCAGCGTACGTACGTAGTCTGCTGGATAGATATTGGTTCGCCGTTCTTCTGCAGATGTATCTAGAGTCTGAACTGAACATGACGCTAGCTCTGATTAGCAAACAGGGAATCAGTACCGTTGCTTCACGAGACCTGTTAGTTACCGGACCGTCAGAACTCATCATGGGAGGACGCCAATAATGTAGTGTAATGCGACGCGCTACTGAACAAGGCGAGGCCGACCGGCGTCGAGCGCCGGAGAAGTGCCAAATGGTTTGGCAGTTTACTTCTAAGGGAACTTACTCCTCACAGTCTTTATATAAGATAATTAATTTTAGAGGGATCAAACAGGTACACATTCCTGCTGTTTGGGGAATAAAAGTACCACCCAGAGTTCATATTTTCTTGTGGCTTTTGTGCAATAATAGGGTTTTAACTAGAGATAATTTGGCTAAAAGAAGAGAGGTAAAAGATAAATCATGTCTGTTCTGCTCCGAGCTTGAAACTTGCCACCATTTGTTTTTTGATTGTGCTGTTGCAACCCAATGCTGGCTGACTATCTCTAGAATCATTGATAAACAAGTGGGTGGCAGTATAGAGTTGATAGGTAGCTGTTGGCTCAGTAAGAAAAAATACATTGTTATTAACATGGTTAATGCTGCTGTTATCTGGTCTATCTGGAAACTCAGAAATGATTCTTGTTTTCAGAACATAGGGTGGAGAAACATGGGGGTCCTATACTACAGAATACATGGGCACTTACAGAATTGGAAAATTCTGTGTCCGAAAGAAAAGTTGGGAGTCCTAGAAATGTACATGGCAAGAATCAAAGAGGAAGCTCAAACAGTCCATTGGCTACCAGATACATGAAGCATAGCAAAGTTCAAGATGGAAACTCTCTGATTCAAGGCATGATGACTACAAGCTTTTGGCAAGGTGATGGTGATGAAGAAGGAAAGAACAAAATGCAAGTGAACTGGTGGAGTGGAGATGGCACTGGGACCGAAGGCCTGAAGACGTGTTTGGGCAACCGGCGGCATGAAGAAAAGCGTGGATCTCTGGCTGTTAAGCCACAAGCATTTCTGAGTCGTAGAAGTAGCTCTATCTAGTTGATGTCTTTTCTGTTAAAACTTTTGAGGTTTCGGTTGCTTTACCTTTTATCTTGTAGTCGTCTTTCGTCTCAAAACTCTGGAACCATGCTCGGAAGAGATGGGAGTGGCAAGGCCACAAACGGTGCTGTAAAACTGTTGTCTTTTGATATTAATCAAAAGGCTGGGGTGTGCCCCACCCTTAAACTCTATAAAAAAAAAAAGTGCCAAAACTGGCATTCGATTCGATGCCGGAGCAGCGAAGCATCAGCTGGGACACTTGTCTTGGCAGCAACAAGACGAGCCGTGATTAGGAGTAGGAGGACAACGGGTCACCTGGTGGGTCCGCCCACAGGAAGGCGCCGCGCCAACAGCCTCCCCGCGCCAGGCTGTGGCCGTACGCGTGTGGGGGCTCGCTGCCTCTGGACCCCGGCCCCCGCCTCCGCCTCCACCGCGACGGCAACGGCGACGGGCGGACGGGCCACGTGCGTGCGCGCTTGCTTGGTCGATCGATCTGACGATCTCGTGCCCGGGCGTGCAGGGCCGCCTGCCTGATCCCCGGCTCGTGCTCCCTCGCAGCGTACGCAGAGCACTGGCGTCTCTCGGCAAATGCGAGTTGGCGCCAACAACCCAACCTTTCTAAATATTTATCTCTGCCAGTTGCCACCACGTATAAACTACAATAGGATTTCCCCATCAAGTGAGTGGCGGTTTCTGCGTCCAAACGACAGGAGGCGACAGGTGCACGGCGCACGGCACGACGCGTCATCACTCGTCCGTGCCGCTGTCGAGCGGCATGTCCCGGCTCCGTGCAGCGCGCACGGACGCGCGGCGTCCATGGCGCGCGCCACTGGCGCCAGCACGGGGCCGACCACCGGCGCGCCGCGCGGAGTTCAGCCTCAGACATGGCTGGCGTTCCGTCCGGGACCTGGCGTCTCTGCTGCTCCGCTTCAACTCCGGCTTCGCGTTTTGTGTTCGTCACGTCATCCAATCCAACCGCAGGTCGTCTTCGAATAGCCGATACGGTAATGTTCGGCCTCTGAATAGCCGACGGGACCCTATCGGCACCTCGGGAACCGATAGCCCCTCGGACCGGATGGACGGACGGACGGAAGATCAGTCATCATTTCAGCAGCGATCCGGCAAGAGGGCGCCTTGCAGAATCCTGACAGGTATCACTGTACCACCGACACCTGGGCGCAGGCAGGACAAGAAGAGGGTCGGGTTCAGGACCATGACGACGACGGATGCGAGGCAGGGCAACAACTTCTCACCTGCTTGCCTCGCTGGTCCATCATCAGTCAGGGATCTTGCCGATGAGCAGCGACACAACAAGACTGGGGCAGCATCCGTGGCCCCAATCCTGGTTGCTCTTCAGAGATTAGGACCATACTGTTTCTGCACTTGGGCTTCATGTTTTTGTTCCAGAACAGGTCAGGCAAACAAGACCAACCAGATAACAAGACCAGGTTCTGACTGTCAAGATCACATCTCGTGGATTTATATAATCTCACCAAATCAATATTGTCCATATTAACCAAGCTACACCAACTATTTTAGCCTTTCCAACAACATAAAACAAAGCACACCTTCGACACCCCTACAAGCGGCAGTGCACACCCAACTACTAATATCTAGTCCCATAAACGGCAAGCACAGGCAGATGCCCCCACAAGCTGGGAAATGTTATTAGCTCTCTAGACTCTACTAAGGTCATGCATCTCATCGGCCACAAAACAATTGGGTACGAACCCAGAGTGCCAGAAATGCAAAGGAAAACCTCCTACTAGGCACCATGCCTGTGGGCCGCCACAAGTACTCAGTTTAGTCTCTGGTTCTGGTGATCGTGATGCTCCCCTTCCCCCCCTCGGTGTGGACCGTCGTTCTGTATACGACAGGTTTCCCCGAGATAGCCGAGGCTTGGAGTGAGTTGGGCTCCTCGATGCTCTTGTGCCTGATCTTGTACGGCGGCGGAGCGTGGATCTTCTTGTTTATGTCGTTCAGGGTGGTGGCACCATGGATACTGCATGGCTTGATAAGCTCGAAGGGCAAGGCCACAGATGTTCTCACCTTCTTTGATCCGATAATGTTTCTGCCAGCTGTTGAACAGATGAAAACATGTTTTTGAGTTCAAATGACAGGATACATGACATAACCAATATATATACTGTTCTTGAAAGGGAGAACAAAAAACATGGTTCTTTAAGCAAACTTTGACAAGAGTTGGGCACACCTTTCAGTAGTGTAGGTCTAGCTTGTGCGGGATTGTTGTGGACTATGATAGACTGTTGACAAGGCGAAGAATTCGGGTACACTGAAAAATAAGCATAGTGTTCATCTATCAGCAACCTAGAATCTGCTATAAACGGCAAGAATGAAATCCCATGAGAGGTTTGTACCAACCAGAGACAGCGACAGCTTTTTCCGTGGCAGCAGCAGGGCTATTCCTACTAAGAAGGTTTAGATAACATAAGTAGTGACTTCATCTTCAATAACTGTGAACTCAACAACTCACAAATCCAAGAACTTATGAATATTCGAATGAAACACATACATTTCTTCTGCAGGTAAACAAGGTTTGACATCTTGTGAGCAACTGGCTAGCCATTCATCTGTCAGTTCATCGGTCCCATCAGTGTTCAGCAAACAGTCCGTACCTGAATTACCACTATAATTAGGAATGGAAAAGAACGCACTCATCCTAAACACCGAAAGTCTAGCAGTAATGATGGAAGGTATACCTGAAAAATCCATCTCTTGAAGACTTTCCGAAATCCCATCTTCAGTCATAGAACATGTCATCTAGTACAGACATAGAAAGGCATTATACCAATGAAGACAGAACAACATACCACTACAAGCTGACACAGTTTCCAACACAACAACATATGCATAGTTCACTTCATCTCTAAGGTAATTTGATATAACCAGTAAAGAGAAAGTACCTCAGGATTTTCTGGACAGAACTGCAGCATGCGTCTGCGCTTCGCCTGTAAAGTTTCTTTCCCTTCTTCAAAGTCCTTGGTGATGATTTCTGCATTGCATTTTTACTAGTCAGAAAATGCAACCAATATTGAAGCACCATCCTAAGTGTTTGACGAAAAAATTAGATGGGATAGAATTAGGAAACACCGAGTGGAATCCATTCTACTAATAATTGGGTCAACTCCTATAATAGTTGCATATTATGGCTCAGATTAAACATATGCAAAAGGCAAATAGTAACCAGGAAAGGTACTCGCTGCAATTACCATAATAAGCTTTCTATATTAGCCATTCTGCTTTCTATATGTTTGTGGATTTACAGGGTACTATAACTATATGAAGTACAATGTAATTAACACAATTTCAGGAATCAGAGAGAATTAGATAACATATGTTAGCATCTAAAAGGAGGTGCTACTGGTCGTATGGGATATTTGCAGGATATTAGAGTGGAAAACCATCTGCGCAGATAAGTTGGTGTGAACTGAAATAGTTCATAATCTACATTTAAGCTTATGACTGTAGATTTCATAAAAGTGAGAGCAAGACTTTACCTCCTATATCTCCAAACTGAAAATCAAAGTCTGTACAATGTTTAATTGGTGTTTGCTCATCGAACATGCTCCAATCGTCACTCATATTGCTGCTTACTCCATCCCATGAGATGCCACAGGGAGCTGCCAAATCAGAAATACAAGGTGCTCAGGTGTTTGCGTGGATATATATTTAGAGTAGAATGAGTGATGCAATGGCGTGGTGCGAACCAGCTAACAAATCTTCCTGCAGATCATACTCCTGACTATGCCATTCCCACAACGCACTGTAAGAAATTCCACAGCAACAAGCCCAATCAGAAGTTATTACTCTTGCAAGAAACTTGAGGAGAAGTTTAGATCAAGGAGCCAAAATGTGGGGTATAATAAAAGCCTGTCCAGCTAATGTTGCAGAAAGTGTAAAAATCTTAACATTGAATCATACTGAAATGAAAGGTAAACTTGGAGGAATGTGTAGATCATGAATAACATTGGTGCCAAATAACAATTGACATGAAAGCCAAGCAACATCCACAAAGAGACATGGTACTAAATTTTGCATCTTGCTTACAACAAATATGTAAAAAAAAAAATTGGGTGTTGTGGAATGCCAGAACGCTCAGAGTTCAGAAATATCAGACAGCAGACTTCGGTGGTAAAAAAACTCGCCATACCAATCTAACAATGCAAAGGGACGGGTATAACAAGGCAAACAAAATTTCCTTTGATTAGTACGCAAATGCATCAAAAGCGGTAGCCAGAACAAGGCACTACAGCACCAAATTTGTCACGAGAGCAGCAGCTAACAGGCAGCTAGGGCTCATTTATATAACCAGAAATGCCCAAGACAAGTGAATCGCCTACTACAGTAACTGATTATGGACTTAGCACGCCGAAAAGGCGCAAAAGCCACAGCAAAGCTTCGTACAAAAGAAAGGAGAAGACGATCCTTTGCCCCCAGAATTAGTACTAGTCCTCGCATCCTGCTCCCTTAACATCAATCATCATAAGGCAAGCAAGCATAAAGAGCTCACCCACCAACACCAAAAAGGGGAGGCGCAGCGCAGCTTGTTGTAGCAACTTCCACTCTACTAGTATTTCCTTCCTACCACACCCACCACCCGTAAAAAGAGGAGGGATCAACAAAATTGGGATCGGCGGGGACGACGACAGTGACGAGAAAACAGAAACTGGTGACAGTAATTCCGTCCCCCGGCCGCGGCCGCCGGCCACCAAGGCGACGCCTTTCTCTGCGGCGGCGGGCGACCCAGAACGACGCACGCGCGGTGTTCAGTGCGCGCAACTCACTCACCCTTGATCGCCAATGGCAACGTCGGAATCCATCCCGCGCGCGCCGCGACGGCCGTGGATTCGATCCGGGGCTCGCGCCGCTACGCTCCATCGGCGCGCGACAGCGACGACGGCCGGTTGGGTCGGTCGGTTCTCCGCGCCGGACTACGGAGTGGGGGGCAGGTGGACTGGAGGGAGGTGGCGCTGCTGGATGGAAGAAGTGGGGGCGCGGGGTGAACGAGCACCACCAGAGGAGAGGAGGCTGCTCTCTTGCCCGTCCCTTTCGCTGTCTATGGACAAAGTCCAAAACCCCCAGCCGATGCGCTCTTTTAACTTCACTCTCTCTCTCTCGAATGTGACAGCACACTGCACAGAGAGAGTCGGCACGGAACCCCGCGAAAACAAGATGGAAAGGCGCGAGGCACGGATTATCTTATGACTAATTCGTCCCCGATCCATACCGTGCACGCGATTATCCAGCAGCCAAGGAGTAGTTAATAATAACTAATCTAATTTAATCTAAAGTAGTTACTGGAGCAGCAGGAACGAACGGGGCTCTGGCTAGGCCGTGAAAATTGCCGGAGAAGCCATTGACTGGGCCTGCCTGGAAAGCTTGTCCCGGAAGGAAGGAAGCCCCGAGAAATCCAAGAGGATTTTAATTTTCCAAACCCAAAGGAATTAATAAAGATAGTATTTTCTGATATGAGATGGAATAAATAAAATTCATTTGTTCCGGCGGAGATGGCATGAGCTACAGTAAATGCATGCTCGGAGGTAGATGGTGGCGAATTAACTGCAGACCCTGAGCGTTCATGTGATCCGGAGCATTCAAGACCAAGACACTCGAGTCCTCCGTTGCTACGGTACGGAGCGGTTGCAGGACCAGCGAGCCGGACGCTGGGAAGTGGGGCCGGTGGATCCATCTATTCCATGGCCCCCACATGTCGGGATCCCGTTCGGTTGGACTTGCTACGGTTACAGGAAAGAGCTAAAACCAGCAGGACCAGCCACTGCCTATTCTCTGGCACATGGGGCCGGCCGTTGAGGTTGCGGTTGCGACGTGGATGGAGATGGAACAGTAAAATTCCAAGAATGTCAGGCGCCTCTGATTCGTCGGGCTTGGATTAGTTAATCAAGGAAGCGATGATCCGAAATGAGCGACGAAAGAGAGGTAGTACTGTACTTGCGCAGGTCAGTCAAAATAGTGCAAGGCGTATGCGCGAGGATGGTGGGCTGGATTTGGATCTTGACTTGATCTCGGCTGGTTGTGGTTGTTACTGATGGGTGGGAGTGAACGGGATCACATCTCATCTCACAGATCTGTTTACCGGCGAGTTTACCGACGGGACCATGGCCCTCGTGAACTGTGTGGCTAACTTTAATTTCGCGCTACTGCACATGTCGGATCAGATCGCCGGGACTACTGTGCAGTACGAGTATTTTGTTTGCGACGCGTTTGTAGACCAGATCGGGCTCAACTATAGTCGTACGAACTATAGTCGTAGGAGGCGTGTTTGTGACTTTAGGCTGCGTGTATAAGTATATGTACGTATGCAATGGCGGACCAGCTTTTGAGCATTGGGTGGTCGTCAAAAAAGAAAATTATACAATTCATTAATCCATTTGCAAAAGACCTTACATATGTGCAACGGAAAGAATCCATTGCGCTTGCGCACACCGATCTAGTCATATCACTTATTCTCAAGAACTAATAATATTCGGTTCGAATTGGAGATAGTAATCTCTCCATGGATGCATCTGCATGTAGTTTTTTTAGCTATGAATCTATGATGTGACTAATTAAGAATCAGTGTGCTCGATCAAAATCAAACCTGGTGTCCCCAGAAGGATGATTCTTCTTCACGGTCGGCAGTGGAGGTGCAGGCGGTGGCTCCGAGGGGACGCCGATGACGCGCTGGAGATCGACGCTGCCGCCACCGTCTCGAATCATCTCCATCGGGCCACCTGGCGGGCGGCCATGGATCGTGCGATGGCCTCCTGGAGGGCGGCCAAGGATCACGCGATGGCCTCCAGGCGGGCGGCGTCGCAATGGCGGCGGCCACGACCGGCGGCAGCGACCGGCAGTCCCCGTGTGTCGATCAGTTGTCGATTGAACTCCACCGGTCGTTGTTTTTTTTTTTCATTTTTTCTTTATACCATGTATCACTGACCAGCGGGCCACAGGGAGATAGATGGACTCAAGTACAGTTGTACAAGGAGCGTTTAGACTTTATTAGGCTGCTTGCCAAGTTGACAAGCACCCTTCCAACTTTCCAAGTTCCAAGCAGCAGATCATTGCACAAAATGCTTGCCAAGTTGTTGTGAACAAGAGAAGGAGATGGGAGTTCAAAACTTTGTTAACTCGTACGCAATGGGGTTGAGAGTTTAAACGTCTGTTCAATTCATATGCACTGGTTCCTAGTCCTCGAAAAATTTAGGGCTGTTCTGTTGATCGATAAGCCGGTTAATAATTTTGATTGTTTTCTAGTCCTAGACAAATTTAGGGCTGTGTTGTTGATCGATAAGCTGGTTGATTTTAATTATTTCAGTAGTGTTCTGTGAAAGAGAGCCCACATAGAAGGGACATTATTATATCTATCTCTCCTTAAATTATAATTAATTATTATAAGTGAAAAAGTATATCATGTCATCCTTGAGAGAAGATACATCCAATCCAAAGAACAGGTGATCAAGATCCTCATCAATACACCTGCATGGCACAGGACACACTGCGCATTGTCTTCCTGGAATAACAGCCTTAGTCTCCCTCCATCCACTGAGTTTGTCACCCCCTGAATTCCGCGCCATCTTATTCGACGCTTCGCCTTATTCAAAAAAAAATTCACAAATATAATTTATTTTGGTACAACTTATTTTTATCAATGAAGATACTTAAATATTGATTAATTTATTTTATGATTTGCATAAATATTTTGAATAAGACGGATGGTCAAAATATGAGGTTTTAAAAGTAAAAACGACGAACTCTACATGGGACGAGGGAGTATCCAAGAATGCCACATGCAAAGCAGCAATATAATGTACCTTTCTTCATGGAGGCAGTGATCGTTGCAGCATGGAAAATCTAGAAGCTTAGAAATGATAAAATCTTCAATAATGGTCAGGAACACTTAGATGTATGGTTTAGAAATTTTAAAAATCAATGTCTTCTTCAATCCCTCCGTTTCAAGCCTGATCTTAGGTCAGGTTTTTGCTTCTGGCTTGATGCATTCAGCTAAGGTGTCTATAAGTATCCTTGTAACTTATTAATATTTTTTATTAATATAAATACAAAATGAGGTGTTGTGGGGATCTCCGCCATAGTTTTTGTCTTCAAAAACAAAATTTGACTCCGTGCGGTATTTAGTATCACATTTTTCGACCCTATCACTCGTAATTTACGGAATGAGAATTTGAATTTGAACATTACAAAATTCTAAATATTTATAACACCTTATATTTTGATATGGAGGATGTACTGTATATTGCTTCTATTATAGAAATAAATAATGGTGACCGACTATAAATAACAGCTGTAGGCTTGTAGCACAATCAGAGGATTTATCTGAATTACCCCATAATGGTTCCACCACATCCGTACCCAACTTAAATTTTTTAAGCTAGTCCATTCCACACTAGACATTTTTAAAATTAAATTGTTAATTTTAATAATAAAATATTTACCTCCGTATCATCATTCCTCACTTGCAGGAGCAGAACTGCAGCATAATCATACTGCCGAAAGCAGGCAGAGGCCATAATAATCATGGCAACCAAGGCAGACATTGCCTGATCTCTATAACTAGGCTATCATGGTAATATTAGCATCAAAATCATTAAGGCCACACATGCATCGCACGGCTTTCGACACCACGGTAAACACAAAACAAACCATGAGCCCTGCCACCGTGCACAAAAACGTACACAGGACCAGGAGACGGTCAGTAAAGCAAAGCACACTTCGAGCAAGCAAAACAAAACAAATCATCGACGCATCATTGGGAGTACAAACATGGCGGGGATATATTAGGGGATAGATAAACGAGTCATGACAGACCAAGTACCAAACCATGCTAAACAAGGCTAATGATGTCCCTCAGCAATGGCACAGGGTGCCAGAGCATCACAAGTTCCTTAAAAAGACTTCTTAGTTTACTAGGGAAGGTGGTGAGCACGGTGCAGCAAAAGGCTCCGTAACTACTGCTTCTAGGCGGTGCCAGAAACACTGCCTCCAGTCTGGTGAAGCATGGCACCACTGCCTCCAGTCTGGTGAAGCATGGCGTCTATCTCGTCGCCGTCTTCCATTTCAAGCTGTACAGGAATAAGAAATATCAAATATCAGTAAAGTATTCTTAAACGTCGAGCTAAGATAATGAAGGAGACGTGTGTCTGCAAGAACCACACACCTCGTCAGGGGTCTGCTCGCCGCGAAGCCTGCGGCCATCAAACAGGAATGCAATAGCATTCATGTCCACAGACTGGCGGTCACAGTAGGCGTTCATCAGCTTCTTGAGCTGGGTGGACCTCTTGATACGAAAAGAACACCTCATTTCCGTCCTATATATTATAATAAAGAAAAGAGTAAGAGACAAATAATACTTAGAACAGCAATATCAGAATATTACCTTATTTCAGAGCAGCTCAATCTATAAACTGATGTTGAAATATTGATCTTCCAAGATAATTAATCAAATCCAGTAAAATTGGATCAAAAATCCAGTAAAAATTGGATCAAGTTTAAATTTAAACTTTTTTTCAGAAGTTGAAAATATATAAATGCTAGAAATTTGTTTGATCGATGCCAAACCTAAAGGATGTCTCAAGATATATTAAGCAATCATAGTGAAACAGAAAATTTTAGCATATAATGGAGTTATAAAACAAGTATTAACCATATAAGATCACCTCATATCCCCTAGAACTATCTCAAATAGGTCAATGCCTGACAAGAATTTTAAGAGCATTGCCAAGCAGCATATCCCAAATACACCAACCAACTAATATTAGTGAGAATTCTGTTTATATACAACTTTCGTACCTCTAAAATAACTCTGATTACTGTTAAGGATCATCAACATTAGGCAAAATTCAATGTCCAGAAAATATAATCAACTTGTCAGATCAAAACAATTTAATTATGATAAATTCAATGCCATGATATCTTATAAAAGACCTAAAGAAGTTATATGGCAAACTAAGAACAAAGTAATTTGTAACGATTCTTAGCTACCTATCATGAGCATTCTGAGCTCGTGGCACAAGAATAAAATCAAACAAATATTAGTAACTAGCCCATATCTATCTCATATACAGGCCATATTCTCCAAGAACAAAAACAAATAACAGTATAAACATGAATGATCCTGTAAACCTACAGGATAAACCTCTAAACCTAAACCTCTATTGATTAGACCTAGATTAGAAAAGAATTTAGAAAAGAATTATGTATAATCCTCAAATAATCAGAATCATAAAACAAAACAAACAACAAAGCTATTGTTATTCAATTTCCTGCTACCATATTACTACAATCTCCCACGATGATACCTACACAGTGCTTAATCTCTTACAAACATACAATTAGTTAATCTTAGAGATGAGAATTCTACCAGTATCCATAGTACCAGTGCACATTGACTAGCAATAGATTCCATGCATATCAAGTCAAACTGCCTAGACATAATGATAACTTCGATTAAACAATTCGATGTAGCTTCAAGTAGACATAAACAGGAGATAGCAAACAGATCAATTTTGCTGTTAATTGGCATCTAGTCGAGAGAAATAAAACATGAGCATTTTGTCATTGAAATTATTGATCACCAATCGCTGCCCTATTCAGACAATTACTACTGCAAGTATGAACAATCCAATAAATAATCGGGTCAACACAAAGTCAATCGCCAGGAATCGATGCTGACGATAAGGGACCCAACGAGACCTAGGGCACAAAGGCGAACGCAATCGGCAAGCATTCGCTCGCAAAAATACCGAGACATCGCTACCTACCAATCCCAAATCGCTGGCACCCTAGGAATCCGATAAACCACCGCGCAACGACGATCGATCGCTACGAGGGGCCGGGTTCAACAGGCTAATCTAACTCGCCGCGTGGACCAAGATGAGGGCGGGGAACCACCGGCGCGGTGAGAACAACGAAGAAGATGAGGAAGGGGGGAACCGCCGGCGTGCTGACCTGTCCCTTGACCTTGAGGTTGATGTGGGCGCCGCCGGCCTCCGCGGGCTTCTTGTCCTCCTCACCTGCTCCAGACATCGTCGACGGAGGCTCCGAGGGCAGCAGCGGCGGCTGGGGTCAGTTTCTCGGCGAGCGATCGATCGAGGAAGGCGGCGGCCGGCGCTGTGTTGTGGTGGTGGGGTTGCGATGCGCTGCGCCGGCGGACTCGACCTCTTATAGGACGGCTGCCCATAAGCGGATTTGATACGAGGTTCGCGTCCGGATCCTCCCCTGCGCGGGCCTCCTGTGGCCCCGCGTGAACGGGCGCCCGGGTTGGTTGGTCCGGCTGTTCGGGGAACGGGGTCCGGATCAGGTGCGGCCGACGCTTCGTGGGCCGGCCGGTGCGCTGCGTGGGTTGCACGCAAACTGGGTCAAGTCTGTGTGGGCCCTGCCACACACCCCCGCTCCGCTCTCCTCCGTCCTCCGGCCTCCCTTCCGTTTTTTTTTTTTTTTTTCCTTCCGTGTCGCATTCGCACAGAACCAGAGCGGCACAGGTGTGCGGCGCGCGGGGCGATGGTTATCCGGTTCGTCTTCTTCGAGCGCGCGTGCGTGCGTGCGAACGGGTGGGTGGGTTGGTGTGCGAAAAGGCCGCGAGGGGTGGATCCGTGCGGCGCGGGGAGGTCAGTTACGTTCCTTCCTTGCGATCCACCGGACGCGTCAGCAGTGTAAAGATGATGCAGTCAGTTGCTGATTTAAAGATGGGTGACATCATTGTTATCGCGTTCACGGAGAACTAGATCGGTTTTTCCCTCGTATAAACCAGGGGCACCGTTGCCAGCAGTAGCCAAATCATCATCACGGAGAACTAGATCGGTTTTTCCCTCGTACAAGTTTTATCTTATGTCGGTCCTTCGTATGATTAATTATACCGGTAAAAAGCCCGTGCGTTGCAATGGAGTTATTGTGGACCTTTAACTTTTGGCCATCCCACCATTTACACTCGGCAGTGGTGGCCTCAAGCGTATCACACAATAGGCGAGGACAATGGCAACGCTAGTTAGCTTAGGTGGAGGCGTAGGCGCATCGAAGGTGAAACGCGGAAGGGCGGCCATAGCGGCAGACCAGGCGTGGCTCTGGAGGTGACAGTGGTGAGTCCGGCGACACTGTCATGGCCGCAAGGGATACATCGGGTGTCCTATTTAACTCGATTTTTTTGTGTTTTATTTGATTATAATTGCCTATTATTAGGTTTTCGAGGAGTTGGGAAGAAGGAAAAGAGGCTCCTATCTTCCATATATTTGTTTTGAAAGGTAGATTTGGAATGGTTGTGGTTAATATTAGGCATAGGTGCATCGAAGATACAACCGACGTAAAGTGAACGAGAAAAACACCCACGCCAATAAAATAAGTCTCCCTTCTCTTTTGTTTTGGGAGCAGATCTTCAAAATCTTACTGTATATAAGCTATGATAATGATGATGACTAGATTGAGTTCCACTGATATGAAGAGAAGAAATCGAATATTGGCTAATCTGAAAATCAAACCTACTCGTAAGTTTTTATCGCGGCCCCCCGCTGCCACCAATACACATAGATCATGAAGGTAATTGTGGGGTCCAAGTTTTGTTGAAAATTGGTCGTTATTTGAACGAAAGCGGGAGGCGTCTGCCGTCTGAGGACCTTCTCCAGGCGGTCGACTACTGTGAGATGTGGGTGTGGCTCTGGACCTCTGGTGGTGGCTAAGATGGTGTGTCTGCTTCGACGGTATGGGCATGGCCACAAGGGATACATTGCTGACCTTTTAACTCGATTCTTTGGGTTTGATTTGATTATAATTGCCTATTATTATGCTTAGATTTATTTGATTTGTAATTGACTTGGATTCTCTGTTAGTTTGTGATCGATTGAACGACAGATTTGAGATGGTGGGGGTTTAATATTCAAAAATTTTGTTGGGGTCTAAATTTTGTTCCACTGAAGGCATGCTGGCCAAATAATGGTACTAAAAAAAAGAAGAGAAAAAATTTTGCCTCTACTCCTTTGGATCATTCATTCCTCTTGGAGATTTAGAGGAGTTGAGAGGTAATTTAGCTCGGTTCCCCTTTGATACCCTCCAATTCCGGAGGGGGTTGTTAGCTAGCTACAACAATGGTACCACAAGATATAATAATTCTACATATATCTATATATTTAATTCTAATGTTAATGAACTCTTTATTCTATTTTTCTCTCCATCTCTCCGTGAAAAAAAAAAGTTTGTGTGATGTTGTTTCTTTTACTTCTCAAAGCTGCATTCACGTCCTCGTATTTCATATGTTACCTAGACTAATGCCTTGTGAGCATAAACGAAAATAAACATGGGTCTAGTAAAATTGATTCAGAGTCATTTCCATGACGTATGGGGTCACGCCCTCCGCAAAGCTACCCAAACTCTTGACGTTAGATCGCCCGTATCTCGTATATGTGAGCCCTTGTTCATGAGTTAGAAGTTAGAACAACCTGCGCCTAGTCATAATATAGAGTCAGAGTCAAAAAAAAAAAAAAGAAAAGAAAAGAACGAAAGAGTCCGATTGCCATACGTATTGGGTTCTAGTGTAAACCATTGCAACGGACATGTGACATATTTTCATACTATATACTGGTGTTATTTAATTACCTACTAATAATATAAATTACTCTTTAACATTTTAGTTATAATTAAATTTTATTTTCTATACCTACTAATAAAGAGAGAAAAAATTCCGGCTTTCCGTCGTTCAGCCGCCTGCGCGCAGGAGTACGGGTCTTGTAAAACGAGGAGTTTCATTATTTCAATCGAAGTTGGATACGGACTGATTTATTTATAATAAATAGACCAACATGCGGTGGAGACGCATACGCGCCCAGGCGGCCGCCGCGGAACGTCTTCTCCACGTGTGCTCGCCGATGCTAGAATGTGAATCCACCACATACTTGCATATACGCACTGCGTACATATCATTACATGACCATTGATCTCAAATCCTAAATAGAGGAGCCGTGCACACACACTTCAATTAATTGAGTTGCCTATACGCTAATTGATAAAGCAGATTGGTACCACGCCGCTGCCGCAATACTACTCGACGATCAACTGACATTATGAAACAAGTAAATAAAAAGAGTTCTAAATCCAATAAAAACGCAGAGAGTTGGAGATCGACGTTGGGCAAGGAATTTCCGCGTGTAGTGCTCCGCCGCTGTCGCCAAATCTCACCTTGCATGCGCCCCCGATGCAGCCTGCGCCTGCGAGAAAGCTCGGCCAGCGCCCTCTCCTTCACCGCCACACGGCACAACAGAGTGGTAGTTCAGTGTTCGGTGGAGCAGTGCGTAGGAGCTGAGCGGAGGGGATAGGATAAGAACAGACATGCTCCCATTCTTTAGGTAGTTATTATTTTGTTACTAGATTAGAACATATGGGCCTCAATAAAAATATAAAACCAAGTATAATGACCAAACAAAGTAGTATTTGACATCGAATCATTTTTATTTAAACAAATAATTTTGGATGAATTTGATGCCCAGCATCATCCTTGAGCTTTTTAAAAGCAATCAAAAGCAAAATTAAACAGCAAGGCAAGCTTTGACTAGAAAAACAATACAACTAAGCCTTTAATCAAGAACATTATGGAGTATATCATAGCCTCTAATTGTGTGTCTTTGAACACGAGGAAATACACCATGCGCAAGTTCCATGCTTCGTTAACTTATAATTGCTTTTGATAAACTTTTAACCCTTGCAACACATGGACTTGGTGCGTGTTATGTCCTGAATGGCAGAGTGACGAGATCGAGCGTGTTGTGACTATGCATAACATTTTTGGCATGAATACAAAACAATAAATTATACGTCGTCGTCATCCCGCAACGGTCGCAACGCGGGACATATTTTTGCTAGAAAACTTAAAAGGAAAAACTGCAGGTTCACTTTTTGTTTTTTTGAGCAACCTTCTTTTGATGAAAGTCTGCTGGTCCGGTACCCCAAAAGCTCCAAAACGGGCCAAGGCCATCAAAGCCCAGTACGTACTCTTTGACTAAAAGAGCGTAGCGATTGGTATTCTCTAAAGCCCACAGTTAACTGCAGAACGGCCTAGCCCATAAGCAGTGTAGGCTGGACTATCCTAATCCAAATCCCACTACTAGTTGCCCGCCATGGACGAAACGCCGGCCCCACGATTCAGTGACCGTCTCTGACCCGAGTCCGACCGCGCGGCGACCCTTCTAGACTTGCCTTCCCGAAGAGGCGGCAGCTGCAGCAGCAGAGTCCAGACCGTTCTCCGTCCGTCTCCCCGCCACGCCACGCTCACGCTCTACCGGAGGCCGAGAGCATCGCCGCACGCCATGGGCTCGCCGGTCCGCACCGTGCATCTCCGTCGCTCGTCGTCCTCGTCGCCAGCGGATACCGTGGCGATTACGGTGGACGGCGACTCCGGGGTGGACCTGGCGCGGATGGGGCTCGCGCTGGGCTTGACCCGGCCTCCGTCCGCCCCAACGGCTACTTCCTCAGCCGCGGCCCTGGCCACGTCTGCTCCGCCGTCACGTGGCGCGCGCTCCTCGCCTTCTTCGCGAAGCGCGGGCTTCCCACCGGAGCCGACGCCGCCGCGCCCGTCGTCGTCCACGGTAGGACCGCTGCGCCTACTGCGCCGACCTCAGGTGCGTTGAGGTTTGGGCCTCGCTGCTTTAGGAACTCTGAATACTTGGCTGATCCTATTGCTACTATATGCTAATTAAATTGGTAGAGAAATAATGAGCGGTATTTCTGAATGTTACAATGTGCGGTCGTGATTCAGTGATCAGGTGGGGTGGTCGACGCCTCTGTTCAGTGTTCAGGATCATATACACATTGTTATATGCCTGATTGGTTGTATGTAGCTTCAATGATCAGTAGTGCCAACCGGTTTGTGAAATTTGCAGCTACTTATATTTGCTATTTGGGATGAATGGGGATCAAATACCACACCAGAGGCAAAGAGTGTGACGCTACTGAACCACTCTTGTTGCTAACTTGCTATAGACTATAAACGCTTATGTCCGAGTCTTTGAGATCGACAGCTATAAATTGTACAGTACATATATTCCTGACTCCTGAGGTTATCAATGCTGCCAAATTTCCATTGATCATCTGTACTTGTTTCTTACAAATTTTAGTAAAAATCTTGTGCTAGACGATAATGTTTGATACTCTATTATTCTTAGTATTCATTATTGTTGACGATTTGTAATTTCAGTTTTCATTATTTTTGGCACCATAATTTCCATCATGCGGCATTTCTTTGTCGGTTCATTATCAAGTGCTACTTGTTAATGTGCACATTGAATACATTATGCATATTGCATGGGTGACTGTTACATGATCTGCTTAATACTAGATGATTTACTTAATATTAATACTACAAGGATGCCATTATGGCATGTATTAAATGCTTGGGGAAGATGATTTCAGATGCTTTGGTTTGAACTCCGTGAAATTGTATCCTTCAGATCCAACAACTCTTCCATGCTCAAAGCGAAAATCTGGAGTGGAAGTAGAAAGATGTCCCAAGAAGAGCAAGCCTCAAGAGAACAAAACAGCTCTTCCAAAACGAAGGCAGGATGCACTCAGCGATGAAATCATCCTTGGTCTAAAGAGAAGGCTCAGGCTGGACGACCCAATCCCAGCTAAGAAGATGAAGCAAGTAGATTGCAGCTCCGGTGAGTTACTTACTGACCAATTCAACTACATAGTGCTTCGTAATTATCCATATACTATAAGCATTAAGCAAAGTAGAATGCAGCTCAGGTGAGTGACAACTGACAAATTTGTCTTTCCTGCTTGTTACTGCAAGCTGCAACGGGTGATTAATGATGGACTATGGAGCAGAAGAGACACACCAACCAGTTAAATTTTCTTGCGGCTTTGTGAACGCAAATGGAAAGCGGCTACGGGATGAGGAGACCCAGCAACCACTTAAATATTCATGCTGCTTTGTGAATGCAAATGGAAAGCGGCTACGGGATGAGGAGTTGATCACCTCGCTTTCATGTAAAAGAGTTCGATGACGGGTGACCAGAGCTGAGGTAAATGCCCTATCATGCGTTCTAGCAGTCTTGTAATCTTCTCAACGAAAGGGCTTAACTTTCCTAGGAGGCAAGCCTATGTGCAGCTGGAGCTGCTGTGTGCTGTAACTTAAGTAGTTCCCTTGTATATCCATGTGCCATGTGAATATCACGTTGATTGTAACTAAACGGCATTTTTTTTTTTTTTTGCGACCATAACTAAACGCCATTTTACCTTGAGAATCCTAGTGACAAGATGTGCAAGTCTGTAATCTGTGCATTTGTTGCTTGACAGCAGCTACAGTTCTGTTCTTGTCAACTAGCCGCGCAATGGCATGCTTAAAGCCATGTCAATATGTACCGTGCCTCAAAACTTGAATTATGCAACTGACTACAGAAATTCTACCACTTTGGTGGGATGGTGGCTCACCTCCAGGAAACAAATTCCTCGGCTATTTAGGAAAGGATTCACTACTTCGTTCTATTGGTTTCCTGGATGATCTGGAAAGAGAGGAACCAACGGACTTTCCAAAGCGTGGCCAACGACACAACCAGGATGATCAACAGCATCATGGACGAACTACAAGAATGGGTGGCGGCAGGGTTCCGAAACCTTGCGCTATTGTGGCAGGCTGTGCAGCAGCTCCAGTAACTCCCTCTCGAGGTCTTCATGTCGCAAAATAGTGCTCTTTTCTAATCACAACCCATTCGCTCCGCCGATGTAGCCGGCGACCTGTGTAGGACTATGTGTGCCCATGTGCATGGCGGCCAAATGTTTTGGCTTAATCGTGTATTGTATTAAAACTCTAACTTCCCTTAATGAAATACAGTACGTGCTAAGTGCACGCTTTTGAAAAAAAAGAAATTCTACTGTAAGTTGCATACATTTCTACAGTTCTACGCTAAATCATGAAGCACAAACTTGGGAAGAATATGATTAGATCATGATACGATAATAAGCAAATAAAGGAATTGTCTGTTCTAAAAAAAGGGACTGTTTGGTTCGCTTTCAAAATTTGCCCCTGCCAAAGAATTGGTAAACCAAGATTTTAACTTTCAATTGGTTCGTGACCAAAACTTGCTAAACTCTTACATAAAGTTTGCTAAATCTTTTGCAATTTTTTTTGTCTAAGTTTTAGCTTACCAAATCTTTGGCAATTAAATTTTGGAACTGAACCAAACTGACCCAAAAGTCTTGCCCATTTTTATCTAAGTTTTGGCTTACCAGCAGTCATAAAGTATTGCACTAGAAAGCGTTTTGTGTTTATGCTACCTCCCTGCCCATAATACATTCACACGTCAACACCTGGCCCATTTTGGCCCAATCGTCTCTCCGACACTTCCGCCCCAAAAGCTTGAAAATTGCCAAGCCGCCGTCGCCGGCGGCCGCCCCTCCCTCCACCGAGAAAAGATGTCCATGCCGCAATCCGTCCTCCTCCTCCCTCCTTTTTTTACCCCCCCAGCTTCCCCGTTCGCGTCGCCTCGCGGCCGCCGTCGTCGCCATCCCTCACCGCCCTCAGATTCCGCCGCGTCGACGCCAAGCTTTCCCCGCCACTCGTCGCGGCGGCATCCCACAGTCCTCCCGGCGGTTTTCGCGGTTACGGTGACTCCGGCGGCAGCGATGGAGGAAGTGGCGGAGGTGATGGCGATGGTGGGAGAGGAATGGATTCTCCTGACCCCGGCGACGGGTGGTGGCGGCGGTGGCTCCAGGCCCTCCACCCGGAGTTCCTCCTCCTGTTCCTGCTCCTCCAGTCCGGCGCCGCGGCCGCACTCGCCGAGGCCCTCGGCAACTCCGGAGATAACGCGGGGGCGTGTGGGAAGTGAGGGGCGGCACGCGCACTCGCCTCGTGCCGGACCCAACCTGGACCTCCTATCTCATCGCTGGGGACGACGGATCGAAGCGGGATGACGAGGATGAAAAGGTGGGAGGCGGCCCTGAGGCCCTGATCGCCCTGCGGAGGCAGCTGAGGCGGTCGTGGCGGCGGTGCGTCGATGTTGCTGTCCAGCTGCTCCTCCCCGACGGATACCCTCATAGCGTCAGCAGCGACTACCTGAACTACTCGCTTTGGCGCGGCGTGCAGGGCGTGGCGAGCCAGATCAGCGGGGTACTTTCCACGCAGGTAGTGGAGCTCATCTCATCTGAGCGTTTATCGCAATTCTTTCAAGCACATAGGTAAAGGCCAGCGTATTTATTCCCTGAAACGTTTTCTTCAGGCTCTGCTCTATGCGGTTGGGTTAGGGAAAGGAGCGATACCCACTGCTGCTGCGGTGAATTGGGTGCTGAAAGATGGCCTCGGGTACCTTAGCAAGATCATGTTATCCAAATTCGGACGCCATTTTGATGTTAACCCCAAAGGGTGGCGGCTATTTGCTGATTTTCTGGAGAATATGGCTTATGGGCTGGAGATTCTGACTCCAGTGTTCCCTCACCTGTTTGTTCCAATTGGGGCGGCTGCTGGTGCTGGTCGCTCAGCAGCTTCTTTGATACAGGTTAAGACTTACTTTGGTATATTGATTATCATTATTCTATAGTTTGCATTTATGGAAATCTATGCTCATTATATCGTAAATGAAGGTGTTCTGCCTTGTATATCTCGTTATCCTCACACTTGATAAGCCATATGAACATGAGCCCTACTCAGTTGAGTCTATAATATGGTCATTGGAAGATGTATGGCTATATTTGAAGATTTTCATAACATTTTATACTCATCACAGAAATAAACATAGAACTTCCATATGATTCCATTTTAGTGTTATTTCTGCTAATTGCAGATATAACATGTCCACCAGGATTCACTTAGTTTTCAACTGGGTCTGGGTCTTGGTTCTAACCATGTAATTTCTCTGGCCCATGCCTGGTTCGCTTCCATACTGAAGCTTTCTTATAAAGAAGAATAAAGAAGAATAACGACTAAATCTGAGAACGCCCATGCCTCACAATATGAGAACCCAGTTTTGTCTGTTTTTTTTTTCCTCATATGTGAATGAAAATGGCATATGACAACGTGTCAATGTTGTCTCCTCTATATGCTGTGTGCTATGAAAGAGTTATTTTGCCACATTTTATTCTTACTAATGTTCCAGCAATAGCATATTTTCAATTTTGTTAAATGCATTAATCATGTATCTGTCTTTCTTATTGGAGTAAACCACTGTTTTAGTTTATCATCCTTCAACAACTTTGACAGATTATCATGCTTCGGTTATCTATCTTATGTTAGTATAATAATGCAACAGCTTTAATACTGTAAGTTTCCATGCCTGCAGGCTGCCACCAGAAGTTGCTTTTATGCTGGATTTGCAGTACAAAGAAACTTTGCTGAGGTGCGCTTATCCTCATATTTGAAGAATTTTCATTTATTATCATTTTTGGGCAAATATTTTTTTCTTTTACTGTGTATTAAAACTATTAATCCATTAAATTAAATTGTAGTATCTTATATATCTTACTGGTTGAGACTTTCCTGTTTTCAGTTATCTACTTAATCCATCTGGAATTGTACAACTAGATGATATATCCACCTTTTACAGGCGAAATTTATCTCTGATAGATTTTTTACCGTTTTAAATAATAAATATAAATATATAATACAGTAGAGGAAACACTTACTGTTTCGATTTCAAAATTTGTATCGTGTCGTAAGTGTGCGTACTCTGTTGTTTCTCTCTGAGCGGTAATTTATATTTCTGTTTAAAAGTAATTTATGTTACCATTCCAATGCAAGCAGGGGTGCCCCCTGACTCCAAAAAAAAAAAAAAAAAATTGTTGTCTGCCATAGATCTTGCTTATATTTCATATCCTGCCAGCTTAGGTGTTTAGGAACTGGAAACTTTTTATGGTCTCCTAAAGTATTTTGGAATTTGATATAAGAGTTCTGATTTCTGAAGTGTCAGTTGTCAACACTACCTTGTGGAGTGGCGGTGCAGCTGCATTGATAGATGCCATAGCATTTCTCTCAACCCACTAGTCGCACCACTTCCATTTGTATTTGTACAAGGAACTTGTGCATCACAATATGAAATGAGCACTTAAGATCCTCAAATTCAGTAAAGGCATTGTTTGCTCTTTTCACTGCATTTTCATCTCTGTGGCTGAAAAGAATGAAAATGACATTTCAGGTTATTGCAAAGGGTGAAGCGCAAGGAATGGTCAGCAAATTTGTTGGCATAGGGCTTGGCATTGCATTGGCTAATCACATTGGCTCATCTGTACCATTAGCTCTTATTTCCTTTGCTGGAATTACTGCAGTTCACATGTATTGCAACCTCAAGTCATATCAATCAATTCAGCTGAGAACACTGAATCCTTACCGTGCAAGTAATTTGATTTCTTCACTGATGTTTATCTCTATTCTGTGCTGATGTCATCATATCACCACAACTTTCAAATGAATGAAATTTTGTAATCAGTGAGGTTACTTTGTCATTTTATTGCCTTCACAAAACTAGCCATGGAATAGAAACTGTTTAGAGAGTGAAAGCTGGCAGTTTATTTTCTGATAGACGGTGAAGGAAAGCCGGAACCATATATATTTAGTTTGTTAGTTATATTTTGCTTCGATAATACTCTCTTACTCCGACATTTCACTTTTTTCTGTATAGGATTTTATGGGGTAGAAACGTGCACTGTATGTACATGTACCTGATCCCTTGTATTGATGCTGTATTCCTTGATATTTACTCCCTATGTTCGAAATTACAAGTCATTTTAGCTTTTCTAGATACATTATTTTTGCCATGTATCCAGAAATAATATATATCTAGGTGCATAGCAAGATCTATGTACATAGAACAGAGAAAACGACTTGTAATTTGAAACTGAGGAGTAGCATTTATTCTTTAGAGTGCGTGAATCCTTATCTGCTTTGAATATAAGCAGAATTGTTTTCATGTGAAAAAAATATTCTTTAGAGTGATAATGTTACATGAATGTGATTAAACATTTTAGTTCCTGTCCCTTTTATGTAGGCTTGGTGTTTAGTGAATATCTGTTAAGTGGACAAGTTCCATCAGTCAAAGAAGTTAATGATGAGGAACCTCTTTTCTTCAATCTGTCACTTGGTACTTCACGTCAAGTAAGTCAAGATTGCTTTTATTCTTGCACTGATCACATTTCTCTTCTCTCTGATTGTTTATGTTGCTCAATGTTTAGCCTTTAGAGGACCCTGTTTTATTACTCATGTGGCACAGCTTATGTCTTTGGTAATGTCCAAGTTAAGATCATGCCATTTGTGTTCAATAAAACCAGCTTCTCATTATGAATCCTTGAATAACTTAATGGTACATGTTCAATCAAGAACCTTTCATTTATTTTATATTTCTCATTTTGTGCATCTCTAAATTTCAGCAAAGCAAGATTTTGTCAGCGGAAGCAAAAGATGCTGCAGATAGAATATGCCGGCGGTTACAAATGGGGTCTAAGCTTAGTGAAATAATTGAGTGTAAAGAAGATGCTTGTGCATTGTTTGATCTTTACAAAAATGAGCAATATCTTCTTATGAATTACAATGGAAAATTTTGTGTAAGTTCATCTTGAAGCAAGTATGTTCCAATTGTCAATTTTGTTGTTACCCATTAATGAGCTAACAACATTTTATCTTTTACAGATTGTACTTAAAGAGGGATCTTCTCCAGAAGACATGCTCAAATCTTTGTTCCAGGTTAACTATCTGTATTGGCTGGAAAGGTATATGGGTTTCAAACCAAGTAATATTGCCTCAGAGTGTAGGCCTGGTGGAAGGCTTGAAGCATCCCTGGATTATGCTCAGAGGGAATTCAGCCATGTCAAACATGATGGTTCTGATGGTGGTTGGGTTATGGATGGTCTGATCGCGAGGCCCTTGCCCGTTAGAATACGAACAGGAAATGGTGCTCCTTAGGACTTGCTCTATTAACTGTCCTCAGAGCTACATCCCTTGGAAATGTACAGTTTACTTATTATCTTATCAAGTTTAGGGAGGCTAATATTTTATCAAATTGCTAGTGTGGTTCGGCACCATATTCATAAGCCTTTTAACTAACAGTCCTCAAATAACCTGGTGCTCGCCTGCAGTTTTTACCCTCATAGTAGGATAGTAGGATGGAACTGCCTGCGGTTCTTGAGGATGGCATTCTTTGTAGTTGGTTTTGACTTTTGAAGCCTGTACTAGTGCAGTAGTGCTCACAAGGTTAAGAGCATTCAGGCGGTTATAGAGATTCAAGACAGCAGATGAAAGATTATAGATTTGTCAATGCTCAGTATGCCCACCTTGTGTGCTTGAGATCAGTTTATTGGCAATACTTTTCTGGTTGACATTCCATAATGTTAATGCAACATCTGTTTGAATGTGAAACTTGTATTTCGCTGAGTTATGTTCTACTGTCTTGAATCATGGCCCGGCAGCTGTTCATAGCTTTTCCATAACCTACCTTGTGCAACATGTTGACAGCAAAGTTTGCTTTCTTAAAGCCATGTGTATATGATGGTTTCTCAAAACTCATGTTATGCTGTGGCAGCTGGCAGGTGAAGTTTCTCTTTCAGTTTGCTTTCTCAGTTATTTCTGTCGTATTCACTGTCTTTCAGTTGTATGATTATATCATGAGATTGCATCCGAGCTCTAAAATTTACGGTTAGATATATCGTGGGCTGCCTCCAGGGCTTTATAAATTGGAGTTGGTTGTCTACCACTTGCATGATCTTATGGTAAAAAACACTGTTTTGCTTGGGACCATATGTGAGGATTAGTTTTGAGAATATATCTGATTCTTTATCAGTTGTATTTCCATGAAACAAGTGCTACAAAATTGACATGTCTATTGTCCATCAAACTTTGCAATTGTACCCTGATAACAATAAAGAAATACTTATTTTTTTTTTTTTATGAAGGCGCTTTATATCATACAAACCCAAACCAGTTTATTAGGTACACATATGATCACTTTGCTATAGGATTCCTTGTACAAGAATCGTTGTCATGGTTAAGTTCTCCCCTCCCATCATGACTAGAGGCATAGAGAATTGGAGAGCCAAGCTGATAATCGTTGTCATGGTTAAGTTCTCCCTTCCCATCTTGGTTTCTGTGTTGGCTGAGAACACCGAGGCTACTGCCAACTTCGACGGCCAGATTAAGCCGGAGCCATGTTCAGAAATCAGAAGGCAAGGCCTGGTTTAGTTGGCAACTTTTTTGCCAAAAATTTGCTACTTTTTCAACTCTCTTTCCATCACATCACATTAAATACACCAAAAGACATATGTTCGGAGCAGTAAATGTAGAAAAATTAACTAATCACACAGCTTACACATTTACATCACGGGAGAAATCTTTTCTTTTTGAGCCTAGTTAGTCCATGATTGGACAATGTTTACCACAAACAAACGAAACGTGCTATAGTGTGCTACAGGAGTTAAAAAAGTTACTTTTGCTACTTTTTAGCCCGCAGAGCGAAAGTTTTGTGTGGCAGAAGCGTTTGGCTCTTGTGCACTGCACTTTCCATCCCGTGCTGTGCCTCTTGCTTTTCAACTTCAAACGGAACAAGTTTTTGTCAGATTTGTGCTTGAGATGAGAATCGGGTGTTGCAAGTATGGTATCTAGAAGGGAAGACTGAAACAGAGCTAAAAAGATCTGTTAAAAAACAATTTAACAGTTGTATATGGATTTTATTTTGAAGTGAGTGGTTATTGTTACCTTTTGGATTGGAATAATAGTGATATCCGGCGCAGATCCTCTTCAGGAACTTTCCTTGTCTAATTGAGAAATATATGAATATACATTACTCGTTAGTATTTGTTTCGAATTTCAAAGGAAGCTCTTTTAAGAAGAGACTGAATGCTTAAAGGTGACAACTTTGTGTCTTCATTTTTCCTTGTTTTTGGAAATATTCCTGTTGTTCAGGAGTAATAAGACAAAAGGATGGCCGAAGACACGCAGTAGAGACATGTTATTGTTATGGTGATCAGAAGTTGTCATAGCATTCAGTTTCATGTCCACAAGATGCAACAAAAAAGCATCAGTTAAATCCAGCTCCGTGTCTTGAAATTGTCAGATCAAACAAGGATCGATCAAACGATGCAGATGGCCGGAACTGGCAAGGCTGTACTAGTCCTATATAACCGATCAAGTATGAGTTTAATTACTTCAATCGATGTGCATGTGATATTCACAAGGCGCCTGGATGTACACGGGAACTACTTCCATGCATGCGCTTACAATATTACCAATGCAGATTATTATGCTGATTCGTCATCACTAAAACGCACAGGGTGGACGTAGGTTATATAGAGTGAGGGCGCATGCCACTCAAAATTTACTAGTGGTAAATGACAACTTTTTTAGAATAAATGACATTTTTTAACAAGAGTGCCCCCGGCCCACAAAAATGAATCATAAGATCCTCACCTCCAAATATAAGACTGACTTGATAATCGTCTGTCGCCAGTTAACTTTTTCTCTCTAGGTTGGCTTGCATTACATATAAGGCGGTGGGCTGGTGCTGAGAAATTTTCTGTCCGGATTTTTTTTTTGTTTCCCGTTTTGCTTGGACTATACTTCTGGCGACTGAGTGATTTGTTATACGTCAAACAAACAAGTGATTTTAACAATATTTAAATTGCTGTTTTTAGTTTTTTTTTTTTTTTTCTATGATTTATTATGTATTCTATGTACCTTTTTCAGCCGATCTGGTCATTTTTAAAGAAAAAGAAATTTGCAATATTTTCAGATCATCCTCTCCCATATTCTTTTCTCGCTTGCACTTTCTCAACTGGGACCCTCCCATTCCTTGTATTATCCTCACTCCACCTTCCTCTTCAGATACCGAAACAGAGCACAGCGCAGGGTGTCTTGTCTATCGATTTGGTCGGCCATGGTCTAAGCCTCACCGGCGGTCGGGAGCAGGACAGCGAGCCTAGCTAGCCTATCGCGCACCATGGGTATCCAGAATGTCGGCTGGAAGCCGGCCGGCCATGTGCGGCGACGGAGCATTTGGGGGCGCACGGCGGCGGGCACGGTTTTCCGGCGAACTGCTGCAATGTGGGAAGGTACGAAGGGTTGGGGAGCAGCAGGAGGTTACCTTAGTGAGGGCGCTTGCGTCATCACAGCCGGAATGTACCCGAGCCGACCTGCCCTCGTGCAAGCGCGCGGCGGCGGCGGCCATGGCTAGCGGCGGCGCACATGGCAACGGCAGCGTCCCGGTGGTTCCCTTGGTTGAAAAACAATTTACACAGGTTTCTGGCAGCTCACGCAGATCGCCGAGCTCGATTCGGTGTCGGAATGCTCCAATTTCCCAACAGGTTGCTGGCAGCTCACGCAGAGTCGCCGAGCTCGATTCGGTGTCGAATTGCTCCGATTTCCCAATTCAAGCCGGAAACGCGTCGCCAACTCGAGTCGGATTCGCTCAGCTCGTTCAATAAAACAAGGCGCACCAATTTCCCAATTCCATCCACAATCTGCTCTTCCCTGCATTTCGCATCCGCCGGCCCTAACCTCCGGCGACCCGACCCGCCTGCTTTCTCTCATCCGCCGCCACCCATGGCCAACGAGCAGAGCGGGGAACCCCTGCGAAGGTGGAGGCCGTTCTACGGCGCTTTCGGCGCCATCGACGACGCGATCGAGGAGGGCGGCCACCCGCGCGCCGCGTTCGACGACGTGAGGGCCCGGATCGTCAAGCTGCTCCGCGCCGCCACCGACGACGGCGTGGCCGAGCAGCTCTGCGCCGCGCTCGACAACGCCATGGTGGAAGCCCTCCGGACTGTGCGCGTGGCGCCCGTCCCGCACCGTGCGCTGGCGTCCACCGACCTCGCGAGGGTCGTCGGCGCCCTTCAGAACCACAAGTCCGTCCGGATCTGCGCCCTCGCAAGCGACGTCCTGCGCGGGTGGAGGGCGGCCAACGTCGCAACAACTGCAGCAGTCAAGGACGAGCCTGTCAAGCTCTCTCCTGATGATCGGATCCCACGCCAGGCCGTCTCTGCAGCGATCGCTGGTGGCAACGCGCGTGGACACGAGGAGAAGTTGCACGTGCAGCCTGTGAAGATGCTTGCCGCCGCCGAGGTACAGAAGAAGGAGCTACACATGCCGGCGGCGAAGGAGATGCTTCCTACCATCCCCGTCGCCGAGGCAAACAAGAAGAAGGCGCATGTTCCACCAGCGAAGAGGCTGCAGACCACGGCTCCTGTTCTGAAACCGAGCACGAGTGAGACCAAAAAGCCAGCTATCCATGAGAGCAAGATGGAGGGTACAAAGCGCAAGTTACGCGAGGCTTACGATGAAGCCGAGAGGATCAAGCTTCAGCGCACCATTCAGATGATCGACGGCAAGGTGGCAGTGAAGATGTTTGAGCAGAAGCAACGGAAGACGACATGTAGGAGTAGGATCTCCACGGGCGTCAGGCGTTCGTTGCTTCAGTCTCTTCAGATGATTTAGGTCTCAGTCCATGTAGTTCTTTGATGACCATTGACAATGTTAGTGTACTAATGTCTGTTCTATCTCGGTATGTATAATGAGATGTGATTATCAGTAATGAAAAAGAGCAAATTTTGTCTTGCAACGTGTCCCAAGACAAATTGTTTTGTTATTTTTGCTCCAAAGAAACTCCAATGCGTCTGAAACTCCCGGTTGATGATGACTTTTTGATGAACTTATCCATCATTGCCCTGCAAGTCAATACCATAAAAAGTTGAAGGTGAAAGATGCATAAATAAGCATTTCCATGATAAAGAATCAACATACTTCAAAATAACATTGCATTTCATCCACAAATACTGCTGTTTCTGGGTGATTTTCACCAAAATCTTCAATAGCCCACTTTGTTAAAACACATACAAATTGTAATCATAAACAGCTGATAATCAAAATCAACCCATCCTAAAATCTGCAAAAAAGTGCATACTTTAGCTTTTATCCTTAAGATAAATGACCACGGCCAGCAAAAATATCAAGGGTTTTCTTGGCTGGTGGCATTTTTTTCTTTTTAGCCCATAATCGAAAATTTGCCCTCTTCATTTATTCTTCTTGGAAGCAGAATTACCTTCTATCAATGAAAGTTTAACATTGGGTGGAAGCTGGTTCAACATCATGGAAAGATATTAAAAAAAATTCATGGAAACATAAGCTCCCCAATCATCTAAAATCTTCCTGCACCAGGTCACCACGCATACTTGACTAGCTTTTCATCTCCTTAGTTTGCTGGACAATTTGGAAAGCGAAAATGCGATCTTCAGGAACGGGACACGACGGTTCAGGTCGTATTACAGCAGTGCCTTGTTTTTGCCAGGCTATGGAGGGCGAGGATCAAAAGAAGAAGAAACACATCGCCGACAAATGGTATTCTTCTTTGAAACAGCAATGCAGGCCTAGGATAGCATAGTGCCATATGCACTGCTTTTAACAGTTCTGTGGAAAATGAACTGGTTCAACATCATGGAAAAATATTAAAAAATTCATGGAAACATAAGCTCCGTTAATCAAAAAAAATCTAAATAATTTTCAAAGGAAAAACAAAGCAACTGAGAATGGAAGGTGAAATTCAAACAAATGTTCCAGTAAAATACTTTTTTTTTTTTTTTTTTTTTGAAAGACAATTATGAGTCGAGAAAACCTCCCTTTCATTTGTAGCATTGCCAAGAACAATCGGAAGATCTTTTTTCCAGGATTCTTCCATGGATTTTTTTGGTGCAGGATTCCGATTAAAAAGATTCACACCGGAAGTTCAATTTGGAAACTGGGTCAGATCTGAATGTAAACACAAAAAGCCGCCATAAGATTGGGCCTGAAGATGATGTCACAGGCCTCCAAGTGAATTTGTTAGTTACAGGCCTCCAACGATTTTTTTTTTTAAAAAAAAAAAAAAAAACTGTGTTTTCCTTTCCGAAATAGCAGCGAAAAAAAAAAAAAAAACAAAACAAAGCTGCAGCAGCAAGCTGTTCTGAAACAAACATGGCTTCCTCTACGTTTCAGAAACAAACAAGGCTTACAAGTGTCAGCAAACGACACCATTAGTTTGCCTGCCATGAAAACAAAAACTAAACCATGCATGGTTTTCTTACAGTACGGGGCACTCGCTTCATCAAGATCCCTTCACCTGAATATGTAAAGGAAGTCATTTGTGCCCTACCTAAAACTAGGGGTAAGCATAAGGTTTAAAACACTGGCCAAGAAAACAAGTGACACATGGACCCATGGTCAATCTCTACAAGGAACCCCCAACTAAAAGAGACAGTAGGTGCATTGCAGCTTTCACCTAGCACTGGGGCCGTGAGACTTCTGCTTCGCCTTTGCCTTCTCAATCAGGGGCTTCAACTGCTGCTTCTCCTCAAGAATCTTGAGGAAATTGAACAGGAACGGCACGTAGTTATGCTTCCTCCTCAAATTCTCCATCTTCCACTTCTTTGACTTCTCTTCCTCCATTATGATCTTCTCTGTCACAGACTCAATCTGAGCTGCCACCTCCGCTAGTGACTGCTCAACAGATGGCACGTGCCTGATCGCAGAAGGGTCACCCATCTGTTGAAGGAGGCTCTCCCTCTTCCTCTGGAGGTCTTTCAGCTCTGCTGTGTAAATCTCCTTTCGGTTCTTTAAGATTGCCATCACACTGAATCTTATCTCATTCTGAGAGAACATGTCAATGTGCTCTTTAATCACAGGCTGCGCTAGCCTAAGCCAACCTGCATCACCAACACCACCTGGGCATTTTCCCAGGCTTATTGGTCCTTCCTTCAATCCATCAAGCTCGTACAGGACGCCATCCACTGGAACATAGCTTATGAAATGGTATACATCGTCGTCCTTTGTAGGTGGTTTCTGCTCCTCAGAGACCTCTGACCTTGCAAACGAGTTGTTTAGCATGCGAATGCTTGCACAATTGACTATAGCCAATCCTTTGAGGTCAGGTGGCAAATCCTTTGCAAATTCCTTCAGCTTTTTAAGTTCATCACTAAGGGTGATACCAGAAGAGTTCAAGAGAACCGAAATGATAGCTTGGGTTGCACACGCGTTGTTAATTATCTGCAAGTGAAAGAACACCCTTGATTTTAAGATATGCAAATGAATAACGGTGGGAGGAGTTGCTTGCCAACTCGAATGTTTCTGACCTGGTTCGCAAAGAAAAGGTTTGGGATTGCATCCTTGATGACAGGCCGCTCATCCTTTTGTGGAGGTCGCCATTTGTATAGCACTATTAGTCCATATATTGGCCTGGCAAATGCCAACACAAATTAGGTTCTGTTAACTCAGAAAATAATGGATTCATATTAATGCTAGATGTAGGATAACATACTGAAGATCATTGAGAGCATCCAGGTCAAGTGAGTAGAGTTCATCAACCTGATAATTAAAATGATAACACAGCATATCTGCCCGATTTTTAATATGTAAAAGAAATGTCAAATTTCACAAAAAAGAAAAATAGCTAAACAGGAGAGCCTCGCACTAGTTTTGCAAAAAGTAAATTTCTGTTCTATGTTGCCCACATACTATATATAGTTTAAATTATTAGAAACAACCTAAAGCTTGAAAAGTACAAGAACAAGATACAGGGATCAATAGATGAAGGGGAAACACCTGCCACTGTTTCACTATCTGAGTGTGCTTAGGTTACAGCATGTTTTAAATAAAGGCTGCTGTGGTCTTGAAAAAAGCCAGTTACATGGTTCAGGCAGCCTAAAGAGCTAGGCTAAACTAATCTGATGGCCATTTATATGTTTAAAAGGACCTTACCAACTCACTATGGCTGTTTTATCATACAATCATCACAAATTATATCAAGTAGCATCTGTCACAAAGTAATGAAAGTATTAAACAAGCAAAACATTGCCAGATATTCTTGGTTCTAATACCTGTGTGGATAAGCTTACAATCCATTCCACTAACAAGAAAAGGTGGTATTCTCACTTCGGTAAGGTGTAAACATATATCAAATTCAACAGACTCCAGATTTTACTGTGTATAAGTTAAAAGGTGGGGTGACTGTTTGCTAACCATCTACTTTCATCAAGAACATAGACTCATAGGGTGTTTTTTCCCGAAACCATAGACTCAGAGTGAAGATAGTTGATCACTTACTTGAAGACCCTTCAGTTGCATCTGCTGCAACAGTTCTGTAAAACCACCTGAATATACAAGATATGAAAGCTCATGAGTTATTTCTTCCCTTGCCACTTGCCAGAAAAAAAGGCCAATCAGTTACAACGTGAGAAAAGAAATTAACAGTGTGGGCTACTTCAGATATGTATAATTTATGGAGGAGTGGTCCAGGATCTAGAATGTTGTTTTCCTCCCACTCCATAGCAAATGCCAAAGACAGAAGTTTCTTGTGACAGCTCAAAATGAAAAGGCAGAAATACATGGAATTCTAAACTGAGAATGAGTATTGTGTTACTCCGAGGCAACAAATGAAAAGGCAGAAATTCTGAGAATTCGATTTTTGAGAATTAGCATTGTGTTACTTCAAGGCAGTGTCCTAAAGGACATGGCTGCTCTTCATTAGGTGGAACAGGTGTATGCAGGCAGGCATATACATCTCAATTTTCCAACCTTACTAAAGCAGGTTGCAACTTGTGTGTACTGTTATGGAAAACTATTGGTTTAAAAGGCCAATCACTCAATCAGGCCCAATGATGAACCCATATCATTGTGCCATACTTGGAACATGTGCTCAAAAGGAAAAGCTTGCAATTGTATATAATATAACTAAACAAACAAATGTACAACTTTTTGGCAGCAGAAATTAAATTTACCAGGATCATTCTCAATTGCGGCCCACGACATGTTGAGAGGCTTGCTCCAAGTCTGCAGACAGAAAACACAGCAGTAAAGATGCATTCTGGAAATACAGAAATTAGTGGTACCGGATAGTCTAGGAGCAAAAGGCTGGGATGGACCCAGTAAAGGACATGTGTGTACACATGAACACCCAATAATTTTGCTGAAAAAAATCGAAATTAATAGGCATAATACATGATTTTTTTTAGATGGTATACACTTGTAAGTTGTAACTATATCAGATCCTAATACAAGTAGCTAAAACAGCTTTAAGTAAGGGCAGTGGCAGATCCACAAACTGGCCAGGGGGAGTGCTATATAATTAAGTAGAAGACTTAGACAAGAAATTTTACTAGCCATTACTGTAGTATATAAAACAGGTATAACATCTTATATGTTTTGATATAAGGAATGAAATTATGCCTTTTCTATAAAGCCAGTTATAAGTTCAGAGCTCATAACCAGGGGCGGATCCAGTAAAGGGGACCCAATATTTTTTTTGCAAAAACATAGAATTTAGGAGGCTTGTCAAATACTAGCTAAATAGCTTTAGGTTAGGGTTTCGGTGCTCAGCTTCGCACAGCATAAGGGAAGGGAAGGGAAGAGAAGGAGTGGGAGTACCTGGTGGGTGCTCGTCGCCGGCGAAGAGAAGAGACCAACGAAAGCCTCAGCACCTGGCCTCGGGCGGCGGCGGCCCAACAGTTGTTGGAGCGAGAGGGGATGCAGCGTACGCAAGGGGATGATGCATCGACGTTGGAAAAAAAAAACACAGGCTTCTTGTGGGCCGTTTTTTTAGTGTCTTTGAAAATTCTGTTTTTTATTTTTTTAAAAAAGTCTACAGTTCAAGCACAGTAATTTGGCTACATAGAAATTGCAGTTATGAATTATTCTAATCAATTATAGAAAATAGTAGATTTAAATATATAGAAAAAACTTTTAAAAATACTTTTCTTTTGGACATGTTTCAGGGCTCGAGTAAAATACTTTTTTTTTTTTAAGACAATTATGAGTCGAGAAAACCTCCATTTCATTTGCAGCATTGCCAAGAACAATCGGAAGACCTTTTTGCAGGATTCTTCCATGGATTTTTTTGGTGCAGGATTCCGATTAAAAAGATTCACACCGGAAGTTCAATTTGGCAACTGGGTCAGATCTGAATGTAAACATAAATTTATGTGGGTCACTGGGCCTGAAGATGATGTCACAGGCCTCCAGGTGAATTGTTAGTGGGCTGGCCTGTTAAGGCCTCTCCCTCGAACGAAGCTGTTCCCTTTCCACTTGTTGAGAAATAGCAGAAAAAAAAAAAAAACTGTTCTGAACACTCCTTTGGCTTTAATATGAGTTTTTTTAGACCATTTCGTTCCCTGAGTTTTGGTTGGTGAACACACATCGGGGACAGATAAAAAAAAAACAAGAAAAATCCACGCTCATCAAGACACGTCAACTGCTTCTTGGACATTTCATTGAACGGTCCACCAAATCCTCCTGAACGGCCCATGAAAATCCAAATTACCATCCAATGCTGATTTTTGAGGCGCCATTTCTCCATCAAGTCTCACCTTTTTCGTTCCAGAAAAGACGCTTTCTTGAATCCATGAATGAAACTGTAATACGTACAAAGCAAAAGCCAAATGGTATAGGACTATTACAGCCTTGCCAGTTCCTTGCTGCATCGATTGATCGATCCGATCTCCTGAGCGCTCCGCTTCAGCGTGTTCCTCTGACAATTTCAAGACACGGAGCTGGATTTAACTGATGCTTTTTTGTTCATCTTGTGGACATGAAACAGAATGGGAAAAAGTCTACTTCACACCCTAACCTATGGTACGGTGTCTAGTTTACCCCCTGAACTTTAAAACCATGTATCCTACCCCCTAACCTTCTTGAAACCGTTTAGATAACCCCCTCAGGTGGCTTTGTACCCTGGTTTTGCATGGACACCTCACGGCTTGCCGGTCAGTCGTGCTGTTCATGGCCCCTCCCGGCACTGATGCATGCATATACAGAATACACACTTACGCACGCGTCGATGGTAGCCTCCCGGGCGCCCCGAGCCCTGGATGCATGCATGGCTGGACGAGTGAAGCCGCTGCGTGTGCCGGCCGACCTGTGTCGAAGCAGCGATCTGGCGCTAGCGTGAGAGTCGTCTCGCATGAGTTTTGGTCCGTGACAACTGAGCGTTATAGGCACGGCCACCGCATAGGCACGGCCACCGCAGCTCGTATCGGCTCGTATCAGCTAAGGCACTATATAGACTAGTATAGTGCCCGTGCTAACGCTACGGTTTGAAAACCTCTAAATGACAAGGTTTCTTCCATAGTTTTTGTCTCACGAAACCATCCACCCAAAAAATGATACTTCCGGTACAAGAATTAATTCCCTTACAAAAATTGCAGTAAGAAAAACAGATGCTCCTTGTGATAAAATAAACGATCAAGTAATTAGAGTGCTGAGGTCATCATTAAATGGCCAATAACATAACAAGACTTAATACAACAAATGAATAGCGTAGCACGGTGGTCTGATTCTTTTAGTTGTGACAGGTTCAGCTCCTTCATTGGCTACCAATAACACATCCTTTCGAGCCTTTCGAGTAGACTGACTAAGCAATCATAGGAGCATTCACACAGCAGTCAGCACCTAGGCTGCAATTGAGAGTAAAATAACAGGGAATAAATTAGGACAAATTTACTGACATTTAGAGTAAAATAACAGGGAATCACACCAGACATACAAATGCTGATTTTTATAGTCTTAGCTTATAGCCCAAACTTAATCAAGGAATTTTATTTATTATAGTATAGAAATTTTAATCCCATTGCTTCAAGCCCAAATATATTTTAGCATTAGCAAATTATAGAAAGTAGGAGGTAATGAGGGACAATATCACTATGAACTATTCGATTCCTGTTTCTAGGCAAAATAAAACAATCAATATTTTTTCCAACCCTGTCTCCATGCAAAACAAAGACAATGATGAGTGACCCCGAGAAAGGAACACTTTGTAGCTTGGTGATACAGTTAACACTATAAATAGATCTAAACAATGCTCCAGAGTATATGTCGACTCAGCATTCTGAAAGACAGAAGGCACTTCAGTTAAGATTCTAAGTGACTTAACGATGTTGCAGGAAAATAAAAATAAACAAGAGTGGACTACCTTCGGTTCTGCAGGATTTAGACTGATATTAAGAGGTATTCACATCACTTGACAAAACAAATAAAAAGAGCTCCTACAGAAAAAAAAGCGCAGGGAGGATCACCAATGTCCAGAACCTTTTTTTTTTCTGATAATTTTCTATAACGATCTATAGGATATAAGAAAATGGGACTCAATATAGTTTTGATATGCTTTTCATTAATCATGTTGTGAGAATGAAGTTGTCTTTGATAAAAGCATCAAGCAAGAGGGCAGCCTGCAGATAAAATAGGTAAAAAAAATTACCACTTCAAAACTAAATCAAAAATCCTATCCAGCAAATTACCACTCTAAGTTACAAGCCAAAATTTGATTGACTACAGAAATAAGTTATTTTTGGAGGAAGATTCAAAGTGCACCAAATCAAGAGCCAGTATGTAGGAAAATAGCCAAATTAAATTGCAGTGCGGTAATATTGTTTTCTATCTTCGTATTGAGCGAGCAGCCCAAACTTTCTAGTGGTCTTCACGTGACACACGGATAATGCATAGCTTTTTACAAGATTAACATGCTTGACTGCAAATTTGCAGAGCATATAAGTACTTTTATATCAAGAAGCCAGTATAAAACGTATTACAGCAAACATGGATACAAAATTTAAAGGGTTTCAGAATTTTAGCTAGTAGTACCTTCCCATGATCCAAGAGATCAGCTAGGCCACACTGCCAAAGTTGAGCTGAATGTTGTCTCTTATAACTTTTGTTATGTTAAATTGGGTGAGTATTACAGGGTCTGTTCACATCTATCTGCATCTATGAAGACCTCCACCATTGAGCATTTTCTCTCTTTCATCTATAAAGAATAAAGATCAATTGTCAGTTAGATACCTCCATCTCTGATCATAACTTAGGCTCAGGAAAAATAATATAAAAAGACCGAAACAGCCTGTAAATCAAATCAAAAGGAGAGTAGAATAAATCAAAAGTTTTTGTCTTTAACAGTTCATAGACTGCGGAACACATACCTAGCCATTATAGGTCAGACAAAAGAAACATATATATTGCAACCAATAACCACTCCTTTTAGCACAAAACCTGAAATTGGAGATGACATTGGAGCACAGAACCTGCTTTGGTCGCTCGAGGATGAGGGCGACGAAGGTGTCGATGGCTGCTGCTGCGGCGTGCCCTTGTGGTCCGTGCACCCTGTCCACCAGCAAAAAAAGAAAAGAACAAGTATTTGAGGGCGCGGCCATGAAGACAGATTCCACAAAGAAATAATTAATCCATCACCGGATCTGCATGACAGAGAGAAGCCAGCAGCCGCCAACTCCAGTACTCCACCACATGCTGAAGCCAAAACAGCCGTGCGGCGCTGGACAGCACGGGTCGAGGCGGATGCAGTATACTTGGCGACCGAGGCCTTCGATGAATGGCACCGGATGCGCCTCCTCCTGCTTCGGGTGGCTGGCACCCCGAGTCCATCCACCGCGTTAGCCACGCTGCCTCGTGATCCATGTCCCTCCGCCTCCACATCTCGTCACGTCCTTGTGTGCCATCACCGCTCCACGGTCCTGGCCCCCGCGCGCCTCCGCGTCCTCGTGACTCGCTGGCCAGCTGCCGCTTGCCGGACAGGAGCGATGGAGAAGAGAGAGGAGAGGAGTCGGAGTCGTGTGTGCTGCCGCCGTTTGCTCCCGCGGCCTGGAGCCCGCGTCCTCCAATGTGTCGCCGCAGCAGCAGCCATCGCCGCCACACCATCCTGATCCAGTCCGCGCGAGGGCCGACTGCGGCGTGGACGGGCACCAGGAGGTGAGGTCGGGGACTGGGAGGGAGAGAGGGGCGAAGGAGAGGGAGCGCTCGAGGAGGGGCAGCGTCGAGAGTGGGTTCTGGAGGAAGGCGAGCAACCAGGGGGCGGCGGCGAGAGGAACCCTAGCCGAACACAAGAAGAGTCGCGAGTAGTTGACGGTGTAGGGAGGGGAGATGAGGGAATGATATTTTTTTTCTGGGAAAAAAGAAGACGCTGAGGAATCGAACCGTGACTGCATAGAGCGGGCGTGCGGAGGGGGTGAGAAGCGAGGGCGCGGGGAGGAGTCCCATACATTTCATCTGGACCGTTCAATGTGTAATGAGTGATGAGAGAGAAGGTCCAGAAGCAATCTGGATGGTTCATTCGAATGGATTTGAATGAGATTCGGATGAGAGACAAGTTGGTGCATTAGTAGGGTAGAAAAAAAGAAGACGCTGAGGAATCGAACCGTGACTGTATAGAGCGGGCGTGCGGAGGGGGTGAAAGCGAGGGCGGGGGAGGAGTCCCATACATTTCATACGGACCGTTCAATGTGTAATGAGTGATGAGAGAAGGTCCCGGAAGCGAATCTGGATGGTTCATTCGAATGGATTTGAATGAGATTCGGATGAGAGACAAGTTGGTGCATTAGTAGGGTAGATAGATGAGCGGCCTCCGCTTTAATTTATTATATGCTCCGTCTGAGTTAAGGCACTATATATAGATGAGCGGTGTTTCCTTCTTCATGCACTCGTATATTTAGCAATCGCTCCTCGATCTCCTTGCAGTATCCTACCCAAGCCGAGGAGGCGGTACCGTCGAGTCTGTACAGGAACCCAGCTCCGACCATAACGCCCACGATCCCTCCTACTGGAACAGGGTGCGCACACGGGAACCCGTCGAGGAGCCTGCCCCGACATGCATGGTGCCGAAGCTGCCCTAGTGGCCTCGCCGATCTTGGTCTCCAGCGCGAAGCCTTTGGTGTGACCACCTTCATGGACCTGCTGCTCTAAAGTGAACTCGGCGGTGTCCTTAAACGACGACGGCCTGCTGCATGCGTTCGTCATCACATACTGCTGACGGAACAAGCTGCACGCTCTCTCGCGGGACTCCCAGCTACAGCACCTCCATCATGCGTCGTTTTCGTTGTTGTGCTTGTTGTCAGCGCCCACGCCGGCTGGCAGCGGTGCTGATGGAGCAGAACGAATGAAGGCACCCACCGGCCATGAACAGCAGGACTGACCGGCAAGGTGTGAGGTGACCATGCAAAACCAGGGTACAAAACCACCTGAGGGGGTTATCTAAACGGTTTCAAGAAGTTTAGGGGATAGAATACATGGTTTTAAAGTTCGGGGGTAAACTAGACACCATACCATACGTTAGGGGGTGGAGTAGACTTTTTCCAAAACGAGAATGCTATGACAACTTCGATCACCATAACAATAACATGTCTAGGCCTGTTTGGATGCTGCCCCGCCGGGCAGCTCGGCCCGAGCGGCGCTCCCGGCGTTGGATTTGATCGCTGGGGCTGTGATGATTTGCGGCGAGGCAAGCCCGGGGCGCCCAGGCGAGGCGGCATCAAACAGCCATCCTTTTTTGTCTTATTACTCCTGAACAACAGGAATATTTCCAAAAACAAGGAAAAATGAAGACACAAAATTGTCACCTTTAAGCATTCAGTCTCGTTTTAAAATGAGCTTCCTTTGAAATTCGAAACAAATACTAACGAGTAATGTATATTCATATATTTCTCAATTAGACAAGGTAAGTTCCTGAAGAGGATCTGCGCCGGATATCACTATTAGTCCTACTACTAAAAAGAATGAAACACGGACTCTACCGGCGGAGCGACGCGTGTGTCGCCCTGCTTAAGCTACGCTGGCGCTCCCCACATGCTTGGCTAGGACAACCCCGCACTTGCATGCTAAGAAAAGAAAACTACTATTTTTATCCCACTAGATTTGCATGACTGCATGCAATGAAAAAAAACGGTGCATGATAAGAACTCCAACCGTATTTTAGAAGAAAAAAAAACTTAAAATAAATATGATCGAATTTAAAAAGAAAGGATGGAAAAAATTCTATTGTAGGAATAAAGATTATGTTGTATGAAAGATGTACTCCCTTAGTCCACAAAACATGCAATTGTCACATACCGAGGAGTCAACCGTGGCAAACTTTGACTAAAATTATTTGGAAAAGAAATCGACATTTTTTAGACAAAATAAGTACATTTAGATTAGTTGTGAAATATATTTTCATAATAAATATACCGGAGATATAGATATTTGGAATGCGGGGGATCCATGCACATTTATTGGGTGCTCTTATGGAGACGGTTTGTTGATTTTTACTTTGTAAAATGTTTCCTTACGTTTTTACGGATGGCGAAGAGTCTTGAAAACTGTGATGAATTTATAAGGGCTTCCTCGTTTTCGTAGTTTCTTTTTTCATAGTACCAGCCGAGTTATTTTGTTTCCTTTATCGTCGTCGAGCAAGACCGACGGGGATGATAGCCTTGCTTCTCGATGGACAACTTCGTCGAGGTGGGCATGATGCGGAAACATGCCTCTGAGAGGAAGACGACTTCATCGGGCTACATTAGGCAATATCATGTAAGCATATCATTATCGATTATTAGCTGAAGAGGCTATGCAATGTACCTAAAATGACGAGGCACAATTTATTCAATTGAAGGTTGTGCGATTTATTTCAATTTCTTGAGCATGGTTGTGACTCTCCATGCCTCAAAGGCAACACAATGCACCGTATCATCAAGACCGTTCTTGAACAATTGCAACAATTGCAGGAGGACTCTGTTTTTTTGTGCGAACCAATTGCGGGGAGCACTCTCAAGACTTGGAAATAGGATGTCATATAGGTTACTTAATTTGGTTGTAGCGCATAGTTTCTTCGGTGTAACACATTCAAATATGAATTATTCTGATATTATTTTGATACTATGTAACATTGATGTTCCAAACATTATTATTGCAATACCTTTTTAGTTAACGAGTACAACAAATGCTAATACATTATTATTATGGTATAATGTTTTCCGTTGCAACGCCGCGGGCATTTACCTAGTCAATCAAAAGGTAACAATAACCACTCACTTCAAAATAAAATCCATATACAACTGTTAAATTGTTTTTAACAGATCTTTTTTTAGCTCTGTTTCAGTTTTCCCTTCTAGGCACCATCCTTGCAACACCCGATTCTCATCTCAAGCCAAAACTTGTTCTGTTTGAAGTTGAAAAGCAAGAGGCACAGCACGAGATGGAAAGTGCAGTGCACAAGAGCCAGAACGCTTCTGGCACACAATACTTTCGCTCTGCCTGATCTTGACTTGCCTTCTGATTTCTGAACATGGCTCTGGCTTAATCTGGCCGTCGAAGTCGACAGTAGCCTCTGTGTTCTCGGCCAACACAGAAACCAGGAAAAGAAACCAAGGGGGCTTAGTGGATTATCAGCTTGGCCCTCCAATTCTCTATGCCTCTAGTCATTATGGGAGGGGAGAACTTAACCATGACAACGATTCTTGTACAAGGAATCCTATAGCAAAGTGATCATATGTGTACCTAATAAACTGGTTTGGGTTTGTATGATATAAAGCGCCTTCATAAAAAAATAAGTATTTCTTTATTGTTATCTGGGTACAATTGCAAAGTTTGATGGACAATATACATGCAAATTTTGTAGCACTTGTTTCACGGAAATACAACTGATAAAGAATCAGAAATATTCTCAAACTAATCCTCACATATGGTCCCAAGCAAAACAGTGTTATTTACCATAAGATCATGCAAGTGGTAGACAACCAACTCCAATTTATAAAGCCCTGGAGGCAGCCCACGATATATATCTAACCGTAAATTTTAAAGCACGGATGCAATCTCATGATATAATCACACAACTGAAAGGCAGTGAATACAACAGAAATAACTGAGAAAGCAAACTGAAAGAGAAAAACTTCACCTGCCAGCTGCCACAGCATAACATGAGTTTTGCGAAACCATCATATACACATGGCCTTAAGAAAGCAAACTTTGCTGTCAACATGTTGCACAAGGTAGGTTATGAAAGCTATGAACAGCTGCCGGGCCATGATTCAAGACAGTAGAACATAACTCAGCAAAATACAAGTTTCACATTCAAACAGATGTTGCATTAACATTATCATGAGATTGTGCTGTGGTAGACAAGTATTGCCAATAAACTGATCTCAAGCACACAAGGTGAGCATACTGAGCATTGACAATGCTGTCTTGAATCTCTATAACAGCCTGAATGCTCTTAACCTTGTGAGCACTACTGCACTAGTACAGGCTTCAAAAGTCAAAACCAATTACAAAGAATGCCATCCTCAAGAACTGCAGGCAGTTCCATCCTACTATCCTACTATGAGGGTAAAAACTGCAGGCGAGCACCAGGTTATTTGAGGACTGTTAGTTAAAAGGCTTATGAATATGGTGCCGAACCACACTAGCAATTTGATAAAATATTAGCCTCCCTAAACTTGATAAGATAATAAGAAAACTGTACATTTCCAAGGGATGTAGCTCTGAGGACAGTTAATAGAGCAAGTCGTAAGGAGCACCATTTCCTGTTCGTATTCTAACAGGCAAGGGCCTCGCGATCAGACCATCCATAACCCAACCACCATCAGAACCATCATGTTTGACATGGCTGAATTCCCTCTGAGCATAATCCAGGGATGCTTCAAGTCTTCCACCAGGCCTACACTCTGAGGCAATATTACTTGGTTTGAAACCCATATACCTTTCCAGCCAATACAGATAGTTAACTTGGAACAAAGATTTGAGCATGTCTTCTGGAGAAGATCCCTCTTTAAGTACAATCTGTAAAAAATAAAATGTTGTTAGCTCATTAATGGGTAACAACAAAAATGACAATTGGAACATACTTGCTTCAAGATGAACTTACACAAAATTTTCCATTGTAATTCATAAGCAGATATTGCTCATTTTTGTAAAGATCAAACAATGCACATGCACATCGATTGTAATTAAAGTTTAATTATTAAACTGACATTTTACATTGTGAATCCTAGTGACAAGACGTGCAAATGTGTAATCAGTGCATGGCATCAGCTACATTTCTATTTCTTGTCAACTAGCCACGCAATACGTACCGTGCCGTCAAAACTTGAATTACGCTACTAACTACAGAAACTTTACCGTCAGTTGCATACACTTCTACGCTCAACCACTGTAGACCTGGAGAAGTACAGGTTGGGGGTATATGATCAACCACCATTACAAAGAAATATATACAAACTGGTAAGTAGCAATACATGAACACACTGAACAAGTACACCATCAGGCTGTGTTCTCAAGCCCGGAGATAACAAACACATAGATCAACCACAACATAGAGTAAGCAGCCAGTAGCAGGTAAACTGCTATCTTGATATTTACAATGAACAAACAAATTATCAAGCTACAACAAAGACAACAAAAAGGAATTCAAACAGACGCAGCCGTGTTTCCAACTGGTGGTGACTGGTGAGCCTGTCTACACGCTGAACTGTATTGTGAACTTGCGCCATAAAGTTAAAATGCCTCTGGCAAAACGAGGCATTTGAACCCATTTGAAGTCGAATAGACACAAAGATCACAAAAGCCTAGATCATCTGAAGCTTTGATTTTGGTGGCAGGATGGTATGAGGCACTGATGAAAGCACGTTGAGTTGGATCAATATGCGAGTGGCTGCTGCAGAAGTACAATCAACTTGTTTATTGAACGGTGCCTTTAGTTTCCATCCAATGTATTCTCTTGGAGCAACACCAAGCTGAACTTCTGAATCGCTTCTTCAAACAGAACTATTTCATTTCTCAAAAATCTTTGCCCGTACAGCTGACACGTAAGAACATCTCTGTGCTTTCATTGCCCCCAAGGTATTCAAGCTTCAATTATTTTCTTCTCCGCACAGCTGACACAAAAAGGACATCATTGCACCAATTGTGCCACGATCATTCAGGCTTCAATTTTCTCACCAATGAAGATGGATTTTAGCTCATTAGTGAAATGGTTATTCCAGTCAGAAAGAGAAGCAAATGGCAGTAAGCCATTCAAGGCTGGGATAAGAAACCCCAGCACAGCATAAAACATCCAGCGGCGAATCCAATACGGAAACCAGACGGACTCCTTGCTATCAGATACAGATATAGGACCATGAAGAACACGGTACAAGACGGATGGATAACAATTTCCAAGTAAATGGATGGAACAAAGAACCTCCCAGCATATGAGCCACATGTTCCCATCGCCACCAAGTGTGTTGGTACAGAACCTTCCGGCGAAGCCACAAACAACTCCCAACAAAATGATGTTGAAAGTTACTGGCATACTTGATCCAGACACTGCAGAACGCTGGAATGCTAACCAAACAATTGCTAGAATCATTACTATGCCAAAGAACATCCGTGTTGCAGCTATTACATGACATCTTATGAAGAGCAAGCCGGAATTGAAGTTTGACACTGAATTTGGCACCCACCATGATTTAGATCCCTGCATGACAGACAAGAGAGAATCTTTCTGGATTGTTAAGATTGTATTCTTCATTGATTACTGATAGAAAAAGAAGAGACAGATGATTAGCGTACCTTTGAAGTGGCTGAACATGCTGCGGTAATATCAGTTATCCTTTGGTATGAATAAGTATAAGTTCCGTACCCAAAGCATACTGACATAATAATGACTGCACTAACAAGGAAATCAATGAGCGTCCTCATTATTTGTGCATGCCTCGTGTCCTGCATCTGAGTCTTGAATTTCTCCGTCTGGAAGGAAGCTTTCTGAAACCCCAAGGATAATTTAATCTTGTCTAACATGTGCGAGTAGGAGTTAAGTTCTAGTTGAGACTGTTTAAGTTGCAACTTTCTCATGCTAAGGCTTATCTCAAATTCCTTGAGCTCATTTGACCGAGTTTGTTCTTTCAAAGATCTCTCAAATGCATTAAGGATGCGCTGATCAGCTTCAGGAGAAGATATGCTACGAGTCAGCTGCTGATTGCCACCAGCATACAGAACAAGCTGGCTTTGCACTGAATTTGAAAGGTCCTGCTTGATTTCCTGCGGTGGAGTTTGTGGGCCACCAGTGCTCAACTTCGCTTGCAGCATCAGAGTCTTCATGCTTAGAAGAACATTGGGGATCTGGACCTTGTCCATAGACAGGCATCTCATTGACAAGATGAAGCGTTGTCAATGTGCTGCTGAATGATTTCTCAAAGTTCCTCATAAAACTGTCTAACTTGTTACCATATATCTACAAATGACAAGTGCAAGATATATTAGGAATCATATTAACAACTGAGTTGTGCGATGATAAAGGGAACTAGGGCTTACATTTTTCAATGATTCCTTCACTGCCGATGTACAGATCTGCATCCAAAGTCCAAATTCAGTTCAAAACAACAAAAAGCTCCATGGTTTTGTAGATTTTATTAGTCAAACTGTAGTACAATAACCTTGGAAAGGAGTGCAGGCTGTATTCTTTCGCCTGAAGGATTCTTCGTATTCACAACCTGCAATCAGCAAATGCATCTCCTCATTGCCCTGAACAGAAACTTAGGTGTACGAAAGCATGGCAAGTGATGATGCTAACGTGAGGTTGCATGTGGGAGAAATCTAGGATTTTCTTTGGTGCCAGTCATGTGAAATGAAAGAAAAGTGACGATTTTCCTCCCTCAAAAGGGTACGCATTCCTGGTATGGCTCTATCACCACTTCTCTGACCCCAAGCTGCCACATTTGTCATTTGATCCACGATTGCTAGGAATAATTGCAATTCGCAACCACGAAGGAAACGGAATTGATCAGGGCGGGGCGGTATTTGGAATTGCGCCCGCCTACTATGTGTGGACCGCCTCTATGCAACCTCGCTTACCGAATTACGACGTACAAATCGGTAGAAACGGTAATAAACAGGAAAATGCGGAAATACATAGCACAGGTTGGCCACTCGCCACCCGCGCCAGAAATGGGGAAAGCTAGGACGACGGAGCGAATGGCAGCAAGCAACGCACCTGCACGAGGACGGCGGCGAACGACATCCCGAGGGGCAGCGCGAGGTCGTCCTGCACCTGCGCGCCCGCGCCCGCGCCCGCGCCACCCTGACCCTCGCCCCCGCCGGGCGTAGTGGCTCCTGCCGGCCTTCGCCGCAGCCGGAGTCGGAGCCGCACCCCCTTGCTGCGCCGGACGGTGGAGGACCGGGAGGCCGAGGCGGAGCCGCAGGCCGAGGAGGCGTCTCCTGACGCCGCCTCCGACGAGGAAGGGTCGCCGGGTGGGTGTATGCCGCCCGTGTCCATCTCGGCGGGCGGGGCCGGCGGAGTGGGGGCCGAGGAGGGCGACCGTTCTGGGGTGTTCCTTTCTCCGGGCCAGGGCCACCTTGGAACACCTTGCGCTGTGTGTGATTTGGTTCGTTTTGACTTGGCTTTGGAAGGACGCGGACGCAGTTGTTGGAAGTTGAAGCGCTGCGCTGTGGGAAAGCGAAAAATGAGTTATTACAGGAAGGAGGCTGAAATAGCCGTTGAAGTAAAAATCTTAGGGAAAATGAGTTATTAATTCCATGATTTGCTTCGGGATATTCGGAAAAAAAATCACGTTTTTCTCTCTCGGGATCTGGATGTAAAAAGGTCAGAGGAACTCGGGGCGAGCGGCGCAACGGCACGTCTGGTACGAGGTGGGAGCCCGCGGCCCAGCGATTAGCAGGCCGGGCCGGTCGTGCTATTTTGAAGCCCAGATATAAGAAGGCTCGGCTGTCATGTAAAGCAACTGGCAGCCCAGGCCAGAAGGGACTTTCTGGAAGCCCGAACATTTTTTTTTCCAGGAGCACGCCGTAGGCGCGTAAGAAGAAAGAGTTTGTGAAACAAGGTCGACCGGCAACACCGTTACCGACTTCGACCAACCTATCCCTACTGGATCAACAAATAGAGATTACATTGTTATGAATTTTGCGACAGAAGCCGTAAACTCAACCTTACAGTCTAACTAGCAAGCGACTCAACTTCTTGTACCCAGCCAACGACCAAGCCCTTGCCTCGGACAAGATTCGATCGGCAAGAATATGAGGTTGTGCCTGCACCGCATCAAAGGTTCGGGCATTCCGTTCCTTCCAAAGCATCCAACCGACGAGGAAAAGGAGTGAGTCAAAAGCACCGCACAAGTCTTTAGGGAACCGTTTGTGTGCACGCAGCCACCATTCAAATATATCCTGCTCGTTTACCACTATAATACCTTGCAAGTGTAGCCTGGAGAGACAAATTTGCCATACCTCTCGGCTGTATGCGCAGCCTAGGATGATGTGATTAAGGGTCTCGGGCATTTGGTCGCACAGGAAGCCCGAACATACTGTAAGAAGGATTGGGCTGAAAAACGAGTTACCAAAAAAAATTTTAGGAAATTTTACAAGCGATCCCCGTACCTCTTGCAATCTTTTTCACCCTACGAATCTGGCACCAAAAAGAGGGCCATCCAGCTTGGCCACGTCGCGCGCCGTTCGCTGCCGTCGGATCGGCCGGACGAACGGTCCAGATCTAGCGAGTCTCCGTTATTTTGCAAAAAAACCCTCGCACTTTAGTAGAATTAAACCGCAGTACAGGTCAATCCTTTGCCCTTTCTCCTCTTCGCTCTTTCTCTCTCCGACGCAGGCAGGCGACGGCGACGGCGACGGCGACGGGGCACGCCCTCCTCCTCCTCGTCGTCTTCAACACTCCATCGCTGGATCGCAGCGCTCCGGCGGTGCTGGTGGACGGCGCGTCACGCCGCGCAGCAGCTTCGGCCTGCCGGCCTCAGCTAGGGCGGGCCCCACGTGGAGGTGACGCGGTGGGAGCGAGCGGCGGTCCCGGCATCGCGTCCTCAGCACGGCGACGGAGGCGCCCGGCTCGCTGACGCGGCATGGGGGTTCCAGCAGGGACGGCTGCCGGCGCCGCCGCCGCGCCTCCGCCGTCGCCCTCGCATGGCAGCAGCTGCACCAGCGCGCGGCCAGCTCCTCGCGCTCCTAGGCCCCCACGCGCGGCGGCCCCACGCAGGAGAGGGGAGCCACGGAGCATAGGGGAGGGCCGCGCACGCCGAACCACAAACCACGAGCATGGCTGCCGGTCGCCGCGGGGAGAGATTGCGCTACGCTGCGCCGGCCCCAGCCACAACCGCATGGACCTCCGCTTGTCCCGCCCTGCCAGCACCGTGGCCGCGCACGTCCGTCGCACCACGCCCACGCGAGGCAAGGCAGGTCAACCGGAGCGTCGATGGTGCCTTGGTGGAGATCGTAGAGTACATCAACATGAGGACCAGAGAGAAGTACGAAGAGGAGAGGCTGAGAGCACCACGTTAGACTCACAGAGTAACAGCGGTGACTGGATTTTTTTGTTTTTTTTCCAAAAGCGAGTGAACGACAGCGTTCCATAGCATCTGTGGACCCCATGTATGTTCGACACCGGCGCACTTGCATTCTCCTTTTCAGAGTTACTACAGGGTTAGCTGGCGTTCTCTAGAAGCCACCACGAAAAATAAAAGTGAATACAGATAATTAAGTTCTAGATTTTTTTTTAACGGTTGTAAAATAAAAATTGACTCTCAAAGTTTGTATGATTTGCAAACTTCATAGTAAATCATAGAAAAATTATAAAACAAAAAATGAAGAACCTCTGGACGTATAATTTTGTGTGTTAGTAAAAAATCTTGCTCTACATTTTTACCCATGCCTTTTTAGGCTTAGTTTCTGTGATCCAAATGTCACGAAAATTTTTATGATATGTCGTACATGTGATGCTTGCTCTTTGGAAAAAAAAAAATCCACATTCATTGGTGCATGTACGGATGAGTCCTTTGCTTACCATTCTTTAGCCACAACAAACGTAAAAAAAAAAAAAAATACATATATCTCAAAACTAAAAAGAAATGAAACAATTCAACCTGCAAAATATATAAACAATGATAAATCCAGGTTAACATATACAGCCACCGGTAAATGAAAAATTCCAGTCAGCACTAAAAAAATTAATATATTACATAGACAACAATTTAGCTACCATTATTCCATACTTTAGATTCTGTAAATACATTCAGCATAAGAGTAGCCTATTTTTTTTTTTACTAAATGAGTACTACAGGAATAATCAAACCACCATTACTACAGCACAAATTTGAAAATAAAAAAAATCAATTTCATAAAACTATATTCGAAACAAAAATTAGTCGGCTCCTCAAAATACGGGAAATATAATTATTTTTAAACAAACGTGCTATCATGTTAGCTAAAAACCTAATCATCTATCAAAACCATATATTTCTAAGTAACACATATTTAGAAATAGAAATGTCCTTATTATTTCCTTAACATATATAAACTTAATCGAGTTAGTTCAAAAACTAATCGGCTAACAAATAAAAATATATAATCCAAATAGCCCAAGTATAAATATCCCTTCAAACAGATACAACATATACATATATTTTTAATGCTCCACGAAAAAAATAAAAGGGCCCATAAGGGGTTAGCGCGGCAACGCCGCTATTTTTCTAGTGCAAACTAAGCGCAAAATAGTTTGAATGAATGAAGCATATATAATCATGGAACAAATTTGTTTTGTTAACTCTTTTCTAACTGATATGTTAAAAGTATAACATGTAAAAGAAAATATTTGTGGATCTAGCTAATCTTTTGTCTGTGTTAAACTGCAAGGCATAGGGAAAATAATAATGACGTCATATATGCATTAATGCGGCAAAGGCATGGCATGCTAAAACTCTAATAATGCATTATCTTGATTTTGACTAACTATATATAAAAAAGATATAAACAACATTTATTATATATCAAGTACTTTTATTTGTCCCAAAATACTACGAGGAGAACGTATCATGTGCACACCGAACTTATATGCAAAACCATGCACACTTCTAATCTGGGTCATAGGATCTTGATCCAAGGGTTAGGTAATTTTACACTTAACTCCTGCTTCTAATCACAATTTTACAAATCCCTCCTCCCACTTGGTTATCACCTTGTGCCCACCCTCCACAATACAGCTTCGCCCCTGACTATTTCTGTTTGCCTCTCTTCTTGTTTCTGTACACTATCGCTTTTCACTTTTTCTTAATTTCCATATTCAAACCTAAAACATCATATATTTTTTTTTTATGCAGGGAGTAAGTATGATTAGATTTATTGTAAATATATTTAGTACATCAATATTTTTAACTGTGGATGCACCTAGAATCTTACTTTTTTAAGATGCATCAAGAATTGTACTCCGTCATCATACTTCACTTTTATTGCTTGCTGTCGGCTAGTAAAGCTCTTTTGCAACACTGTTTTTTTTTTTTTTTTTTTGCGTTTTTTATTAAAAAAGAAATTGCTGTTACATAACCCACTTGGGATCCATATCTAAAACTCCAATAAAAGCTATCTCCCACCAAGGCCTATTTTAGGAATTCTCATGAGTGCATGATTGGGCTGATGTGAGTAGTAACTGAAATTTAGATGTGCTCACGTTGGCTGTCTCGCATTCGTTCCCCGCACGCGCCGTGTATTGCCCACCGAGGCCCCTCACGCCTCTTCGTTCCCCTTCGATTCTGTCGCCCACCGCCCCCTCGCCTTCCCATCTCGCCTCCCCCACCGCCGCCGCGTCGCCCCCCCTTGCCTCCCCACCGCAGCATCTATAAAACGCACGCCAGTCCGAGGAGGAGGACGCACACCGTGCGGAGGCCGGGCCTGCCACGCCGGAGGGAGGAGACAGTGGAGATCAACCGGAAGCAGCAGAAGGTGACGGTGAAGGGGTTCGTGGAGGCGCAGCGGGTGCTGTGACGCGCCCAGTCCACGGGAAGCGCGTCGAGCCGTGGTCTCTACGTGCCCTACACCAACCTCTGCGTTGCGCCGCCGGTGTACGACAAGAAGGTGCCGCCGGGCCACATCCGCAGGGTGGACGTGCCGCCGGCGCCGCAGTCGCTGGTGTCCCGCGCGCACACCGCGATCCACTCCGCCGCCGCCTGCGTGCTCACCGACATCAAGGCCGATCTCCGAGGTAGGTACGTGCGTGCGTGCGTGCCCCATCACGCGCCTTCGCTGTTTCTCTTCCGCGTCCGAATCTGATGAGCTCCGGCCAGGGAATCGAGTGTGATGGGTGGGGAAGCAAATGGCGATGGATTCGGCGGGCGTAGCAGGGCGCCGTCGCCGAGGACGTCCCTGGATCGGGAGGCCGAAGTGGGCGCCACGGGACGGGAGCCAGACGTGAAGCCGCCGCCGTCGCCGTCGCCGCGTGATGAGGTACGGGTTCGTTTCACTTTACACGTCCAATTGGACTCTGTTTCAGTGAGTCCGGTGCTCGCGCTGTCATGGTGGACTGGTGGTACGTGGTGTGCTGACTGACGAGACGCTGAATCAATCCTCTTGAGGGGAAGCAATTGGGGTGAACCGATCTCGTCACTGAAGCAATTGGTGGTGGAACTGGACTCTGAAACAATGTTCGAGGCAATTAAACTGTTGCTTGCTTGTGTGCAGCAGAACTATGAAGCTCTGAATTCAAGCTTTGCGGGGGATTAGAAAATTGAGAACTTTCAGTTAGTAGTAGTTACCCTGTCACTTTTGTATTGGGCTTTTATCAAAGCTCCTGGGTGTGGATTCCATGGAAGCATATGGCTGTGTGAGCTAAGCTTCTTCTAAGCACTTTTATGCCGAACTGGGGCAGTTGGTACTTGGGTGTACTAAACACAGTCAAATGGAGCATTCAGCTCTGGTGAATTGGGCTGGATATTGAGTTTGCTCGAACAGTCAGGGACAATATGTATGGTTCTGTAGTTAGTATGCAAACCCTTTTTTTTCCTGTTAAGTCCACGAAAGGCCTCTTTGTTGAATGATTAAATTGTCTTGATATAGTTATTATATAGTTATTAAACTGTGATATTCTATGATTCTTATTTTCTATAGTTATTTGTGTGATTTATATCAAATTTTAACTGTATTTTCTTTTGCATACCAAGCAAAACGCTTTTAATCCACCTAGTTACAAATACATTCAGCGCCTTTTCACACCTTTAGTTGTCTTGTTGTTCCTAAATAAATTGATTTCTATCCTCTAGGAGGTTGAATGATCCATCCGTCCATTTATTTTTCTGAGTCTTCTCATACTATTTCCTGCATCTCTCTCGTATTCCAAGTTCTAGTTCACTGTTGAGTTTCTGCAGAATCTTGGATGTGTTTTTTTACTAGCTGGATCTTGGATGTGTCACTGTGTGTTATGAATGTTGTGTGCTATTAGAACAATCACAAATTATAGATCAGTGTATAACTACTCCAGTTATTAATTATTAGAGTACTTTTTTCTCCGTACTCCAATTTTCCTATGATTCAGGAGGAGCACCTGCACCGGTAGCTCACTGGATCCGTCGCACCTTGAAGCGCGCAGGTCAATGCACCTGGGTATGATGACTGAAACGATCACCGATACATAGAAGCTGTTCATTGCTGCCAAGATATCTACCTTTATTACCTCCCAACACTTGCCGCAGAACATACCAGTGAAACCATCAGGGCTGTGTTTAGTTCCTGAAACTGGAAATACAAACTCATTATTCATCCATCACATCAAATCTTTTTTTTCACGTAGGGAAAGCACTAAATGTAGGTGTTGACACTCAAAAATGTCCAAGAGAAGTTCAAGTGTTATAGATAATATATAATGATGGCTTAGCGACTTCTCCGACAACTTGCGACCTCTCTAACAGCTCGGCGATGGCTTGCTAACCAGTCCGAGCGGATCGCCGACCTCTCCGAGAAGCTTTCCGATGACCTCTCCGATATCTCAGCGACCTTGTACATCTCACCGACCTCTCCGTGCAGTTTGGCAATCTCTTTATCTAAACATGATCGAGACCAAATGGCATCGCAAACCGGGCAACGAAGTATGCGGAGAAGATAGTGAGCCATGATGTCTTGCCGTGCTAAGCTATTAGAGTTTGGAACAGAGAATCAGCTAGCATCTCGTATACACGCTGGCTGTCACGGCATGTATGCGTATGTTACGTTTTTGGGCAACAGCCGAACCGGACTTCATTGCAGACAAGAGGAAGGACAGACGTATGTGTGGCACCAGAGACTTGCATGTTCAGAGCTACGGCCGTGCAGCCCATGATCAACATATATGGGTATATGTCGTCATAATGATGTACTTATATAGCCTGATACGAGAACAAGCAAGATGTTCAGTCAATATCGGTCACAACGTGGCAGTCGATGCAGAGCTTAGATGGACTCCGGATTCCATGCTACGTGCAATCTGAACGGCATCACGAAGGAGGAATACGGAAACCAAGAGGAGACGAGCCCAGACTATACGCCAGAAGGGAGCTTATTCCATGAAGACCACGAAGGCCTTTTGGAGAGGTCAAGTAGGAATAAATAAATAATATATTTCTAGATAGCTAAAACAAAATAAGCAATCTTTAGTCCGTATGGGAATAGAATTCGACTTGTATACGGCAAGACCATGCTGGCCCGTGCGTATATAAACGGGACTGCGGCATTGTAAAGAGATCGATCATCCAAACATCAACAAATCAATCTACTACGTTTTCCCTATTTTCTCTCTTCAACTTTCTGCATGCTGTTCATCATCGCTTGATCCGACGACCAAGGATGGCGTCCTAGGCTTGCCGGCCAACCTAGGGCAACCCGACGACGTCCTTGCCCTGGCGGGGGTCCCTCCCCCGGCGAGAGCTTCGGCGGCTTCTTTGCTAGTTTGCTCGGAAACTAGCCGTTCTTCGTCACGTAAGCGCGATTGTTATCCTTTGCTGGTTTGCTTTGTAAACTCGCCGCTCTTCACCGCGAAAAGTGTGTTGGTTATCCTGCTGTAATCTTTGGTCCATCATGACCTTCTAGTGTGTTGGTGTGAACCCTAATTTGCGTCAACATACTTTTTGGCGACTCCGCTGGGGAACGATTGCTTCGGCTCTACTTTGCAGCCGAATCTCTCTACCCTAGCCATAATCTTAATTGATCTATTATTTGCATTACGTGACCGCAGTAACATCTGGCCTCACGGCCGATCGTATCTTGTCCAGACACCCAATCAGGCTTAAGACCGATTGTGTTCGTCGGGCTGCTGCGTATTCATCTCGATCTTATTGGCAGGTCATTACATCTCACACGAAGCAAGCTGAAGTAAATTGGAAAGCTCTTCCATCCTGCCATCGAGTAAATATATTATATTATTCCACATATATATACACACATACACAGGAGGCCTTCCAGATCACGTGGAGACAGCTAGCTGGTTCGATTGCGTTCTTTACGTTTGCTCTCGGGTGTGCTAGAAATCAAAGTCACGCTCCTTGCTGTACCAAGTGAACTGGTATATTTTCAGACATCAGAAAGTTACAAGAAAACATGGAGTACCGAGGTGATCCATCACAATACTACTACAATTACTCTGAGGTAAAACTTGCAAATGCGTCTCATGATTTTAATAATGGTTTTGCAAGTACCATAAATTCTCATGTTGGTGTTGCTAGTCATAGTGATAATAGATATATTGCATCGGCTAATAATTTTAATGAATGTTATAATCAAGAGCCGATGTTTGCTAAAAGATTCACTTGATTTTCACGCTACTAGCAGTATGCAACATGTAAATCCATTTTTATCGGCTGAAAATTCACAGTATGTGTTTCCACCACATTTTAAGCCGATGAATGAGAGAATGGGCTATGATAATGCCAATTATTTTGCCAATTACTCTCAAAATTCAGCAACTTATGCCAATGCTTATTCTCATAATTCGGCTTCTTATGTTACACCTAACTTAAGCCGAATTAATATAAAATCAGCAAGGCATGTTGATGATAATACTCACAATTCAGCTTCGTATGTTACTCCTGACCATAGCCGAATTAGTGAAATTTCAGCAAGACATTCAAGTGCTAAAACTTATGATTCGGCTTCATCTACTGCTAGCCGAATTCAAGAAAATTTAGCACATGCTAGAAAATCCACCTGGTTCTTCTAAATGGAAGGTGCCCACTCATCATAGGCCATACATATTAGCCATTGATCACGTGAATTCTCCCAATGATTGGTGGTACCTAATTTCTCTAAATTTAGTGGTGAAGATGATAAGACCATTGGGGAACATATTGGTATATATCTTTCACAGTTGGGTCTTGCTAGTAAGGAAGATTATATGAGAGTGCGAAATTTTCCTTTATCCCTTCTTGGCATTGCTTTTACATGGTTTATATCTTTACCCCAAAAATAGTGTTCGGTCATGGTCTAAATTAGCAGAGTTATTCCTTGTACATTTTGAAGAGACCAATGAGAAAAGGCCGATTACAATTAAGACATCAGCCAAAAGTGGATTACTAACGATCCTCAAAAATCAAGTCATGCTTACAGAAAAACATGAAAAGCATCAGAAACATGCTATACTTGACTTTTTCAGGAGCTAAAGGGGTTGTGCGCTTATCTAGTGATTATTATATTATTAATGGAGATGAAACCCCAATAAGCACAAAGGAAGGGCTGCTCACCTACTCACAGCCAACTAAGCCGATTTCCAAATCGGCTAGGTCGACTGCCACTACAGCTTGCCCACATCGGCTAAACCGACTCTTCCATCGGACAAGCCGACTATTCCTACCACGTACCTTGAATCGGCTAGGCGGTTGTCCAATCGGCCAAGGCGATTCCCGTTGTTGCTACTGGTGTTCGGGGCGATGGAACCGGCGTCCATCGGCTAAGTTGGCTTCTTCGGTTCTGCATTTTGCCGATGTGTCTTTGGATGATTCGGCACTTGATGTTGATCATTCCTTGGAGGTGAAAAACCACATTATTCAAGTCAAGGATGTTCATCTCTCCGACATGATCAACAAGGTAGAAAACACAAATATTTTGCTTAAATTCCAATCCGGTCATACTATCTCAATTTCTGCAGCTATTAGAGATATCATTGGAAGTAGGAGACCGATTGGTAATAGCAATTTATTTGTTTATGATAAAATAAATTCAGATTCTATCGGCCAACATATTCTACCATATGGCAAGGCCGATAATTCTAGTTTGTCAAAGCTACAGCCCTCAAAGAGCAATTGTAAAGCTGTGGCGAATGGATAGATGATAAATCGATCCTTTTCGTTTGCCTAGCTTTGAAGCCGACTCCACAAAAAAGAATCGGCTTGATAAAATAAAAATATAGCTTTGACTTTACTTTTTTGTGATCATGTCTTTGATATCTTGTTGAAGAATAATTTTATTAGAATCATTGATCACAATGTTTTGCCATCAAATAAAAATTTAGAAGAGCTTACATATTGCAAGTGGCATAATTCTTATGATCATAATACTTGTGATTGCAATTTGTTTTTCGTCGTGTGATCCAATCGGCTATTGATAAAGGTCGATTGAGATTTTCTAAAAGCTCAACAAATGGACCGATTGGATACAATCGGTCTTGATGGCGAACAGGTTTTAAATCGGCTTGCATTAGCCGATTCACTCAAAGCTCAAAGCTCTAATGCCCAAGAGAGAGATGTGGAGGCCTCAAGTGGAGATGAGATTGCTGTCCAAAAACTGCAAATCGAAGAAATTTCAGAGGACAACAATGTCACTCCAATTTCGAGAAGACACCGGGGGCAAGTGAAATCTCTCCAGCCAAAACAAATGCCGATTGATTTTATTGAGCAAAGAGAATCGGCTGAGAATCCTTCTTTGAAGCATGACTGTCAAGATGGAAGAAAGAAGAAGGATGCTCATGATGCTAATGGAGGCAAAAGTCGTGGCAAGCAAAAGCATAGAAGACCGAAGCTTAGCTTCGAGGAACTTCTAGCTAAATATGAGAAGATAGGTGAAGCGAATATTGCCAATCAACCAAAGAAGGTCCAGCCATCAAGATTGCCTCCAAAGCATAAATCTCAAAGGTGGAATTGGCAAGGAGATAGATCTCAGGCAGCAGCAACATATTCTCCTTTTGAGCAGCCAATTCCCATGTCTTATGGACCACCGCCCGCATATTTTCATCCTTATTTTTATCGGGGCTGGTTTGATGAAGAGGCACATGTTCCATCATATTTCAGGCCACATTATATAGAGTATGCAGCTCCAAAATATTCAGAGGGATCATCATCTTATAATGACCGTTTTAATTTAAATCGGTCCAGAACTCAACCAAAGAAGAGAGTGGTAAAGCAAGTTTACCGCGTGAAGTATGATGGCCGAAAAAAGAAAAGTTCAGATCTGAATTCAACTGTTGAAAAGCCGATTACTTTGTTGAAAAATTCGGCTATCAATCGCAAAGAAGTGGGGAAACCATCTATTGATGTTGTAGGTGCCAAATCTGAACAAAGGAAGATGAGAGTGCCTAAAATCAAGGAATACTTGCCGCTGTCCAAAACAAAAATAAAACCAAGATGCTCAATCGGTTTACCGAAGTGGCAAGAAAAGAAGCTACAGAAGCTTAGTGTAGAGAAGCTGAAAGAAAGTGGCCTGGCATGGGTTCCTAAAAATAGTATTCAAGCTCAGAAGGATGATGTTCAAGCTAGTGGTGCAACAAAGGCAAAGAAGAAAAAAAGGAGAATCAAAACACAATTTCCTAATGGGAATGTTGCACCAGACCATAAAAATCATTGCTCATGGCATCATCCATATTCTCTACCTATGCCTATGTGGAATTCATCTCATGGGGTGTGTGGTCATCCCTCATATTCTTATTTTGATCCTTGGTATGGGTCTTTATATTATGGAGGGTTGCCAAATCCTTATAAATGATCAGAAGCCGAAATAAATATTTCGGCTATGCTCATTCGTGTCAATGAATTCATATGGCCGATACTTGGTTATCGCCCTTAGAATGCAACATAGCCGATGAAATGATTACAACCATCGTGCTATTGAAAAAGCCCTATGGAATTTTAGTTTCATAACTTTAAGACCGGGGGGCATGATATGTATGAAGAATTAAATTAGCCGATTATGTATATGCATGCTTTAATCGTGCCTTTATTTTGTTAATCAAATTGGCCGATTAAGTGTGTTAATCGTGCTTTTTAGCTACTTGCATGCATATGGTTAGCAAGGCTGCAAGGGTCCGGTCTTCAAGGTGTTGCTGGTGTCACTTCATGAGAAGCCATACATTCAGCTTGATTTTGAACTGGCCGAACTGAAATATGCACGTATATAATTATGCTCAGGAGCAGATGAAGACATATATATGGCTGGCAATTTAGCCGATTAAATATGTATATTTTTTAATCTTGGCTTTTACTTATTTAGCCGATTAGTAGCTAGGTGCTTAATAATATTTAGCCAATTAAACATGTCGATCGTGCTCCTACCTATATGAACAGATGATCAGAGATATAAGGTGTTGCATAATATTTTTCAAGATAAAAGAAAAATCAGCATCATCTTTGTGACAAATCAGTTTAGCCGATAATCAATCTGGCCAAGCCGATTTTCTGTTATTGCCTAATGGCCTATGGGAGTCAAGACCGGATGGTCTCCTGCTACATGCATGTTCATGTTCCTGCTTGCTGTGGGCTATCGCTGGTATGCTGGGCCATGCAACTTCGATTGGCCAAGCATGTTGTTGCGGCACACCTTGTCCTGCTAACAAAGAAGGCAGGTTTGCAGGCCATTCAGTCCATCTGCTACTACTGCATGCGTTCCTCCCTACTCTGCTATTGTTGGCCGCGCACAACAGTTTCTGCATGCTCGGTTTAACCGATTTGTCAATCGGTTTAGCTAATCAGTCTACTGTTAACTAAGTCAGGCCACATGCATTTTCTGCATGATCGGATTGGCCGATTTGCCAATCGGTTTGGCCGATCATCTTGCTGCACTGCTGTTAGCTTGCATGCAAGGCAAGAGCCTACATGAGTCACATACATATCCAACATGTATATACTTGTAGGTCTTGTGCTTTGGGATTTGCATGTGATGGCAAGGATGCAAAATACGGAAGTTGTTTAATACATGCATGAGATGGTAATTATATAATCGAGAATTAGAGATGCCTCTCTGCTTTTTGCCGTGTTGTCCTGCTGCCGCACGTCTGTGCATACATTGGCTTGGCCGATTGATCAGCCAGCCGAGCCAGCTTGCTTTGCTGTGTTTGCTGTCCAATCGGCCTAGCTATTTGGGATTCGGCCACGCCGATTCTCTGCTGTTGCCTGATTGAAATGTACAAGAAGCGAGCAGGCTCCGCCGACTATACCAGTCGGCTCCGCCAGCCTTCACTACTCGATCGGCTGGGCCGAGGTCATGCCAGCCAGGCCAGGCTATCGAATCAATCAGGTTGTTCTGAGCATCTAGTCGGCTAAGCTGACTGTTGTAGTCGGCCAGGCCGACTTTCGACGGCCAACCTGGTCACTTTGTCGAGGATGTTTAAGAACTCATATATACTGGAGACGGGAGGTAATAGTCTCCCAAGAGGAATTTACGGGAAGTGCTTGAAAAAGTATTTTCCAAGTGTTTGGCAAGAGACCTAGGTGCTCTCCAAACAATGGCCGATACAAGTATCGCCCTTAGAACAAAAAATGGCCGATGTATAAATCTCCCTTAGTCACTGAACAACCGATGTGATGGGTATCATTGTTGCTCAGTACGTCTTGAGAGGTGTTTTCAGGCTCATGCATCATTCACCTGAAAACAGGGGGGCATATGTTGACACTCAAAAATGTCCAAGAGAAGTTCAAGTGTTATAGATAATATATAATGATGGCTTAGCGACTTCTCCGACAACTTGCGACCTCTCTAACAGCTCGGCGATGGCTTGCTAACCAGTCCGAGCGGATCGCCGACCTCTCCGAGAAGCTTTCCGATGACCTCTCCGATATCTCAGCGACCTTGTACATCTCACCGACCTCTCCGTGCAGTTTGGCAATCTCTTTATCTAAACATGATCGAGACCAAATGGCATCGCAAACCGGGCAACGAAGTATGCGGAGAAGATAGTGAGCCATGATGTCTTGCCGTGCTAAGCTATTAGAGTTTGGAACAGAGAATCAGCTAGCATCTCGTATACACGCTGGCTGTCACGGCATGTATGCGTATGTTACGTTTTGGGCAACAGCCGAACCGGACTTCATTGCAGACAAGAGGAAGGACAGACGTATGTGTGGCACCAGAGACTTGCATGTTCAGAGCTACGGCCGTGCAGCCCATGATCAACATATATGGGTATATGTCGTCATAATGATGTACTTATATAGCCTGATACGAGAACAAGCAAGATGTTCAGTCAATATCGGTCACAACGTGGCAGTCGATGCAGAGCTTAGATGGACTCCGGATTCCATGCTACGTGCAATCTGAACGGCATCACGAAGGAGGAATACGGAAACCAAGAGGAGACGAGCCCAGACTATACGCCAGAAGGGAGCTTATTCCATGAAGACCACGAAGGCCTTTTGGAGAGGTCAAGTAGGAATAAATAAATAATATATTTCTAGATAGCTAAAACAAAATAAGCAATCTTTAGTCCGTATGGGAATAGAATTCGACTTGTATACGGCAAGACCATGCTGGCCCGTGCGTATATAAACGGGGCTGCGGCATTGTAAAGAGATCGATCATCCAAACATCAACAAATCAATCTACTACGTTTTCCCCTATTTTCTCTCTTCAACTTTCTGCATGCTGTTCATCGCTTGATCCGACGACCAAGGATGGCGTCCTAGGCTTGCCGGCCAACCTAGGGCAACCCGACGACGTCCTTGCCCTGACGGGGTCCCTCCCGGGCGAGAGCTTCGGCGGCTTCTTTGCTAGTTTGCTCGGAAACTAGCCGTTCTTCGTCACGTAAGCGCGATTGTTATCCTTTGCTGGTTTGCTTGTAAACTCGCCGCTCTTCACCGCGAAAGTGTGTTGGTTATCCTGCTGTAATCTTTGGTCCATCGTGACCTTCTAGTGTGTTGGTGTGAACCCTAATTTGCGTCAACAGTAGGTAAATAAAAAAAACTAATTACATAGTTTTGATGTACACGACGAGGCGATTCTTTTGAGCCTAGTTACGCTATGGTAGGATAATGTTTACCACAAACAAATGAAACGTATTACAAAATGACTTTTTGATTCGGAACAGTGTTTTTTCCACCTTTTCCCACCAACTAAACACAGCCCGGTCCCAGTGCTTTCTCTGTCGGCAACTCATTTACACTGTTTGAGCTCATCCATCATGAAGAGGCGGTCTTGACTTGCATCGTCAATACAGTAGAGCTTAGGTTTATGTCTGTCCAGTTCAGAGTATGTCTTCTCTCTAGCTTGCTTCCCTTGATACCCATGAAATGCTGATTAATGATGGATTCCTTTGCACAGTGCTTCCAGGTTAAGCGTCCATCGTCCCTACTTCCTCCGTCCCACTGAGTTTGTCACCTTGGATTCCGTGCCATCTTATTCGATGCTTCGTCTTATTCAATTTTTTGCATAAATATAATTTATTTTGTTACGACTTATTTTATCAATGAAGATACTTGAATATTGATTAATTTATTTTATGATTTGTATAAATATTTTGAATAAGACGGATGGTTAAACATGAAGTTCAAAAGTCAAAAACGACGAACTCCATGGGACAGAGGGAGTAGTTCAGTGTTGAGTTTCTGCAGAATCTTGGATGTTTTTTTTTACTAGCTCGATCTTGGATGTGTACGTGCTATGAATGTTGTGTGCTATTAGAACAATCACAAATTATAGATCAGTGTATAACTACTCCAGTTATTAGAACAATCATAGGTGCTCCTCTTTAGAGTACAATTTTCTCCGTACGCCAATTTTCCTATGATTCAGGAGGAGGCACCTGCACCGCTAGCTAACTGGATCCATCGCACCTTGAAGCGAGCAGGTCCATGCACCTGGGAACGATCACCGATACATCGATGGGAGCGTGGAGTGCAGCGCTGGGGACGCATGAGCCGACGTCCAAATGGAAAAGGAGGCTGAGCTGCTCCCGCGTGGTTTCTGCTCGCTCGATCCAAGGCTGCTGCAGCTGAAGCTGCGGGATCCAGCAGCGGCCGGCTGTCGTCAAATGGAAAAGGAGGCCAAGTCATCATTCCCATGGGTTTGTTCCCTCGGAGATTGACACATCTACAAATTATCGAACTTGGTCGGCGTTTGCTGCTTCTTGCATGCACAGGGGTGTTAGCTGACCATGAGGAAAAATGACTTGAAACAAACCAAAACAAACGGAAACTATAATAAACGAAAACGAATATACATCTTTTCAGTCTGTACCGTAATTTGAAAAAAAAAAAAAACTACCTTTGTCATGTGGCTCATCAACAGGGTCCAAGTACTACCGTTCATACTAATTTGTGGAGGTTAATGACTATTCCTAGCTGATTCTTAGGTTCAAAGCTATACTAATTTCTCTGCTACACCCTCCATTTCAAATTATAATTCATTTTAATTTTTTATCCAAAAAATAAATTTCTTTAATTTTGACCAGCTCCATTGAAAAAGTACACTAACATCAAATAGTTTAATCCATTTCTCGATAAAATATGTTGCTAATTGACTTGAATTTATATGTTATATTTCTGAAAACTTGCAAAGTTAGAAACGTTAGTTTAGTACACACACACAAAAAACTTTTCCCTCTCCTTCTGGCTAGCGCTGCTGCCCTGCCGTGGGCTGGACTCTGCTTGCCTGCCTATATAAGGATGGGTTGCTCGCTCACTTGTCACACCCACTCCATCACCAGTTCACCACTTGTCCGCCTACCAGCCTCTTGCTCTTGAGCTCTGGTTAGTCATTAACTATCCTGTTATTTTACTCCTCTACCATGATGTAGGAGCATATTACTACACAAGTCCTTGTTAATTATTTTGAGATGCAGTCATGTAGGGTAGTAACTAGTAGTAGAACAACAAGTGGGTGATCATCATCAATCAGGTTGTTTTTCTTGAAAATGTGATTATATATCACTGATGAACTTGTTAATGTGGCGTACGTAGGGCTTGCAAGGTTTGAAGCTAGGCCGACAGGGACATGGAGGAACACCGGTCAGCAGCTCACGCCAAGCCCGAGGCCGAGCAGCCACCGCAGCAGCGGGTGGCGCCGGTGGCTATGGCGGTGGCGGTGGACGTCGTCGTTGCTCCGGCCGCGCCACAGAATAGTACTGCGGCTTCTGCTGAGGACAGGAACGTCGTCGTCGCTGCTCCGGCCGCGGCAGAGAATGGTTCCACTAAGGCTCCCGCTGAGAACGGGGACGGCGGCGGCTCGGAGTCGGAGCTGCTCGGCGGTCCGCGCTGGACGGGGCTGCACCTTTCGTGATGAACATGAGGAGCGTGTTCAAGCTGGACGAGGTCGGCGCGGAGGTGCTGGGCATCGCGGTGCCGGCGTCGCTGGCGCTGACGGCCGACCCGCTCGCCTCGCTGATCGACACGGCCTTCATCGGCCGGCTGGGGTCCGTGGAGATCGCGGCCGTGGGCGTCGCCATCGCGGTGTTCAACCAGGTCATGAAGGTGTGCATCTACCCGCTCGTCAGCGTCACCACGTCGTTCGTCGCGGAGGAGGATGCCATGCTCAGCAAAGGCGGCGGCGCCAAGGTCATCGATAACGGAGAAGAAAAAGCGGAACAGGACCCGGAGCACGCTGCCTCGGGCACGGACCTGGAGAAGCAGCTGCCAGGTGACGAAGCCGCCGCAAAGAACGGCGCCGAAGAGCTCTCAGTCGGCGAGGGAGGATGCGCCCCTGCCGTCGTCGCCGGCCGGAAGAGCGGCAAGAAATCGGGGAACAGGAGGTTCGTGCCGTCCGTGACTTCGGCACTGATCGTGGGCGCGTTCCTTGGGCTGTTCCAGACCGTCCTCCTCGTCGCCGCCGGGAAGCCGTTGCTGCGCCTCATGGGTGTCAAGCCAGTAAGTCACTGTGCCTGTGCGTGCCCCAGCTGCCTAGATTCGTCGGTGGATTGCTTATACAACTACTGGTGCTCAATGATTCTCAGGGCTCTCCCATGGTGATCCCCGCCCTGCGCTACCTGACGCTGCGCGCGCTTGGCGCGCCGGCCGTGCTGCTGTCTCTCGCCATGCAAGGCGTGTTCCGAGGTTTCAAGGACACCAAGACGCCCTTATACGCCATCGGTAAGAATATGCTGACATTCACCAAGCAAACCAGCACGGTTTCTTCTCCATGCACAGCAGGCATTTGATCTCAGTTGTTACGAATGCAATGCATGCAGTGGCCGGCGACGCGGCGAACATTGTGCTGGATCCGGTCCTGATTTTTGGCTGCCGCATGGGCGTCATTGGCGCAGCCATTGCCCATGTTCTTTCCCAGTAAGATCATGACCGGATCTCCTTCTTGTCCGCAATTCAGCATTGGTCACAACACCTGACAATGGCGAAATGAAACTGCACGCAGGTACCTGATAACGCTGATAATGCTGAGCAAGCTGGTGAGGAAGGTCGACGTCGTCCCGCCCAGCCTGAAATGCCTCAAATTCCGGCGCTTCCTCGGATGCGGTCAGTACTCGATCAGTACGATGAATTTGGACTTTGGATCCATTGATAACGAGGGTTAACAATGGATCTTTAACTGCAGGATTCCTTCTGTTGGGACGGGTGGTGGCCGTGACGTTCTGCGTGACACTGGCGGCGTCGCTGGCCGCTCGCCACGGGCCGACCGCCATGGCCGCCTTCCAGATCTGCACCCAGGTCTGGCTAGCCACGTCGCTCCTCGCCGACGGGCTCGCCGTGGCCGGGCAGGCCATGATCGCGACCGCCTTCGCCAAGAATGACCGCTACAAGGTGGCCGCCACCACCGCGCGCGTCCTGCAGCTCGGCATCGTCCTGGGCGCTGCCCTCACGGCGCTCCTCGGGCTCGGGCTCCAGTTCGGAGCCGGCGTCTTCACCAGCGACGCTGCCGTCATCAAGACCATTCGGAAGGGCGTCCCGTTCGTCGCCGGCACGCAGACGCTCAACACGCTGGCCTTCGTCTTCGACGGCGTCAACTTCGGCGCGTCGGACTACGCCTTCTCTGCCTACTCCATGATCGGCGTGGCGGCCGTCAGCATCCCGTCGCTCGTCTTCCTGTCGTCGCACGGCGGCTTCGTCGGCATCTGGGTAGCCCAGCCCTCACCATCTACATGGGCGTCAGGGCCCTTGCCAGCACCTGGAGGATGGCAGCAGCCCAGGGGCCATGGAAGTTTCTTCGGCAGTGAGCATATAGTACGTACAGTACAGTACAGTACAGTACACATACACGTACGTACGTACGTACGGTAGCTCGTGGGTATACCTTTTTTACGGATACATATACCCCAGCAGTACGTGCCCCAATGCGTTCTAGGGGTACGTGCAAACATATGCACCGACCCTGCATTCTGCACGCTTGCTAATGCTACCGGGCCCCTATAGTAGCACTGATCGGTCATTTCTGTTTCACAAAAGGAAACGATCATTTCTGTTGTAAGCTCATCTTTCTGCTGAGGATGTGTACTCAAAGCGATTATCGCTTTACATGTGTAACCAGCAGCAGCATTGCTGTTTTTATTTAGTGATGTTCTCTTGTCGTTGTTCAACACATATATATGCTGAGCTTCATATTGTAGGTTTGATTTATTCTATCCTATTGGTGTCGCAAATAATGGTTTGTTGTGAAGATTCAGAACCCACATACAGTGGCGGGACCAACAATTTTGATTAAGGGGAACCGAACAAGTACAATAACATCTATTAAGTGTGGTAACATATACATAGGTGTATGTCTCAACAACTTTAAAATATTTGTAATTGTCTATAACCAAAATCACAATATCTTAATTTATAAGGGTGAATTTTTTTACTTCGTAGAAAATATGACAAAACAAGAACTTAGACAGGGCTAAAAACCCTCAAACATGACTTTGAGGGGGGCTAAGAATCTCAAAATGCTTCTATATCTTTATGAGTTTGGCTTAAAAATTAATTTTAACAAAAGTGAGATCATTGTTATTAATGATGAAGGAAATCTAGCTTCAGAGTATGCTGACATTTTTAATTGTCAAATTGGCACCTTCCCTATAAAGTATTTAGGGGTACCAGTCAATCCAAGTAGGCTTCATGTAGCTGACTGGATGCCTTAATGTGAAAAAGTAATAAAAAATTGGATAGTTGGAAAGGTGGAACTATGTCTATTGCTGGTTGAAAAACTTTGATTGGTACAAGTCTTAGCAGTGCTCCTATATATCACATGTCCACATACCTTTTGCCTAAAACTATTGTTTCTATAATGGACAAAATTAGAAGCTCATTCTTTTTGGCAAGGGGAAAAAGTAAAAAATATACCACCTAGTAAAGTGGGCTAAAATCTGTAAGAGCAAAAAAAAAAGGAGGACTTGGTATTAAAGATATCAAGAAAATGAATCTTAGTCTTTTATGTAAATGGTTTTGGAAGTTAAAAAAAGAAGAAGGGGTATGGCAGACTATTATTAAAGAAAATATCTAAAAAAAAGGAGTCTATTAGCAATATTAAACAAAGACAGTCAGAGACTCTCCTATGTGGAAAGGTCTTATGAAAATTAGAGATATCTACTTGTTTGGCAGGAAAATTATAGTTAGAAATGGGAACAAGACGTTATTCTAGAAAGATAGATGGTTATATGATCAACCCATTGCTCAGTTATATCCTAATTTGTTCAAGATGACTTTTGCAACCCAATATTAGAGTAGCAGAAGTGAGAAAAAAAAATCTAGCTATTGTAACTTTCTGTAGATGGCTAGTTGATGTTTGGGAACAACAATGGAATAAAATTAAAACAGATCTGAATACAATTCAACTCAGTATGATAGATGATTACTGTTATATGGAGATTTGTTAGCAAAAAGTCTTCTCGGTTAAATCTGGATTGCCTTACTAGAGATGATAGTGGTTTTTACCGTAATAAGATTTGGAAGGGGAAGATACCTGCCAAAATCAAAATCTTCTTATGGCTAATGCTGAATAATGCAATCTTAAATAAAAGACAATATGCAAAGAAGGAAGTGGCAAGGAAACCCCTCATGCTATTTCTGTGACCAAGATGAAACCCTACAACACTTGTTGCTCCAGTGCAATGTGGCCAAGGTGGTGTGGGGGACAATAGCAACTAGCATTGGGGCTAATAATATCCCTACCTCGTTTCAACATTACTAGACATGGTGTGAGATACATGGTTAGATCCTTACCTAATTGTCACAAGTTTCATACTCTGGGTATAGCAGCCATTTGCTGGGCTATATGGAAAGCCAAAAATAAAACCTGTTTTCAGGGCAATAACATCAAAAATTCAATATTCATTATTTGTCATGCATGTGCTCTAATAAGATACTGGACAGGTCTGTATTCTAAGGAAGAGGAGGAAACATTTAAGGCTGGCATCGACGCAAATATGAAGTTTGCCCTGAAGCTGTTGAACAAGAAATCCAAGGAGAAGGATACACCTCTTTTGCCCGACAAACATGATGAGGATGATCATCAGGCGTGAAGGTCACCAGATGAAAAGTCAAAGAATAGCAGTAGAAGCCATACTAGAACTCTCAATCTATTTTGGTGATATGTATGATAAACACCATGTATGAAGTTTGTTCTTTTGTGCTGCACCCATCTGCGGTTGCCTGCAGGAGGTTATCGGAGGTGGCATGATCTAGACCCCTGGAACTTCTTTTCCTTTATGGTTGTGATCTAGCTGCTGATTGGATGTCATCGGCAATAGCTAACCTTTGTTAGCGCTAGTCTATTTTCTTGTACCATTCTGGAAGGTCCCTTTCTGAAAACATTCTATCGAATTCTGTATTTCCGTTATACTTAATGGAAATGGAGAGGTCCTCGGTTCAAAAAAGACAAGGCTAAAAACAATAACTGTTCCGGTGAGCGGATTTGATGCAAGATGGCTCAAGTTATGTTCTCACACACCCGCACATAAAATCGAAGAAATTGAAAATACAAACAGACACAAGAAATGAAAAATATCTAAGAACCAACATGTATTACAAATTATACGGTAGCCATACATAGTGGGCCGAACCTTAGACCTTTGCTTTGGCGTTGTTTTGGTGTATGAGAGGCTTAGAAGCTATCAACTGAGGTCCACGTAATTATACTATAACATTATATTTCAATCTACCTTGATTTTATTTTTATTCCTTTTTAACTGCAGGATACTGGCTAATTGCAAAGGCTAATGTTCTAATGTAACTAGAAACAAATAGTTATGATGAAAACAATATGGCTAGCAATTCTAGCAACTCTATTTGCATGAGTCATCTTGCTAGTTTTTTTTAATAAATAATTTAATAAATAAGTTAGTAAGAGTACAGAACAGAATATCAAGCACAAACCAAACGACGATCCCTACTAGAGATTGTAATCCAATAATAGACTTACACTGTTACACACAAGACCAACAACTGATGTTGTCACATGCGTACATGCATCTGATAGCAAGATTAATCAAAAGAAAGAGAAACACCGAACCCAGCACAAGCACAAATCAAGAAAGACAACTACGGCGATCGATCGAGCTCCGGCCGACATTGTCCCACGGTCGCATTGTAGATATAGTAGTACGGTAACGCTGCGTGTTGATGAGAGGCGAGGCAGTGTACGTGGCCGGGCGGGCATGGGTGTGGTGTGGATCATCGTGCGCAACCCGATCAGACGACCTTCTCGCCGGGCTTCTTCCCTTCTCGCCGTCGGTGGCTTTGTTGAAGCTGAAGCTGCTGAGAGTGCGGCCACCGGCGCTGTTGAAGCTGAAGCTCGACATTTTCTTGCCGGGGCCGGGGCCGGGGCCGGCGCCCTCGGTGCCTTCGGCGGCCGCCGGGTGCTGGCTCAGCAGTAGCAGCCCCATCAGGGCCACGCACAGCAGCGTCATGCGCAGCTCGCCGGACTTGGACGACGCCATGGACCTCTGCGGACGCGAGCTCGGATTTGGTAGGAATGGCACTCTGCGGTTTATTGGGACGGATCGCGGCTTTTGTTATTATGGTGGAGATGGTGGATGTTCTTGGAGGCTTTTATAGCGGGGGTGGGGGCGCCAGAGCGATGGAGCGGAGAGGTTTCAGGGACAGCGTCCATTCTGCAGCGGTGTCGCTCAAGAGCAGGCCAATGTTTGTGCGTTTTGCCTGCTAAATATGGGTTGAGCTTTGAATGGTCATGTTGCTGCGGACCGGCGAGCTTATTCTTGGAACTTTGAAACGAACGGTTTGGAGAATCTCACATTCACAACTAGTATTTGCTTCTGGAATTTATTATCTCAATTGTAATGTCTGAACTTCAGAACTCCATTTCGACATCTGTATAAATATACTGTCAGAAATCAGTGAGATTCCTAGGACACTGACCTTTGTTTTTCTTTGTGGAGCAATCATATATACAGTGACATGAACTCTCGGCCTTCTCTGGCCTTAATTTTCTCTTCATGAAATATGGGTGAAGGACCGATTTCGAAAAAAAACATTGCTTTCAGAAGACCAATGCGTGTTCTGCTTAAGGATTGGATTGGAACACGATAAGGATTGAAATTTGGTGTTCTGCTTTTAGTTTCTTCGCATGCCTTTCGTTACAATATTACTCATGTTCACTGTAATCACTAGCTAGCCCGCTGCATCATGGCAACATCCATGAGTGTGAGGCTGATTTGGATCCCATCAACCGCTCACACATGGTCCTCATACCGAAGAAGATTGGTGCCATGGAAGTCAGCTCTTTCAGACCGATATGCCTACAGAACTGTAGTCTGAAAATTCTGTCCAAAATCCTAACTACCAGATTGCAGCATCAGATACCGAAGCTAATTGACATTGCTCAGACGGGCTTCATCAGAGGGAGGTCGATTTCGGACACCTTTGTCTACGCAGCTGAATTGGTGCAGGTCTGCCACAAGAGGAAACTGCCAGCAATTGCTCTGAAACTAGACTTTGCAAAGGCTTTCGACACTGTCTGTTGGTCGGGCTTGTTTTCGGTGCTAAAGGCGAGAGGCTTCAGTGACCTGTGGATTAACTGGATGGAGAACATACTGAGCTCGTCAAAAACAGCGGTCCTGGTAAATGGATGTCCGGGGCCATGGTTCTCTTGCAAGCGAGGCCTGCGACAGGGGGATCCCATCTCCCCCTACCTCTTCCTCCTTGTTGCTGAAACTCTGCAGTGGTTGATCAAAGCGAATGCAGCCATCAGGCACCCTACTGATAACGAGTTACCGTGTGCGGTCCTGCAATACGCGGACGACACGCTGATCGTTCTGCGCGGCGGCACAGCGGATGCCACTAACCTGAAGGGGATCCTTGACCAGTTCGCTGCACTGTCTGGATTACAAATTAATTTTGATAAGAGCACGCTTGTACCGATCCACATGGACAGCCAAACTGCAGATGCCTGTGTTCAGATCCTTGGATGCAGGAAGGAGGGGTTCCCGCAGCCATACCTTGGCTTGCCGCTCTCTGTGCACAAGCTCCCGGTGTCGGCTTTCAATGGCTACATACAAAAAACTGACCGCCACCTAGCCTCCTGGCAAGCTCAATTGCTCAACCCAATGGGACGGGCAGTCTTGATCAACTTTGTTCTTGATTCGCAACTGGTGTATCTAATGAGTTCAATTCAGCTACCTCAGTCAATCATTCACTTCATGGATGGGAGCAGAAGGGCTTTTCTGTGGTCAGGAGACACCTCCGGGAAAGCTTCTCCGGCGAGCTGCTTGGTAGCCTGGATTTCAGTTTGTATGCCAAAGGAGTTTGGGGGGCACGGAATCAAGGATGTCGGTGTTCAGAACATCTGCCTGCTGCTCAAGCTTATTCACCGATCGCACAAAGATCGATTCGGCTTGGGCACTCGGGTCCGTGGACGCGTGCCTCACTAGCCTCCTTGCGCCGGCGATGTTCATGGTCACCACCGGGAGCGTTGCGCTCGGCTGCCCGCTCTATCGAGCAATCACCTCTGTCGTCATCGGCGATGGGGCCTCTACCTCTTTCTGGCATGATGTTTGGCTCGGAGAAGAGGCTTTGGCAGACTCCTACCCGGCGTTGCACAGCCACTACACCGTCAAGGACATCTCGGTTCGTGACCTGATACAAGGCGCCAAGACTCTCCCCACGCGCCCAAATCGAGCTACAACAGGTGCAGAGCTTATTGCCTGACGCTATCACAAACTCTGAGCAAGACACAAGGGTCTCGCCTTTCTTCAACACAAGGAACGGGCTCGACAGCGGGGCAGTTTACAACCTACTAAAAGCACGGGGACAGGAGAAGGACGTGCGCGCTACCTTCGTTTGGAAAAACTCGGCTCCTCCAAGAATCCAGCTTGTTCATGTGGTCAGCCGATGAAGAAGAGGATCCAATGCCGCACGGTCTTGTTCAAGAAACACTGCGTCCCAAGCAACACCTGTGAAGTTTGCAACGCTCAGGATGGAACACCGGAACACATCATGGGAGGCTGCACGCTTGGTAAGCTACTAGTATATAGCGCTGCTAGCGTTCGCTGGACCCCGCCGCCCGCAAATAGTAAGAAAGCGTATATATGTTTAACACAACAATACAGTTTTTATATGAATAAGGGAGGTCAATGGCCGAGGAGTACTGTCTCATGAGGGATGGGGCATAATCTGCTAGTTACGGTTACACACCAAATTAGCCTTACACAAACACATGGAGATGCTCAAAATACATAATAGCCATCAGCTATGGATCCCGGTGATCGACAAAAACACGGGAGGGTACTGGGTCTATAACGGTTAGGAACCTATGTGGATGGCTCCTTTGCGGCGGTGTAGATGTGGCAATGGTTGGTGGATTTAGCTGTAAGGGCCACTGTAGTCAGACCCGAGGCTGTAGTCTGAATCTGCGTGATGTTAAGCACCTGTCAAAATTCCACCCGCCATGTCACACATCAGTCATAAGGATATCCTTGTCAAGAGGAAACATAACAAGGTATCAATACATATAATTGACAGGGGCAGAACATTGTCTGCATACTAAGAAGATACAGTAGGTAGATAGGGTGGCACCATATGTTTGGTGCCGCTTATTTTTCTTAACACAAAAACCAAAAGTTGCCTTGAGGAATGTAATCGCATTAGAACCAAATTGCGGCCTACCCGATAGTAATGCTACAGCCGGCTTGCCCGAGCGTGTAAAGCTTAGCAAGTATATAAATTAGTTTCCAAATAGCGATATCCTCGGGACCGATGCTTTGACCCAAACTCCATCCGTGGGACTGTAGAGAAAACTAATAAGTACACCAAACCAATAATCATATCCAAAAAGTAGGGGAAATGTCACTCCTATTTGCATCCTTGATAAGTCGCTCTCTGTGTCCTTATCCAAGAGCCTTTTACATATGTCCGCTTTTCCCATCGCTTATTTTTATTTATGCAAATTTCCCATCGCTATTTATTTCTCGCAAAACTAAAGTCATTACTATGCTTAAGATGTATGTTCGTATCAAAACGGTAATAAATACTACTTCACCGGTGCCTCAAAAGTACACAACATAGAATAGGTCCAAAGGGATGAAAAAAAGAAAATGACCAATTCACCATTGCCTTAATTACCATGGAACAGGTAAAATGAGATGGCAAAAATAGAACGAATATTGGTCATGATCATTGACTCAACTATGAACATAGTAAAAGGATTGTTTTTTAGACTATGTAGATCAAAATATTATGAAGCAACAAAAAAATAATAATCTGAGCAATTTGCTAACACATATGGAAAAAAAAATTTGATATCTTGGCCTTAAGCAACTACATTGATATGGATCGGTGTTATCAAAACAAAAATTAGCGAGGTGACATAATCCGAGGAGCACAAAAAAACACCGAACCGAAAATGGTATTGCTCCCCGTCGGGAAGTTCATGGAAACATTGCTGCACAAGGTAAATGTTTTTTTTTTTTTCAGTAAATGCAAATTAATTGAGAGAGGCGCACACCTTTCATTCAGGATTTTCACATTGCCGGGTGTGAAGAACCCCGCACATTGGAACATTTGTTCTCAAAGTTAACCATAAAGAAGATTAGAGCACCGCTTGTACAGCCTATGGGATATGAAGATTCTAAACAAATCTCGATTTGAAGGAAAGGAGGTGGCAAAGACAACCGGCAACCGACGCCCGTCGTCGGGAGGTGATGCGATGAAGGGGCTTATGTAGGTCGCGCCGCGCCATTAATTCCTGGGGACCACCCCGCATCCTCCATCTCTAGGATCCGAGAGCGTAAAAAGGTTCAAGATTGAATAGAAGATTAACATAGAGGGATGAATTTCATCGTGAATACCGACTGAGGGCGCCCGAACCCCACGGTTGGATCGAGAAGATGAGGATGACCTCCAATGGCTTCGTGCCCGGTCATCCGCACCGGTCGACGCCTTCTTTGTCCGTGGCGGCATAGAGAACCTGTGGGCATTGAAAAGATAGTAACCAACATGTCACAAACATTTTGCTTCCTTCATATCATCTTCCGGAGAGAAAGAACCAAACCCGGATGGAAATAATCTATACCTCATCACCGTTGTCTTCATAGGTTAGCCTCTTGCGAGCCATAGAGCGGTCACACTTGGCGCTTTTTTTCTACACAACAAAACACTAATTTAACAAAGAAGTTGTAGGCAATAGACAAAACTGAACTAAATAATCAAAACCTCGGATCCACCGACCGTGTCTTACGTGGAGGTGTGCCATCACCGTGAAGTTTTGGGGCCGAGTCCGTGGAAGACAATATAGGATTAGGAAAAATGCCGACATGTAATGAGAAACCGTAGAAGGACAGATGAGTAAACTTAGAAGAAAAGATTAGAGGTACAAATCACTTGAGCAGCCAGACCAATGAGGTATCCATCTCCGTCCACGTAAGACGATGGAGTAATAGATTCGATGGCGGTCGGCCGCATATGCAGGGACCGCTTGTCGAAGGAAGGTGCAAAGCACGCACAGAGGACCAATGGCGGTCGGCACGCATGAGGCCTCCCTATGATCTTGCCGCTTGCCAAAGGAAGGTGCAACCACACCGAATCAATCTCTAATTAGAGTGAAAGACAACCAATTAGCTAACACCGAGCTAACAATGTGCAACCTTAAAATGGTAAGGGCATCGATCTTTTAAAATGCTAGGATTAGAACAGAGCCCCCATAACACATTAGAATCAGTCTCCACAAAGCCACAGGGCAACACATCTCACAATCTCATGAATCAAAATCAAAGTTGTAGGATTCGCTAAAATTTGCATCTATTTTGCCATCACATGACTTAGTTTGATTTGTATAAGATGTAATGAGAAGATTAGAGCCTATTGGGAGCTCTTGCAACTACCACACCAGACTAAAGCTGCACATGCCCTTCCTTCTATAGCTTCCGGGCACATAAAGATTTGGATGTTGCGGTCAAATGAATGAATCAAGAAACAATGAAGAAAAAAAGAAGATTAAAAAGCTGCAAGTGTTGTTACCTATATGATCATAAAGCTTGTGCATGAAAAAACAAAGATGCCAGGAGATCCTATTCCAATGATTAAAGAGCCAAGCAGGGTACATTCATGCGCTATTTCAACTATTAAAGAGCCATCTCATCTCTGTACTCTTTGTATGCTGCCATTAGACTGAAAAAGGATACAAAAAGGAGATGAGACAGCTTAGATTGGTAATTTTAGTTAGACTAAGGATGTAACAACAAAATGCAAACGAATTCAGTTTCAAAACCAATTTGCTTTTCTCCACAAATTAATAAAATAAAAATGCCATTAAGGAACATGACCGGTGCAATATAACTATTATCTCTCAATAAAAATATCGGTCTGATTGTTAGTATGAAATAATAAGACTTGGCAGTACATAACTATCATCTCTCAATAAACATGCCATTAAGGAACATGACTGGTACAATATAAAAATATTCAAGAATTAATTTGTCCCTAAACCTAGCTAACAGACCTGAGCTACATGAAGCTGTGGCAACCTGTCATACTCAATCAAAAACTGCACAAGCAAGCAAGAGGAGCCACAAGAACTAACCAAAATGCTATCTCTGAAGTTAGCTGAACCCTCCTTTCTTCAGAAGCTTAGGATCTCGAACCTGCAAAGGGACAACAAATAGTTAAGGTCAGTGCATGATCAAGCATCTCACCTGGCAGTACACCACAGATCGGGTGGAGCACAGACAATCCGGACACACAAGCGACAAATTTCACCGTTTGTTCTGAAAAGCAATGCCGAATTCAAATCCAAGGAGATAAAAACAACCGCACCAGGTATAACCGTATAATTACTATATACATGTACAATGAAAAAAAAAATGGATGACGGCCCTACTCACCTCTCATGGAAGATGCGTCGTGTGGGATCGAGCCACGGCGGATCCGATTACCGTGGGCTATCCAGCGGCATCGCAATAGGGTGGACGCCGGATGGGGACGGCGTGGACTGCGCCCGGGCCTGCCGGCGGGCTGCGCGAGCCGGCCCCCTCGTGTCGTCGTGGGGCCGCGCGAGCCGGCGCTCCAGCCCGTCGGGGCCGCGCGTGCCGGGCGGATCACCGGGCCTGCACGAGCCAGCCCTCGAGCCGCCATCTCGCCGCGCGAAGCCGGCGCTCCGGTCCACCGTCGGGGCGGCGGACGTGTCCACCATCGGGCCGGGCGCGCTCGCCCGGCAAGCGCCGCGGCCGCTGCTCCGCACCACCGCGCCGGGAGGGTGCCTGCGTCACCGCCAGCGGCGCGCTTCGCCAGCCCAGCGCCGCCGCTGCGGCCTCCCTCGCCCGTGGGCTGCAACGCCGAACCGGGCGTGGTGCTGCACCGGGTGGCCGCCGCTGCCGCACCGCCACGCCTAGGGCTCGCCGGCCCCGCCGCCACCACGAGGAGAGAGAGGAGAGAGAGAGAGAGTGCCGAGGGTTGCGCCGCCGCCCGCGAGAAGGGGAGAGGAAGGAGGCGCGGATGCGGACGCGAGTTAGGGTTGGAGCCAGTATATATTTGGCGTCAAGGAGACAGCAGGACCATCGATTTCCAAATCCGACGAGCCCACGGCATTTCCATCGGCGTGTACACGCTACTGGTCGGGTTGTGGCCTGCTATTCTCATCTCTCTACATTCTGGGAAAAGCTGGACATGCACCAGTTCATTGGTGCCGACGTCGCTCAATATCACCTAATCAAGCCGGGCGCGGGGGTCATGAGGCCCTTCATCGGGCGCGGGGGTCCCAGGATGAGGAATCGACGCTAAACAAAGATAGCTCTGGTGCCATTTTTGAAATCTAAACAAAGATACTCTTTCTATACTCTTTACACTATGTACAGCTCTCCAAAAGCTTGTAAACAGCATTTTGCTGTCGTTGTAAACTAAACTATGCTTTCAGGGTGTTAGGGGCCACTATAATAAAATTCAGGTGGGGAACCGACTCCCCCCCGGTGACTCTTCAAAAAAAAAAAAAAAAAAAAAAAAAAAACATCCATGAGTGTCTCAAACCTTCCAAACAAGCTGTGAAACATCAATGGCATCAATGTGCTACTGATTTTAGGTCTGCTGCCTATGTCATTTTATAGTTCTACTGTGATGCTGACAGTAATCTTGTGATTTTTTTAAACTTGTGATCAGCTTCTTTATTTTGGAAAGGATGGAAAAAAAGCTTTAGCGCGATTTTTATTTTTATTAAGCGGTGTTATTACAAAGACAAAAAGGATGAAAATGTCCGCTGCGGTACTCATGACTCGCTGAACTTGTCACCCATGTCGGCATGTGCATCATGGAATCACCAATTGCATCTGACATCAAAGACCGATATGGTTTTCATGATTTCAGCATAATCTCGGCGGTGGCGATGCACTCTCCAATCAGTGACTTCGGCACAACTGATTATTCTTTTTTTTTTTTTGAGGAACACGCCGTTGCGCTTTTTTTATTAAGCAGAATAAGTTCAAACAAATAAGGTACAACGGTAATCAAACAATTACCGAGGTGAAACCTAACATCTATCGTAAACACTAGCAGGGATTACATACTGTAAGGTTTGCGAAAAATCTACCCGCCGCAAGCTGGTTTAGGCGACCTCGCCATCTAGGCCCTCAGTGTTGAGGTCAAACGAGGAGGTGTCAAGAGTTCCATCAAAAAGAAATTGAAAACGGCGCCGCTTAGACTGCGACACGCCACCTCTGAAGGCGGCCCTGACCTTCTCCTCTACGACGGTGAGAGCCCTCCCCTGCCTCCACCGCAATGCCCAACTTCTGAAGCATGACCATCTCGGGTTACAAAGTCACGTTAGCCGCCTTTGGCCACGCCGCGATACGGCCGCTGCGACGCAGGGCGTGGGTGGAGGCTAGAGTACGCGACCGACGTAGGCGCGACCCCGACTTGATAAGTGGCGATGCCAACGGCATGCACACCATGTCTTCAATCTCTTGCTGTCGGGACCCCTGGCTCTTCGAGGCTGTGTCAATCTCGTCTTCAGAAGACACCGGAGGCGGCTCCGAATGCGCAGAACGTCCCAATGCCGATGTCGCGAACTCCATCAACATTGGGTCATCCACCAAGGCTCGATCAAAAAGCCCCGCATCCTGGCATCTAGGGATACCACTGTCCAAAGGAGCAGCAAGGATGGGAGCCCAAGTTTCCGCTATCTGAAAGACATGGAGCGAGGCCACGAGTTCAAACAACATCGGATCGCCCGCCATGTCCCGACCAGCGTGTCCAGCCTCCGGACACGGTGAGAGTGTCAGCGGATCAAGCTCAGGGTAGGCAGGAGAAGCAGTGGCAGTGACGACCGGGTCACAGCACAGGACCAGCTTCCGCCATCGTCGACGTCCACGGGGATGGACCGAGGTGTCCGACTCGACATCAACGATATCATCCAGAACGACAACACTCACCACATTGCTTGAGGATGGAGTGTGAGGTGCACCACCAACTGGCCAGCGTCGGGGTTGTCCACGAGCCACACCCTGCTTGCACCAGTACCGACGTGCATGGTGACCCTCCTCCCCACATCGGAGGCACATGGACTGATTGCGACAGGCAGCAGCAACATGGCCAGGACCAAGGCAGTTGAAGCAGCGCCCAACCAGTTCCAGTGCAACTGGACGAGCTCGAGGCCTCGAGGCAGCCAGTGGAGCCTGCACAACCATGCCATTGGGCCGAGATACGACGTCGCGGACCAAGGCGCTGGGACGTGGCACCCCGCGCTCCCTGGAGCTCCGGTCCGCGAAGGGAACCAAGGGCAAGCGCAGGGCGGCTCCGACATCCCCTCCGGCGCTGCCGACCCGTGCCGCAAGCACCAAATAGAGGGCACCACGATGGAGCGCAAACACGGCTGTGCGGGCGACGGCTGCGCAGGGCGCCCCCCAACGGTCTGATTGACAGAGCGGGAGGCCTCCACCGGCGGTACCTCGACAGCACAGGTGTGCGGCTAGGAGCAAGTCCCTGCCACCAAGACTGCATGCGCTGGAGCTGTCCGGCGAATGACGTCCCGATAGTACTGTTGGCACGGGGGAGCGGAAACGGTGTCAGTCTCTCATAGGAGGAGATGGATTCCGACGACCAACACATGGCCTTCGAATGACCTGGCGTCCCTGCGGAGTAGAATGGGATGGCATCTGGGAAAGGGGGCCGACCCCATGCCGCAGGGGTGGCCGACGACGTCGGGGTGGCGGCCGGCGGGCCAACGCCATCGTGGTCCTCGACGTCAAGGACCCCCACAACACTGACCTCCAACGTCTGCCCATGCGCCGAGCAGAGGTGACCGCGGCAGCGGCAGCCTCCAAAAAAATAGTTCTACTCTCAATGGCGACTTGTACCAGGGTTCAAAATTTTGGTGCAATTTTGCAATTTTGTCGGCATCTCCTTTCCTTTCAAGCTGATCATTTTCCAATGCAACGCCATATATTTCAGTACACTAAGGTGGGTTGGGTTTGAGCATCCAACTATAATTCTTCTGACCCCTAAAAGTCACCGATTATGCGTGTTGTATTAAACATTTGTATCGTTGAGAAAAAGTTTGGGTAATTTGGAGGGTGGCTGAAAAATAAAGCCCAAGTTTTGTATTACTAATGCACGTCTTTTATTGTATATATATTTTTTCTTTCTTTTGTTTCTCACATATTCTTCTACTCCATATATGAGTTGTTTAGATATAAAAATTTAGAAATCATGGCTCTATGGGTGGAGCAAAAGGTTGATGCCAAAAAAAAATTGACGAAATTTCATGAATCTCGGGGATAAGTGAAAAAACTCCAACCCTGTTTTTATTACAGCTATACCAAGAAAACTAAAGTTTTTTTTTTTTTAAAAAAAAGAAAGTACACCCATCTGAACTTGAGAAATACACAGTATACAATCTTGTATGATCGGGCCATATCTCATAAGACAGTCGTGTATTAATCACTGTTCACAGTCGTGAGCAACCAGTAGAATTAGCAGTGTCCTATAGTTATTTGTCACTGCAATATATACACCCGCGGTACTGTTCACAAGTTATTTATGTAGTAAGTGAAGAAAATGACAAAATGAGTCTGCCTTTTGTGTTATGAACAACAAGGATATATTAGAGATCAGCCTTCCCAGCAGCAAATTCACATGCCGCTGGAAGTCTTGTAGACCTGCTTCAGAGCCCGCATGATCTCATCAGCCTTGAGCTCACCAGACGTGTACGCAGCCAAGGGGGTCTCAGACGGGACGACATCGTCCCTCTTGTAGCTTCCTGGGCTCCTCACAAGCGCTTCCGAACCCTTCTCGGTGACACCCCGGACGATCACAGTCTTGTGTAGCCCAGATAGCATCTCCTCATGATCGGTGTCGCCATGTTCCCCAGTGATCAGATACATGTTCCCCACAGATAGGCCCCAGCGCACGAAAAGGTACCTGATTGTTTTTTTGTTATTACGGATTCGCAGGTAGTTTAATTATAATGAAAAACGCATTTCTTTCTTGTCAGAAATTCTACGAGATTCGAACGATTCAGCATGTTCTTACCTGAGTGCCTGTGACCTTGATGCTAGCAGAGGGACAACCTGAAGTCTTGTCGCGTTCCTGCAGTACATGATGTGGCACCGGAGACCACGCATCCTCATCCTCTCCCTCAGCTCATCGACCGTTTTCACCTAACCAGACAAATAGAATTCAGATTCATACAGCAACCGGTTATAAGTAGGCATCAAGGATGATACACATTAAGTATAAACTAAAGAATTTACTAACCTTTTTCGGATCTTTGATGAGGAACGCGAAGCAGTGTGCATTACTGGACGCCACGTCCAGCTCGACAGGGTGGTCCGAACCGTCCTGACTGGCCATGAGCTTTGCTATTGTCTGCCTCGCGCCGTCATGGCACCAGCGGTGGCTGATGTGCATCAGATAGTCCTGGTCTGGGCGCAGCTTTCCTTCAGCGTCGATGCAGTTTGCCGTGCCAGGATAGTACACCTCGCTGCCACTGCCACAGATGATGGCGTCGAAGTCGGTCGCCTGGATCTTGCCGAGCTGCAGAAGCTGGAGTGTCTCGGACAATGGCATGGCAGTCGACAGCACGAACCCTGAGATCTTAGACATCTGGGAGTCCGACCTGACTGCTCTGAAAACTTCCTGGATCACCTGCAGCATCTTCTTGCTAGCACGGCCATCGTCTTGGTAGCAGTCCACAGCTATGACGAACAGGCGGCGGCGCCGGCGCAGGAGTGGGTACTTGTTCATGGTGCTGCCTGTGGCCTCGGCTAGATGCTTGGCACTGTCTCCCATCGAGGACATCGACGGTGGAAGTGCTGACGACTGCTTGATCTTGTTCATGATCTTCTGCACCTGATCCTGCGGGTCCGACGACAGTGGGTCTAGCGAGCTCCTCTCACCATCGATGGACAGACGGAGCGACAGGTCCTGAGCGTCCATGGAATCCTCCAGGAACTCCTCCTCATCAGCACCCGCATCTGCCGGTGTGTCCTTCAGCCACCTCGGGTTCCTTAACCGGCACCCAGCCACCCTGGTGAGGTAAGTGCGGCAGTGCTCCGGCCATGAATAGAGGTGGATGTTGCGCAGCCCGTTTCTCCGGCATTCCTGCCACAGGTTCTTGTCCGCCACAAGCTTCAACAGTGCATCAGCGATGGCGTTCTGGTCGTGTGGGTCAACTAGCAGTCCATTGTTCAGTGCCTGCCAGAATGATGTACACACAATTATCCACTGTTTTCACAAGTGAATTGCAATAGGTTTCTCACACATTGAATGTTCAAAATATGGTATCTCACAGTTGTAATGTCGACTGGACCACCATTCTTGGTAGCGACTATTGGAAGTCCGTGTGCCGCAGCCTGAAAGCCACACATTTTTCATGGTGAAACTTAATGTAATTTTTGAAAGGTTATAGCTTGATAATGTAATTTTTAAAAAGGCTATAGCTGATAGGTAGAGAACTGAAGAAGAATCTGACCTCAATCAGGGTGAGACCGAATGGCTCAACGAGAGCAGGGTTGATGAAGACGCCCTGCAGGGAGCAATCAGTTATGGTTGAGTGTGAGTTGTCAAAGTTCAATTAAGGGTCTGGTAATAGCAGCAGACCTTCATTTTGGCCGCGAGGCGGTATATCTCCGGGACATCAGCCTGATTGTGATGCTTAGGGAACGCCACACTTCCATAAAGATCATACTTGTCAATCAGCTTCAGAACTGTGGTGAGGACACTGGCATTCCCAGCAGACATCTCGTCGATGTCATCTCTGTTCCCCATGATCAGAGTCTGCAACAAGGAAAATTCCATTACATGGAATACATGCAGCTATTGTAACGATGTTCCGTATCAGAAATTTTCATATAGATCTTTTAGAGAAAAGAACAAATATTCCTGCATTGTGGTCATGATAGCAGTAGTCATTTGACCATACAAATTACAAAACATTTGCAACAATGAAATTTATGATTATACTTCAGATTTTTTTTTTTTTTTTGAAACGAAGAGTATACTTCAGATTCAATGTTTCTTACAAGGTTTGCAAGTTCCCTGAGTGGGCGGCACTCTCCAAACGCTTTCACGAGGGTAGTGATGTTCTTCTTTGGGTCTGGCCTTGACAACGCAAGGATCATCGGCTTGTGAGGGTTGGTTAGGAACCTCATCACCTGCGACAAAGTTGCCATACCTTGAGACTTTTGATACCTGCGAAGGCAGTTGTTGTAGGTCTACAAAGGAATTAGGGATCAAGCACCCAACCTCAGCCCAAATTGGGGGCCTTGACTTGGGTGAGGCACCCTCCAAACCAACAATATCATCTTTACCGTCACCATCCCCATCAATGTCTTCAGGAATCACATTGCTGAAGTCCATTCCTGGAGGAATCACCTGCCAACAAAGTTCTCTAATCAACACAGATATACAGATATAGATATGAAAATTTTTAAATTCTTTTTTTCAGACGTTGAACAGTTCTTACTACTTTGTATCGACAACAGAGATTTGAATACTTACCACCATCCTAGGCATGAAACGACCATGGCTGCTAACCCCACGCCTCGCCCGGGCCCTCAACACTTTCTCAAGCTTGACATCAAATCCATCGTACAATCCCCACTGTTCATCAATCTCCTGCCTTGTGCTCGTGATGACAAGCTCTGACGCATCCAGGGCCAGCTCCTCACCCTCGATACGCCTCATGATCTTGTAGGTTGAATCTATCTCCTCCTTAGACATGCGTCCTTGCTTCAGCAGTTGCTCCAGCTTGTTCCTCCCAAGTGAGTGACCAGTGAGCACCATGGGCACATTCAGTGCACCGGAAAGGAGGGCAGCAACATCTCCAGCATCGGCATAGTGCCCATGTATCACATAAGGCAGTACTGGTCTCCCATTTCCAACCTGCTCTCCCAGAGCCTTGGACATGTTCAGGATATGCGCGAGAGCTCCATCTACAAACTCTTGGAGGTAAGGCCACAGTGCTTCCTTCTTGAGGTATTTGTCCCGTGGCCCACACGGTATGCGCACAATGTAGGCTCCAGCACTCTCGCCACCATCTCCATCGTTTGAACCAGAGCATAACATCTCGGTTGGCTCACCATAGCTCCAGTCCACGTCAGGAGATGACACTTGACGAGTGAAGAGGTCGACCCTGTACACTCCAGGCATCATTGACATCGCTCTTGCAAGTTCGACAACATATTTCACCTGTGAGATTCAAAGATCAGTCGCACACAACCATGAAAACTTGATTCGGCATAAGGAATTTATCCCAAGTAATTAATAAACGACCAATGATGTTTACCTGGCCACCAGTATCAGAATCACGGCCTAGTTCCATGTTTTCACCACGAACAAGACCATGCACACTGCAGTCAACAAAGAACAGCTTGTCAAAATCCGGAAATTTAAATATACAATGTTTGATTTTCTTAAAAAATATACAATTTTTGAAGAAAGAACAAATGTCATTTTTTTTCTACTACTAGGATATGTGCAGCAAAGAGCAAAGAAAACTAAAGGCTAGAGACATTTCATTACCAGATATATATTCTTTATTAGCACTTTAGCACTATATATAATACAGAAATACAACGAAACAATGTGCAAATTTGTAGACCTGATGAGCACAATATAAAGCTTCTTCTCCTTATTGTCGTCAGACCAGACGGTCAGGTCAGAGAAGTTCCGCTGGAACTTCTTCTTGGCCGTCTCAACCGGCGCAAGCTCGCCGAGGGTGTCCCCCTTCTCGCCTTCTGACAGATCCTCGGCCAGGTCCTCTGTTGCCTCACGACGCACCTGCTCTTGTTCCTTCCTGCGTGCCGAGATTCTCTGGATGCCCTCCAGCTCCAGCTGCTCATGACAAAATTCAGAAGATCAGCACAGGGAGAAGAATGTCAGCACGAACATGCGCAATTTCTCTGTTGTCACAGACCAAACCGTCAATCCTACTACTGCCAGTTCAGTATTTTATCAAAAAAAAAAAAAAAAAGTGAAGGAAAGCAAACTAAAACCGTGAGTATATACCGTGTCTGCCTTGATGGATGGGTGGTACAATTAAATTAAATGACTGAATGAGATACCTTTATATGAACAATAGTGAAACACTGCAGATCAACTAAAGTTCCTTTTAGATCATTAGATGTGACATCTCAGTTAAGTGTGCGGTTCAGGATTCTGAAAGCACCACAACCAACCATATGCATGCATGATCTAACATCACTTCATCACTAGGCTTAAACATCAGTCAATCAAAAACAAGTTCATTAAGCGAACGATTAGAATATTTATCGGATATTCTATTCGCTATGCAGTGTGTGTTTCATTAATCATGCATCTCCGTCCAGAAAACACTAAAAATCAAGAATCGCTCGTGCAGGACGCACTTTATAATTAATTAATTAATCATGCATCTCATTCAGCAAACAGAAAACACTAAAAAATAAAAATCGAAGAGCGAGCGGGCGGTTCCGCCAACTAACGGGAAGCAAATCGAAGAAGAAGAAGCGTACGGCAATAAAAAGAAACAGAGATTAGAGATTAAATGAACAAAACACAAATTGAGAGATCGAGGTGCGAGATTATGAAGGACACAGAACAAGCAGCAAGAGATTAACAACCGAGAAAGGAGTGGTGAAATTCGAGACCTGTTTCTTCTTGCGCGCGAGGTGCCAGATCCGCCAGCACATGTTCTCTAGCCTGGTGCTGCGCTCGCGGGCGTTGCGCGTGGCGACGACCTTGATCCACGTCCGGTGGAGGTCGCTCTCGTCGACGCCCTTGACCACCTCCTCGACGAAGTAGTGCGAGGGGTTGAAGTTCATGTGCGGGCCGCGAGGGCTCGCCGCCTTGGTCGGCGACGCCCCCGCCACCGGTGACCTGGGGTCCCCACCGCCGCCGCCGCCTCCTCCTCCTCCACCTCCACCTCCCGCCGAGGTGCTGCGGCTGTCGAGGATCGCCTCCAGGTACCCATTGATCCACTCGTTCCCCGCCATCGCCGATCCCTCTCTCTCAGATCGATCGATCGATCGCTGGCTGGCTACGCGACTACGGCAGGAGCATTAACCCAGACGCCCACGCTTGTCCCACCCCTCGCCCGCTTTTCGCCTCCCGCGTGACTCCTTCCTGGCCGTTGCTTGGTTTCCTGCTTTGGCGCGGCAGCGAGAAAGCGCGCCCGTCCCGGCGTGCGTGGGCAGGGCAGGGCACTGGCGAGTGTTAACTAGATGGAAACCGATCGAGAGAGGAAAAGGCAAGCGCGCGCGCACGCACCACGCGTCACCGTGGCATTCGGAGGAGAATTTGAGGAAGAAGAAGAAGTGGGGTTCGTGCCGTGCATGCGGTTGCAGCGGCGGCCGCAGTTGTAGGGGACGGATCGAACGGACGCCGGCCGCGGTGGATGAGAAAGCCGCGGTCCTGGCGAAACGTGGCTACGGTGGCCCACGCCTCGATCGGCTGGGCCCGCCGGGTCAGCGACCGGCCGGCCCTCGCCACGATCGAGCGAAGATGGACTGGGCTGGGCCCCGCGCTTTTGAGTTGCGCGTCCGTGTTGGAGTAGAACGGATTTCGCTTCAAGTACGTCCCGTTTAATAGGATAGGATTCACAGGCGGTTAGGGATCGGGCGCAGCAGGCACGTCTCGTGCGTGCGGCGCGCGGGGTGGGGGTGGTGATGATGCTTACGTATGTGGACACGCTGCGTCACCCGCACGAATCCTTCCCGCAGCCACCCATGTCCCGTGCATGCACCCTGCGGCCCCGGCTGGCCGCCGTAGCTAGGCCCGAACGCATGGCCGTGGCGGCTGACGCGATGCGATGCGATCCATAGCCTGTGTGCACGACGGCACGGCATAGTATATCCACGGACGGATCGGACCATACCTGTGTCGCGTGTCGTGGCGTCGCGTGTTGCACGTAATCCGTAGCCGTAGGAATTGTTGTCTAGTTGAGTATATTAGGGGGCGGGAAATGACGAGAGGTGGTGGGTGGGACTGCATTGGTACCTGTGGACGACACGGCGCGTTCCGAGCGGGGACAAACCGCTGCCGTCGCTGCGCGCCATGTCGCGCCGGGGCGTCGCGCTCCACACTCGTCTCCGATCAGGCGTTCCAATGCACTGCGCTGTCGCGCCGGAATATTCGCCGCATATGTATTCCGGTCGCGGTACATTTTTACGTGACAGGACCTCTCAACTCTCGTCCTCACACTGCAAATACTGCTGGCCTCTAATTATCGGTACACCGTACTGTACATGTACCGCGTACGTCCGTACAGGGAGAGAGGTATAGCACGAAAGCACTACAGCGTGTTGCTGGTACGTGGCCCAGCTTGCGGTGTGCATGGGCCAAGCCCAGAACGTGCAAACCCATGCAAGCTTTCAATTTTGACCCGATAATCAGACGGGCCAACACCCAAAGCGGTGGAGACATGTTTTACTGGGCCTGCGTAATCCATCTTCGCCCGGTCCCAAATCATGGCCAGATGAGTCAAACAAGGGCCATCGCCGTCAACAATGTGAAAAAGCTACACGATGGTGTGAAAACGCGTGCCCTTTCTAACTTCCTCGAAGTCTTCTTGTAGAGTCAAAAATCTACCGGCCATTACGTATACTGTAGTAATACTTAATCTCTACTCTAATGTCCCCACTTGGCGCTATGAAATCAATCTGTCCCACGAAACAACTTCATCTAATTGAAGAGTTAGGATTGGAAGTTTGATGCAGTCGGACACCTTCACCTCCCACCCACCGCCCACGCCGGGCCAGGGATTTCTGTCCCTTGCGAGCAGGGGTTCGAATCATCGCTTCATCACCGAAAAAAATAAAACGAGGGCACCAGGTTTCCACCACGCGACACGAAGCACGGGAACCGCCACGACGCTGAAAAACAGGGAAACACCGCTGATGAGATCGCTCAGCGGGAGGCCTAGCGTCACCACCACCACCAGCGACGGATCCACGGATCCCACGGGATCTAACTGGCGGCGATCATGGTGCTCGCGATCGGGCCCGGCGGGCGATCGCATCCACGCCGCCGGATCAGTCAACCGCAACGGCTCCAACTCCTCCTCGCGCCGATCGATCTCATCGCAGGAGTCACCTCACGGCACTGCATCATCGCGCGTCGAGCGCCGGAACCCGGAGGGTAAGCGTCGTCTGTTCCTCGGTGCGGTTGCACCTGATCGCCGGCAATGACGAGGCCCAGCCGCAGATCAATGGTACCGCAGCACCTGATGGGCGAGGGCGTTGAGGACAAAATCAAGGTAAATTAACGTGTTTATTATTGTTTTTCCCGGGTTGGTTCATGTCGTTTCAAACATCAATGTTTATCGATCGTCTGATAAAGTTACTTCAGAGTCAGACATTGCTAGCGATTCTCTTTCTGTTTGCGTGGCGAGGTCACGAAGTGCAGGACGACCAGGCCGCCAAGGTCACGTCCTTCTTCAAGGACGAGAACATGGACGCCGGCCTCCTCCCCAACCGGTATGCATGTGCCTTCATAGCAATACATTTGGGCGCCGCCGCCGGAGGCCATCGCGGCGGATCTGATCACCGGAACTTCAGTCGGCCCAACTGTAATCTCATCAGTCAGCTATCCCCTTCCTGCTGCTCCACTCCTTTATTCCAGTGGGCAGCAGTGTTCCGCTCTATCGATCTAGGCTCGGACATCATATGGCTTCTCATCTATTCTTGGTTAGCCTCCTGCTTTAGTCTTACCTACATTGGTTTACTTCACTGCTGTGATTTGAAGGTACTTAATGCTGGTTTATATATGAAAATGTTAGCATCATTCCATTATTCAGCCTTTGGTCTTTAGATAAATTTCATTACAACAGAGATCATGTGTTGTTTTTGGCATATGCCAATGCCACTGTGGACATTACCAAAACTTTGATTGTCATAATGATACAAAATTCAAAATTCCTGCAGAATTACTCTGACAAGTACTAGCAAAGGATTCATACTGATATATAGTTCGTCAGGCCAATATCGAAGCAAGAGTATCCACACGAAAGCGATGGTTTTGATACTTACAGCGTCACATGAACTTGGTGGTGAAGATCAAGAGCTTCCAGTTATTAGCTTTGAAGAAAATTGTTACTGCAACAGATATGCTTAGTCAAGGTCAAGGTGTTACTGCAACAGTTATGTGTGGAATTGAGTAACTGAATAATTGGTCTACTGTTTGGATTAATACTTTAGTGAAACATGGTTTTGTGATTTGGGTTAATACTTCATGTAGATGTCCCTTTGAATCCATTGCCTCTTATAATCAGATAATTGACAACTCGACTACCATTTCAATTTATTTGAACATCATTTGAATCATAATCCTTGCTTGAAGTATTATCTGAAGTTTCATTTTCCTTGCAGATTAAAGGAATGCTATTGGAGCGGAATATACACGCTGCTGATGGAAAACGTGGCCTTGGTCAGTCGGTCAGAGCAGCATGTCCGTTTTCTCAAACCATACTGCACAAGGTGACAATATATTTCGTCCAAAATATGATCAACCTTGTAAGGTGGCCCTTCGACTGTGAAGAGAAAATATGGCTGACGTTGTATAGTATATAATCTTCTAACTTGATGCGAGCTGCCAGGATTGCTGAAATTATAGTGAAAGCTTGTGATGCATAAAATGTGATTTCTTTCTATTATTATTATTATTTGTTTTTAAAAAATAGAATACCTGCATTCTGTTAGGTCCCTTTTCAGTCTCCACTACAATGTCTCATGTGGTGCTACCTTGTGGGGTTATGAATTATGATGACTGAATTCTATGAATTTGATGACTGAATGTTTTTTTTTTAAAATTTGAATTTGATCTAGAAAAAATTGCTTGAAAATGCCTCATTTTGTGAACCAGTTCTTGGCCAAAGTTTTCAAAACCTTGATTTTATCAAGCTATTATATATTTTTATTGAAAACAAGAATGGACCAAAAATTCAAAAATCCTGACTATGTTGCTTTTCTATGTAGGAGCATAATCCCAGACCTTAAAAGTTTGGGAAACCTCCAGTAACTGGAGCCCGACTCAAGAAGCAAGGTTTAATCCTCTTCATATTCCACAAGAATTCAGACATTGAGTTAAATCTAGGCTATGAGAATACCAATGCAGCTGATATCCATGAGGACCATGCAAACCAGCTATCGCTCGGTAGATTCTTCAACAGGCCCTCCAACCCTGGGGTCTACCAGAGCATCTCCCCCTGTGGGCGACAGTGTCTTCTCGCTGGACACATGGGTCAATGACAGTGTGACTTGATCTTTAATAAATTTGAAGGCTGATCTTGATGTATTTACTATCTACAATGCGGCACGGGTTGCCGAGCTCTGGGGGCATCCACGGTAGAAAATTAATTTACAGCCTTTCGATCTTCGTCTTAACGGTGCGATTTGTTTAGTGGCACTGTAATTTCTTGTCCGTTCTGAGCGTAATAGCGCTCCCCTCCTCTCCCACACACAAAAAAAAAAAACCCGGAAACTCCTCTTCCTCTCCGCCTCTCCCGATGCGCCGCCGTTGCTCCCGCGCCCGCCTCCGCATCCGCCTCTCCCTCCCTCCCTCGGCAGCTCCTCGACGGCGGCCTCCTCCTCCTCCTCTTCCTCCTCCCGATCCTCCTCCCCTCCCTCTCTCACCATTCCCTCGGAGGCGGTGGCCGGCGTGAGGCGGCGGTTGCGGGTGGCGCTACCGGGCAGGCGAGGCCCGGCGACCCCCTCCCTCTTCTCCATCCTCCGGTGCGACCTCCTCAATGTCTCATCACACAAAGCGCGTGCAATCCTCTGGTTGGTGAAACCCTAGGTGCACACGGCCGTTGGCGTGGCTCGCCTCTTCCTCGATCCGTCCCCTCTCTGGTTAGCTATCTTTCTCTCTCCCTTCTTACTCTATGCAGTGATTCTTCCATGTGTGGTGCCATGCCTTTGCGATTAATTGGCGATTCAGCCCAAGATCTATTGATCTCCACCTTTTCTCATTTCTAACTCTGCAATCTGGAGGGTTTGTCGGACCATTAGACTACCGAGGTGTTGTGGTATATAACTGAGGACATGACTGTGTCAACGATATTTTTATGATTTCTTAGCACACTGCTCATGATTTTGTGATGTATATTGGAGCACATCACCATGTCAATGGTTTTGGTTTCCTTTCTTTATGCACGGCGGTGCTCATGAATTTGGTCATGTCCAATGATGAGTACATTCTTCTCTTGCTGCTAGATTAATTTGAGGGAATAGGGTGGTGCTGTGATGAATACACTATAAATGTCTAATAATTCATGTGAGTGATCGTGGGCTATCATTCCACAATTGACACCTCTTTCTTTCTCTACATGCATAACTGAGGCAACAGTCATGAGCTATCTATAGTGTTCATAACTGAGGCAGTGATCATGAGCAAGGTTGATTTCATTTTTCCCATCTTCCAAACTAAGCCATCGATTCTTTTTTTTTGCAGCTCTTCCATGATAGCTGAGGCAAAGGGTCGGTTTTGTTACTTCGATTTTTGTGTCCTGCTTTTGTACCTATTCTATTTTATGTGCTTTGAAGCGTTTCTGCTTCTTTTCTGCCATATGAGGCAATGGTCATGGTACAAACGGTCCAGTGATCCTGCTCCATTAGTCCGAGGAAATGGTGCAATCGTTAACCTACAGCTCCCGATGTTATTTCGCCTCGATAGTTTCTCCCTTTGCCTTATCTGATCATTCCCTTTGGTTTTGCACTCATACTTGCTTATGATCATTGCCCGTGATGTTAATAGCGCATTATTGTGATTCTAGGCTTGTGATCATTGCTTCGGTTAAATTATGTACTTGTTGGTTCTCGAGCACATGCCCTATTCCCAAAGATTACACCGTTAAACACTTTGCTTGTCTCATGACCGATATTGGTTCTCCATTTTATTTGACTTCTAAGTACTATTATGTGCACTTCTTGTTCTTATATGCAAACAATGATCCAAGGATATAACAAAGGTAATTGTTTTCTCACTTTCCAAGTCCATCTTGTCTTAGTTTTTTTTCCCCAATGCGCCTACTAAAGAGTGGACTGGAATGGTGTACATTTGTTTGCTAAGGAAAAGGCACAATATTGCTCACAATGCTATTATTGTTCATCCGAAATGAAAAGTCTGCGGCACCTTCAGTGCTACCTGTGTAATCCCTAAGCTAACTTGGTTTGTTGTGACCCATTTAATATTTAACTAGCTACCTACAGTTCTTGCATCAAGTAGCTTCTTTTTAGTTGAATAGGATTTCTCTAATACTCTCCATTATTTACGTCGCTCTAGCTTTTCTAGGTACCTGACTTTTACTATGCATCTAGACAATCTATCTAGGTGCGTAGCAAAATCCACGTATCTAGAAAAGCCAAAATGGCCTACATTTTGGAATGAAGGGAAGAAAATGAAATTTTAGTATCTTCTATCAATTGTAGCATAAATATCCGACTTAATCCTTTATTTAGGATTCTTCCATACCATAAATTAGTTGGTCCCATAGCACCAACAATTGGAAGATCAAATCAGTTGCAAACTTTGTAAGTTGTTCTAATAATGGCTTTTCTTAACCTTTTTTTATTGGTATTTTCCCTTATATCATTTGTTGGTACAACTAAAATGTGTCTCTTTTTTTTGCCACAGGTCACTGCGTGAGAGCAGCCTGTATGGTTCACTCCCTCCTGAGTTGGGGAATTGTACCAGTTGCAACAGTTGTAAGTGTTGCTGATTCTTGTCTTTGTAGTTCACCCAACACATATTACTTTTAGGTGCTTCATTTGCCCTATGGCCTCTTTTTAACAGGCCTGTTCTTTCAATCTTTAACACTGCTGATTTCTTACAGCTTTACTTTTTTATGGGACCCCTTCCTGCGCTGCTTCGATTGCTCTTGGTTAGCAAGGAATACCCAGTGTGCTCAATGCCACAATTTTATCGTCATGGTGCTCTTTAGGTAAGATTAGACGGCCTTATTATGTTCAGCCTCTATTTATGTCTTTAGGCTTCAGTGGTCCACCTTTTTTAGAACCTGTGTCTTCAGATACTTCTTCAAAAAGATTCTTTTTACTTGCCCTCATCTATTGCTGCAAACAACAATTAATGTACTATTGGCACACTGGCTGTTTTTTTTTTTTCATGCTTCGCTTAATATGTTGTGTTTTTTTTTTTCTCTGGATTATGCTCTCCACCTGCGCTGATTTTTGTTTCCAAAGCCTTAATCAATATGTGCTACTTTTAGGTATTATCTTCCTCTACCTATCTTACATGTTATCCTGGGAATGATTATGATTTCTGGTAGATACACTCAAAATTGGGTGAGTCTTCCGCTAGCATCTTCAGTATTTTCATACTTTTCTATGCCATCAGAATGGAGACCAATTGGGACAGTGTGTTTTATCCTTTATCCTCAGTTTCATTTTTCAAATATACTACTTTTGCAATGCCTGTTTGGGCTCGGTGGTTTCTTTGGATCGTGGTGCTCATACATTTAGTTCACATTGGCTTCCAAATGGCCTTTTCGGTTTATACATCTGAAAAGACAACTAACAATGCTTGAGGGTGGCTTTTGCTTTCCCTGGAGCCATTGGCTTCTTTCTCTGATAATTGGTTGTGCCTTGAATTAGGATTGTTGTAAGCTCGACTGTTCATATGTGCATTAAAGATCCTCAGCAGAAGATAATTGTTCAAAAATGATGTTTCTGTGGTGTGTGCAAGGTATGTTTTGTAGTGCAAACATTTTATTATGTTATTACCACTAATAGTCAATGCAGGTCCTCATTTGATGAACAAAATATTCAAAACAATGCAGTTATTAGTTACTGGAAGCGTGATAGAAAGAGGGTCAGTTCAATTATGATTGACGTTGTAATTGATATCAGGCCACCATACATATCTGGACTGTTGGATTCAACATTAGAGGGCTTATTTGATTTTTGTGAAACATCAATTGAATATGTCGACCTCTCTTTTTGTTGTAGATTAGCACCAAATACTTAGCATAAATAAATTGTTGAGTTGACTGATGAATGAACCTATTTCATTGTTAAAAATAAAATTCAGAGCTTAAGCTTTAGTGTTCTGTTACTAGGCCTGAACACAATAAATAAATGCTGCATGCAGTTAGAAACAGAAAACCTTGCATTTATATCTTGGTCTTCAGTGTTCCCAAGATAAAATCATTACCTTTATGTGTTGTACGTCTCTCTAGCAAAGAAGTTGACACCACTACAAATAGTAACAGAGTTATTTTTTTTATTGTCTCCATTTCATTATTAACTATTAAGAAAATAAATTGGTGGATCTGTGTATTTGATGCTGAATATGGGTGGTGCTGTGATGAATTCACAATATAAATGTTTAGTGTTTCATGCAGTCATCATGGGCCATCATTGCATAGTTTACTCCTCTTTATTTTTCTATGTACATAACTGAGGCAATGCTTATGAGCTTATGATGATTCTTCCTTTTGCATCTGTCGCTCTCCTCATAACTCGAGGTAGTGATCATGGGAATGTTGATTTTATTTTTGCCGCCTTTTTCTAACTGAAGCATTGATTCTATTTTTTCAAATGTAGTAAATGTTGCCTCGCTAAGGATCAAGGAGCCCCCACTAACCGCTTTCCATTTATTTCAAAAATTTATATCAATGTTTTATTTGCTAAGTAAACCCGACCAGTTAAGGATTTAGGTGCCATGTTAGATATTTCCCTATTAAGTATGGTAGCAATGTCATCTCATTCTATCATAATTGTGGTGTTCGATTAGTTTTTCTTCACATGCATTCACGTTGCTTTTTTTTTTCTCCCGCTTGGTTAGTCCCCGGATGTTCTCTCCCCTTTTATTGCCCGTGTTGATTCTTACAGATGAGCTCGGCCGCAAGAAATTGGGTCTCCATTTCTGTCCCCTCTTACTAATGTCAGGTTGCATAGTTCTTGAAGGCTCGCTCATTGTTATGGTCTTCGCTAATAGAATTCTTATTTGCTAATTAAGTCTCACAGGCCTGTTTGCAGCTGCCCATGCTATCGGTTTGGTAACAACATGCGGAGGGACAATCTTGGATCTGGCTTCCTTCAGGTACAGATAACCCATTCACCAGATAATGAGCATACTTAGTCCATTTCTTGCTGTTACTATAATGTCCAAAAAGTGTAGTCATATTGCTGTGTACAGGTATGTTATGTAAGCTGCAAGTGACTGTTTATTGTTGTGTTCTTGGTAAGGCGTGAAATGCAAGCGACCACCATGCTATTTGGACAACAATAGGAAAGCTGCCATTTTCTCAGCCTTGTGCTTATACTATTATACAATGTACTGGCTGATGTGTAGCTCGTTTGAATTGACTTGGCGATGTGAACAGTATTTTGGATAATTCCTGTGGCATGTCTTAGACCTGTTCTAGCTAGCTGGATGGCCTGCCTTTTTTATTTGACACTGCATAGAGTAGAGTATATGTTGGAGTAAAATGTGTGCCTATCATTCCACATGTTCTATGTTGGAGGGAATCAGACTGCACGCTGGAATTGGGACAAACAAGCACGCCCATGTTGCTTTTGATTACCAACCTCTATAGAAGGTCTCTCACCATCAGTTTTTAATGTTGGCTAATTTCTACAGATGTTAGGATCATTGGACTTTATTTCCGAGTTTTAGGTGAATGGTCCACAATGGTAATTGGGTTCTGTGTAGCAACATGCACATTTCCTTTTCCTTGAAAAACATAGCTGAAATTAAAGAAAACAATGAATTGCCTTTTTGCACAGTCAGACGCATGTTTAGTGATATCGTTAAATAACAATCAAGAAAAAAAATCCTATATGTGTAGTCCATAGTTAAAACAAATTATAGGGTTCTCCCATGCCTCTGCAATTCTCCTAGAATTTGTATTCTCTTCCTATCAGTTAGCTTACTGAGAACATTATGTCTTGTGGATTGTTTAATTCAAATCCAGCTATTACCTTCAAAAATTTGTCCCAATTCCTCCCAATTCCAGGGGTGCCTATAAGAATTCCATGAGCCTAATTATGACATACATGATACATGTACCTTTACAAAAATCTTCTTTGTTTCTTCTCTACTGCAGTACCTGTATGGCTATATCCCATGTTTTGTTTCACCATAATGATTCTTCTATTTTCCCTTCATGCTTCTGATTATGACACTATTGTTACATATGCATATGGTCTTCAGATTTCAGTACTATGGATACACTAAATTGAGCAGCCCTCTTATTAGCAATACAAAGATTTAATGGTCGCCTACTTGCTCAAGGTATGCTTTGGTGTTAATCTAAAAATGGTATGCTGGTGTTACTTACACGATATGTGCATTGTATTTCTTTTATGCCATGGTAACCATCTAATTTGTGTTTTTAATGCCCGATAGTTTTCAAACCCAAAGAGAGTTCCTTCATCGAGAGTTCTTTATAAGAGTTCTCATCAATCTAATAGCTTTCGGCCCCCGATACCCGGCGCTTTTCTATTACTCCTATTCTTTTATCGAGTTCCTCCAACAGATTGGTGCTCAATCATTGGCGAACAATTAGGAACAATAGAATTCATATTTTGGCCTGATGTCACTGCCAACCGTACTTAGATATGTAAAATATTAACTATCAACTGCTTGTATATGCAATATATATAGAACCAACGTATTTGTCAATTGCCTCGAGTGCGAGACACTCTAATGTAACAACGCACCTATGCTTACGAAGTTTCATGTGTGTAATATTATGATGCAAATTCTGACCAGTTCATTCACATATGTATTCCACGCGCAAAGGCGCTACCTGCTACTAGTTCAGATTATGAGGAATCTTTTGGTCTCATTGTGTCACTTCTCATGTTTTGTACACGCTATATTATTTGATCCATGTTGGTAGGATAATTTGGGAGCCTAGGCTGGGGGGCTTAAATCATTTCCTATGTTGTATCATTCGAAGCACTTTGTTTACTCTCAGTCAAAAGTAATTGTTATTTCTTACCAACTACCATACACGGTGCTTAAGGACATAGTAAGAATGTAAATTAGATGGTTAATGTGAGAAATAACTTTATTATGTCTTCTTATGCAAATCTGCTTTCCGGATTGTATAAATGCTCGAATAAAATTGTGTAAAAGTTAAACTATGGAAAAATAATTCGTCATTTGGTTGTTTTCATGTGCTTTCGTAAAAATAAAACCATGGCGTTAGCACGGGCACTATACTAGTACTAGTAATAAAGTATTACAAAGGTAATATGAGTCATAATCACATACCGTCTATGCAAATGACAAACGATGTGGTCGTCCATGTCGCACCAAGTTGAATAAAGCAGCACATTGCATTGGCCTTTCGCATTGGTTACTGTCAGCACTACATGGCGCTGGTCCAACCGTTGGACTCCAACGGAGCATACAAGAAGCATGCCTTGCGCGCTAGTCCTTTCTTGATATCTAGTGGGTGTAGCCCTTAGCTCTACGCCGATTAGGGGATCAGTTTGGGGTTGATTACATGTCGTGGTGTTAATCTAATAGTTGCGTAACCCTAGTGTTAGATGTTAAACACTATGGGTTCTATCATTTTGGCTCATTGAGCCAACAAAACTGCTCTAATGGACAAGAGTACATATAATAATCTAGATAACTATGAATGAGTTTCATTTCGCTTACGCTAGTTGAGGGGTGGTGTGTTTCACATCAACAAATACCTTATGTATAAACCTTCACCCTCGGATCGAAATGATATAGATGTAATCTATGATTTCAAAAGTACTGTATGTCAATAGCATACTAAAATGCATACATTGGCAAGGTGAATAGCATACTACGACGATTATTAAAAAGAAACTTTATATGCATGTTTGGCTTTCTTTGAATATAAACCGTTTCGATGATAAAATCAGGAAACAATGTAACGGCCTAGGAATCCGGTAACGCCATCAAACATTTAGACCATTTTTTTAGGGCACACTCAAAGATTTAGACCATATTTTCAAGGCGCACGCATCGAAAGATGTTTTTTTTTTGTTCACCGGATAGTTACATCATATTGTTAGGATACACGCATCGAGAAAGGAAAATATTTCTTTGCCAAAGTTTAGCTACTTTATGGCTTCTTGCACCATAAGGTGGAGCCAAACAAGGTGGAGTAAACCCTAAATCAAGAGACCGGTTATGAGCCAAGCCTCTCCAACGCAGGAGAGGGCCATCCGATCCGACGCCAAACCGAATACTATCTGTCATGGATCCGGGGCCCACATGTCACTCACCCGGAACGGCCCATTCGTTTGACGCGTAGGCGCTGACATCACCGTCTCGCCATTGACCACCGCGTCCGTTCATACTGTGACGCTCACGGAAGAGGCCCCCCACCCCCACCATTCCGGCTGCGCCGGGTGCACGGACCATGGTGGACACGGCTCAGGGCCCGCGTGACGCTCCTCCGACCCAGACATGGTGGACACGGCTGACGCTCCGCTCCGGCTTCCTATATTTATAAATCGCGAAATGCTCGGCGGTCAGACGAGAGAGAGAACAGACCCAGCTCGCGACCACGGACCCTAGACGCTCCTCCGACCCAGACGAGAAGCCGATTCTTCCTGGTACTCTTCGATTCCCAGCGTATTCCTGTATCCTCCTGTATGCGTTGGGATTTTTCGTATTTTTAGGGGGTTCGGATGGAGATGGGCGGCGAATAAGTACTGGAATCATGCCCGATTTTGGGGGTATTGGACGATTTCTGGGCGGAATACAAGGATTTGGGGTGGAATTCCGGGGATCTCTGTCGACCCAGATGGTTAGGGGTTGGGGAATTGGGGAAAGAGGTAGAAAAGTGCGATTTTTTAACGCCTTTTGGTTGAAGCGGAGCCTGAGGCTTTAGGAAGGCATTTGGAAGTACTAATTCTTTTCAAAGAGACTAGATTTCCAGATTCTGTTTTGTTGATTGATTGGAGTCGGTTTTGTGGGGAGGGTACGCAGATGATTCTTTAGAGTTCTTGTATCTCGTCAGGGGGTCGTCAGGTGTAGTTTATCTGTTTTGTATCCATAAGTGCTTTGTATACCATTCCTGTAAAAAAGTTAGGTAAATCATGTTGCCATTGTTTTAAGAATTGTTCTATGTTATTGAATCATGTAAGATCGATTTTACCATGGAGTCTCAAGAACCATATTGTTTATTTCCTCATTCTGTTTGGAAGCTGTTGGTATTGTGTCATTGCTGAAGTTTTGCTAACATAAATCTTTTTAATTGACTTTGTGCAAGCCAGTATCTTTTATCACCATGAACTCCCATGGTTGTACTGGAAGGCGGACACCGAAAAGGCGGCGGACTACAACTAAGTCACATTCTGGGCTTTTGGACCTCAACTGCCCCCCTGCTGAAGGGGCTGGTGAGAGGGTTCTCGCTCTACCTTCCAACAGCATGCCTGTCTCGCACAGCGAGGCTTCAAGCAGTATGCCTGTGCAGCACATCCAGGCTTCAAGCAGTGCGGCACCGGCTACTGCTGAGCCTCGCATTGGCATGCATAGTTGCCCCATCGATGTGGAAGCCATCGATGATGATGTTGTTATCTATTCTTCAAGAACATTCCCTCAAGTATGTACCTGTGCATTGTTCTAGTGCCTATCTGTAGAATTGCATTTTATTTTGGTCTGCTTTAGTTTCTTATATGACCATTTAAGATGGAAAATTGATTATCGGGTTGTTGCCTTCATGTTTCAGGCAAGACAACAGTCAACCAGGACAGAACATATTACTGTGATAATAGATGATGATAATGAAACAAACCCAGAACCAGCAGGTTTGATGTTAACTACAGCTTGATTTTTATAAATCGCATTCAGCCATTCATTTTTATGCAGCATTCTAGTTGTTCTGTATGGAAACTCATGGTTCTTATTCCATCTCACGCATAGTAATTTATAGTTTTGCTCTGTTGGACTGTCCTGCTCTCATTCTGTAGTAGTTGTGATGCTTTCCATGCACTTTAAAGGAGGTGACTTCATAATGTAGGTCATGTTTCTTACAGTTTAGCTTACTAAGCATAAAAAATTATGTGATATATATGTTAGTGCTTCACAATGTAGCGCTATTTATTTATTTATTTTTACTGTGGCTAGTTGTTACCAGCCCATGTAACAGCATAGTCTTATTGATGTGGCTGGTGTCATTCACATGGTTTATTTAGCTAGCTAGTGGTAAAACCTGAGATCACCGATGTCTTTCAATTTGCTGAACTCAAATCGTGGTTTCAAAGTTGACTGGGCATCTGGGCAAGTGGTAGGTCTGCCTGGACGCCTAGGCGACAAGGTGCTACTGTTCCCCAAGGTGAGCTTGGTACGCCTAGGCGGCGCCTTTGAAACAGGGTTGAAATTGAACACTGATCGGCATAATGTTTTGAGAGTTGTTCCACTAGAAGGTTAATAGCATGGGCGTGTGCACACATGTCTATGTCGTGTTAGCAGTGTTGGATATCAATGTTATGTTTTTCCCCTGGTTTCAGTTGGTTTAGGCTGCCTTGTTAGTTTTAATTGTTGTTTACCTGATCATTTGCACACACGACAAGTGTTTAGGTAATATAATTGTAACCTTAGTGATGCATTTCCTTTTAAATAAGTGTTAAATATCACCTTGTGAATTTATGTTCTTAATTTTGCTCAAGTATGCCTAGCATGTAGGAATGGAATGTAAGAGACTCACTTGTCTTTCTGGGTGGATGTTGCATTCTTTCTAGGTGATGCTCTTGTTGAGCATGTGAACACGCTGCTATCTCTGGGCATAAACCGTAGGCACGAGCCTCCGAGAGCAGCCAACGCCCGCCATGTAATAAACATAGTGGACACACCAGAAGTCAACACCTTCAAGGTAAGAACTCTCTCGTGTCCTTGATCAGTATAAGGTCAGTAAATATCAACTTTGTAATGGCCACTTAAATGATTCTTCATGCCAATGTTGATCCAGGCACCCCCTGAACCTGTGAAGGAGGTCCCGAAGGATCCAAAGTTCAGCTGCCCAATCTGCTTGAACGAGCTAACGGAAGCGGCGTCCACCGTCTGTGGCCATATTTTCTGCCAGAACTGCATCAAGGCTGCCATTAAGGCCCAGAAGAAGTGCCCTACCTGCCGGAGGAAGCTTAGTCCAAAGCAGTACCACCGGGTGTACCTCCCATTGACTGAGTAGCGCAGTGCAATCATTTTGGTACAAGTTCTGCGTCGCCTGACCTTTGTCATCCCATCGTGGGCTTGTGGTGGGTGTATGCTGGATGTATTTAGGGGCTTATCATCATTAGCATAGAGTATTACAGGGAATTAACAAGTGGTTTTGCATTCAAGACATCGTACCAAGGCTGGATCATCAGTGAAGTATATCCTAGCATCATCAGAATGTTGGTGTTTGTTAACTATGGTCGATGCGGTGTCTTAACCTTGTGTCTGGATGTAAGTTGTGTGATGGAATGCAATGTGAACCGTGGAGTGGTATTTTTTTCATGCTGTCTGCCGTCTCTGTAATGCCCGGCTGTATGAGCAGGCGAGCTGCGTTTGAATGCCGTGGAAGGTCAGTCCCGAGTTTCTGAAGTTTCAGCGGTATCTTTGAGGCTAACGAAGTTTTGCAGCAGTAGGTCTGTCTCTTGATGAGTACTATGTGAGTTGGGCTTAGGTTGTCAAAGGCCAGGCCAACTCCCATGGGCTGAGAAAGGGGCATGTATCCTTACAGAAAACAGATGGTATCCAGCTATCCAGCCCATTACCTTTCTGCTAACATGACAGATCGAAATTAGCCATCAGTACTCATTGTCAAGTCTTGTTTGGAACAGGCCAACTTTTCCTGATTCATATGTGTGATGGCGATAATTAGGTTTTATTTAGATCCATAGAGCTAATAGTTAGCTGCTAATAATTAGCTTATTGAATCCAAATGGATCCAACTTATAGTCTAGCTAATTGAATTCGCTAATTGTAACTCCCTATTAGGCGTGGCAGCCTATATTGGCTAATCACAAATTGCATGCATTTAATGACCATACGCTTTTTCTGTGTTGACGTGTATTTAGCCAAGAAATGGATGCGTGGTTACTACTCTCCTTGGTATCTGAGATTTTGTTGATACGCCTAACAAAACCGACCGGAGGGAGTAGTTGAATACTAGCCGTGAGCAATCTCACTAGTTATACCATACCGGTTAATAGGAGTTAATATTAGGTATGCGCAATTAGCAGCTAATGGATCCAAATTAGAACATATTTTTGAAAAATGGAAGGATTCCTAATAATTTCTGTAAAGTTCTTGTATTCTAAAGGATCCGGCCTTATTTTCTAGCACCACACGGGGTATTAGACGAACGCGGCGAAAGCGAAAGGATTCTTTTGGCCATTTGCTAGCACCAACCAACCACGGGTCGAAGCCGGGGCAGCAATCCATCATCCTACAGAGTCCAACACCATTGTGTCAGCCGCTGAACCTCACCTCGCCTCGCTCGTAACCCGTGACGCCGCTCGTTGATCGGACCAAAGCAATCCGGGCGTGCCTGAGTGAGCAAGAACAATACAACACCGGGACGACGTCTTCGTCGGCGGGTGCCCGTCAGCTGCCGTCCCGTCCAGTTCATCGATCAAAAAGCCATCCGTCTCGGTGGTGGGGTGGGGCTGGCCCAAACCCAAACAAATGATGCCGACGTTGACGCCACCCACGCGGCCACCCAGCGAGCACGTACCCATCCGTCTCCGTCTCCGTCGCCTTCGCCTTTCTTCCTCCTCCGCCGGCCCATTTGCGTCAGCGCCGGGTAACGCCTGCCCTCGTAGTACACTACAGGATTGATCGATCGGCTTCCTTCAGAATCAGCGAGACCTGTCCAATCCTTGCACGTCAATCAAGTAGCCAAGTAGGGCACCAATGGCATCCAGTGCGCCATTTTCTAGCCACCAGAAGGCAGAAGCGCTATTTCTCGCAAAAAGGAAGCACTTTGTGTTTTTTTTTTTTTTTTTTTGACACACTTTGTGTTTTCTTGAGTGGTTTGAGCAGTGTTATTAGATTGCTCTGCTCTTTTTTAGATAAATAAAAACAGGATGTTACTTTATTGGATTCAGAAAGTTTTTTTTCATCAGAAAGGGCTTTTTTTCGAAAGGTGTTAGTATTTTTTATATGAATCATAAATTATTACGCTGACGACGATCATTACATCCTTGTCATGCTATTAACTCCAGAGGATGAGTGGAACTTTTTATACTACTACCTCAAATTAAAAAAAAAAAAAGGAAACCAAAACGAGACTGGACTTATTCCTTGCAGCGTCCGGCTCTGAACTCAGAACGTTTCAGTTCCTGCCTGCGGAATCGGATCGATCAACGGTTCATAAAAGCACGTAGAGCTAGAATCACGGCATGCCGCCGTACCAGTCGACGCCCCCCGGTGCGCGAGTCAGTCCGACCCCCTTTGGCTGCGTATAGCAAGTCAAAGAGCACAGGTATGTGGCTACGTGCCGGCGCTAGCACGTCGTGTTGGAAAGGGTCCGGTCTCAACACTAGTTATTAGGGGCCCTTCACGGATGAAATTATTACGTTCTGGACCTTTTGTCTTCTGAATCGAAGTGTCTACCAGAGAGAAATATAGTCCAAAACATAACATAAACAATAATAAAAAAAAAAAAGCGACAGTTCTTTCTTTTTCCTTTCTTTTTAGTTTTTCCAGCACGACTGAAAACAAAATCAACAAAGGAAGTTGAGTTAGCTTAGTCATAACTGTCAATAGCTAATTCTTAATTGACACTCCCTGTCCCTAAATAATTGTCATTTTTTGTTGTTTTTGAGAAATCATTTTGATCAAACATATATTTAAAAATACCAGTATTTGTGTTACATAAGTAAATGGTATCATCGAAAAGATCTTTGAATTAGTTTTTTAATAGTTTTATTTGAAGATGCAAATATTACACGTATTGTCTATAAATTATAAGTCAAACTTTCGACACAAAAAACAGGAAAAAAAAAAAGTTAATTTGAGACTGATGGAGTAATTGATATACTTTATTTTCTAGAGTGGTCTAAGTCTTTTGAGGGCCCGATTGGTTGGGTACTAAATTTTGCCCAACCAAAACCATGTCATGCCAAAATTAAAGTGATCAATTTGTTCATCACCAAAAGACCAAGACACCATTATTTTTGACTAAACTTTTGGTAAGACTCTAGAATGTTCTTATAAACTAAACAAAAAAAGAAAATTGGCAAGCTTTAATTTGGTAGCCAACCAAATGATCACTTAAGATTTTTGCCCTAACTTTGGTAACTTAATTTGACAAGCCACAATTTTGGCTTGCCATAAAATTTGTTAGGCAAAAATTGATACCCAACCAATCGCGCCCGAGACCCCACTTATGTGCTTCTCTTGAGCGGTTGAACGGCTTCTTAACCAAAGTTGCAGAACGGTCTCATTCTCGAACTGACGCATTTCAGGCAGGCTTTTTGCTACCTTTATGCCCCCACCGGCTACCACAACGTGAATATACGGGTGTGTTTAGAGCCTAAAATTCGGGCTTGAAAAAAAAAAAGTTTGGCTGATTTTTTTTTGCCCCAAAGACACTCTTCCGAACCGAAAAACACTATAATATATTTCGCTTGTTTGTGGTAATATTATTCTACTATGGCGTAACTAGGCTCAAAAGAATCGCCTCGCAATGTACATCTAAACTGTGCAATTAGTTTTTGTTTACCTAAATTTCGTACTCGAACATGCGTCTTTGCGTGCATTTAATGTTTCGATGTGATAAAATGCGTAAAATTTTAGAGAGAAGTTAGGGCTCTAAACACACACACCAAAAGGAGCCGCCTCAGGGCTATCTATCCAGACTGGAAATCCTGGCACTGTCCCTGCCAGAACTATTTTGTCAGCTGGAGTGTTCATTATCGTCTAATTAATAATTTATCTACAAGTTTTTTTTATGGTTTCAGAGACTCGATTTCCATGATCCTGTCTCTTTTAAAAGGGAAGCTTGCAAAATTACTTTTGATTTGACTTTTGTGCTTGCTGTCCATCTGTGACACCAGCAGGAATGTTCATTTCCCTGAAACTTTTCCTCTCTTTTATTTTGTTTTGTCTTCACCCATAGCTTGATCTTGATTATGTCCAATGATTCATTTTGCTGATGTAGACCTGTGCTTTATAATTTCTCTAGAAGCGGCGACTGACGAGGACATAACAGAATATACATAGGATTGCTGTTGTAGTCATATATGAAACAAAATTCCAACACACGGAAAATAAAGTTGGTGGCTAAAAGATGTGGAGCCCCGAGGCAGTTTTCTAATCTTCGATGGAGACGGGAATGTTTTTCTTTTTGGTATTTTTCCATTCTATCTACATATATATCCTCAAGTTCATAGTGACCCCATCATATCCCAGATTCTCAATGGTGGAGATAGCTTTCTGATCCGACTGGGGCTATGCATTTACTTTACCTATTTTAGCTTTCCTTATTATTAGATAATGTAAAAGATACTTGTTCTGGGTAGAACTCAAAAAGATCACAGCTTTGTGCTTGAGACATTTTTTTTTTCTAATAAAGTAAAAAAATAAAACATGTGCTTGAGCCCCAGAGGGGCCTTTACCTACTGTTTGATCGTCTAATCGAGAAAGGGACTACCGTGGGCTTCAGCTCCTCCACTATCAATCAAATCACACGCGCATGCTTCTCACAATTCCTCGTTGACAAGTTTCTTATAATATATATAAAAAATTAATTGGTGTGATCACATATCATCAAGTTTCTTATAGTATATATAAAAATGTAATTGGTGTTATCACATATCATGATCAGGAACTACCCTAAACATGCCCTTTTGTCCACTTAGTCCCCATAGAATATATGTAGTCCTGTTAACTATTTTAAATAATTAGGTGAGTTTGACTTCGTACAATTCTTTTTTAGCTGTATTTTAGTTTTACCCCTTTATAATAGTTAGATATTTTTGGAATTATTTTCATAGACGGGAACGTCCAGTATGAATTGAAATACATAAAAAAAGGTGAAGGGAATTTAGTACAGTACATAAAAAAGGATAAAGGAAATTTAAATACATAAATAGATAAAGGGAATTTAAATAAATTAATTAAAAGGACTAAAGGAATTTAAATACATGAAAAAAGAAAAAGGAATTTTCAAATAATTTTCTAAAACACATATATACTCCGTAGCATATGATGAATTTTCTATCACCCTATAACTTTTTAGCATAAACAACAAGTTATATATGGGGAAAAGCTCAAAAAAAATCAATTTTAGCAAGAAAAGTGATCTTTCTCAATATAGTGACGACGTTTATTCTGTAAGCATGTGTCTGTTTATTAAAGATTTTTTTTCTGGTTACCTGGTGGGAGAGCCAAAACTGATGAGGCACGGGTCCTCGGCTTCGGCCCTCGCTGTAGCATGTAGAGTAGGATATGGCCTGGTGTCTTCTTTTGACTTCCACGAGTGGTATTCCGTCATATTTTGCAATTGTTCCCTTGGCTTTTCACAGAATTCATGGATAGGATGATCAGGGCATTCTGTAATTTACACGACTCATTTAAGTTTGTGAACGATAAGGGGTCTCTTGACTAAATAACTTTCTTGGATATTTCATGCTAGTATAAGCTATAATAGGTAGAGGGAGCCAACTAATAGCTTTTTATAAGGTCGAATAATGGGTTATAACATTGGGGCATGTTTTTTTTTTTTTTTTTTGGCGCTTCCCGCATCGCATTAAGAGGAGTGGGCATGTTTAGATTAGCTAGCATTCTTTAGTAGCTAGAAATTTATATTTAGTTAATTAAAATCTAACCGAAAAGTTTGAAAATCCGTAAATATATAGCCTTTTAAAATCCGCGCTTCTTCCACGTTCCACCGAAAGGCATAAAGGAAGAAGAAAAAAAGTTACTACATTGAATCTATAAAGCACATTTCTTGGTTGAAAAGTGATTAAAAGAGAGGACTACGAAATGTTTGATTTAATATTATATTGATGAATTTTTGTCCAAAATGGTACAATATATAAAAAGACACGAAAGATGACAAAGCAATGTTTCTACTATCATTAGTATCGCATTAGTAAACACACGCTTATCTCTTTTATATAGTTTTAATCGGCACAATCTCATGCTATCACTAATATATATCTGTTGCATTTTAGCAGCTTAATCTATATCTTCAGTCTCTTCTCTATTTAAAAAGACTGAGCCAACAGATGGCCATTCTTAGGAATAGACAAAGTATCTGGGGTCTAATAGGAAAAGGCACTAGTATGAAATGGAACCGAAAGCCGACGAGAAGGGCTAGAGCATTAAAAAAATATCCCTCCATTAACTCTCCAACTCCTCTTCCTCTGCCTCTTCATTTCCAATTCCGGTTTCTTCCTCGCATCACAAAATTCCGATTGCGGCGCAGTTTCAGAGTGCTTGTTCAAGGCCGCAAATGATCATCATCAGCAGCAGCAACTTCCCAACGGATTCGTGATCCTCCCTCGATGGTACGGCGATTCCTTGTTCTCCTCTGTTCTTTCATCGCGAAATCTTCCATACCATTTCTCCAGCGTTCCATCCAGCTTTCTCTGATAGAATTTACGGTAGGATTTGGATTGAGGGATGATTTTTCTTGGAGGACGAAGAAGGCTAACGGCCTCCCCTCAGTTTTTTTTCCGCTGTGCCGTTTCCACTGCTGGTTTCTCGCTTCTTTCAGTTTGTCCAGTTCAGGAGCTCGAGAATAGGAATTCTGCAAGGTTTCTGAGCACTTGTGGAGTTCTCTATTAAGAATTTCTTGCTAGAATCCACTGTCCGATTTCGTTTCAATTCTGATTAGTCGGCTGAAATTTATTCGATTCGCTTCTTCAGCATGTTTGTTCCGCAACTCTTGATCACTGAATTCCGTTCAAAGAATGATTTTTTTTTTACATCCCTGGAGAAAAAAATAACTGTGCTTCTATCGCCTCTTGATGTATATAAGCCGTCCGTCCCTGAATTGAAATTCTCCATCTGTTTTTCCTCCGTTGACAAATTTGGTAGGAAGGTCTTCAACGCCCCTATAAAAATGTTCTGGTACTTGCTACCTTTTGGAGGTGGAAGTTCAATGAAACAGAAACCAGTTTCCTGCTTTAATTCGACTACTAGTAACTGTGAATTCAGTTAGCCCTGATATTTCGGCATATGGGGGAGCCTCATGTTCAGGTTTGAATTCTGGGGTTGCTTCCTCGTATTGCAATCACCGTTTTTCACCGCGCGGTGATCCTTTCAATTTTACCACTTCCATTTCGTATTTCTACCTTTTTTTTTTTGTTTGGCACAAAACCATCATCGACAGTTACACGTACTTTATCAGTTAGCTCGAGTGCAGTTGGAGAACTAATTTCCTTCCTTTTACAAGTGACTTCCCTATTGTTGCAAAGGTCTTAAAGGTTTTTCCTGTCACAACCTGACAGAGTTTGTTTCTACACATAAATGTTTTCGGCAGATGAGAACTATGTAAAACTGATTTGAACACCCCTAACTCTTCGAAAATTGAGTCAGGCGCGCAGCGTCTTTAGGATGCTTTGCCCCCCATAACTCGTTGGGAATACAGCTCGTGCAGCATGCTGGGGGTTGCTGATCTTTTAACCATAGCGAGTTTCTTTGCGTAGAGGTCACACTTGCAGTTGCAGTAGATTTCAGGGCGAGTTTTAGCATAGCTTACCTTCCAGGAATGGGTTTTCTTTCCCTGGAATAGACTTTGGCTTCTCCTTCTCCTCCCTAGACAGATTTCCTCCAACCAGAGTCCAGTAGTACTTGCTTTCTGGTCAAGTCTAGTTTCAGCACAGCAGTTGAGAATTCAGAGTTCAGACATGTTGAATCTTGACGCCATGCCATTGCAACTACACGTATGATGTCCTCGCTCATTGTTCCTTCTCACGACCTGGCGCAGGGTGTCCCCAACGATGCGTGGCAGAAGCGGTTCTTCAGCGTCGCGCCGCCTGCGGCGCTGGTCTTCTTCTTCGTGCTGATATTCGTCGCCGGTGCCATTGTCACGCTTGATCATAAGGAGGTGCGTTGTGACTTGCGACAGATAGGCATGTTTCCTTGGATTGGATACCTTTAGCTAGTGTGGCTTCTGACTCTGAATTCTGAAAGTTCATTCATTCCTGCACAACCGGCCTGTTTCTGCAGAGTCTGTCCATATTGCAGCTGCAGCCAAAAGGAGTGATTGCAGCAGAGGAGATGAGGCCTCCAGCGACAAGCGAGCTGAGGCCTTCAGTGACGAGCGAGCCGCGCGCTGAGCCAGCAGAGGAACCAGACATCTGTCAGGTCTTTTTGTTGCCATGTCGTTCATAAGAAATTGACATGATGAGAGTTTTACAACAGCAGTTAGTTACTGAAAATTCCTTGTGCTGAAAAACTCTTCTTCTTCTTCAGAATAAATGTAGGCCTCCAGGCAGCGAGACGTTGCCGAGGGGCATCGTGCAGGACAAGTCCAACTTCGAGATGGAGTCGCTTGGTGGCAACCCTGAACGGAAGAAGGCCGGCAACGGCAGGCAGTCCAAAAGCCTCCTCGCCATCCCCGTCGGCATCAAGCAGAAGGCGGTCGTCGACAAGCTCGTCTCCAAGGTACCAGGGCCAAGGCCCTCCATGAATGCGTGCTCGTCAGATATAATACAGTAGCAGCGTGTCTGCATGCCATTGTGACACACAGGCCAGCTGACTGATGAGCGATCACCGTGTTGTATGTATGTTGCTCTCGTGTCGTGCAGTTCCCGGAGGCCAGGTTCACCGTGATGCTGTTCCACTACGACGGCGAGGTGAACGGGTGGCGAGACCTCGAGTGGTCGGGCCGCGCGATCCACGTCGCCGTGCGCGACCAGACCAAATGGTGGTTCGCCAAGCGGTTCCTGCACCCGACCTGCTGGCGGAGTACGACTACGTCTTCCTCTGGGACGAGGACATCGAGGTGGACAGCTTCGACCCGCTCAGGTACCTGCGGGTCGTGAGGAACGAAGGGCTGGAGATCTCGCAGCCGGCGCTGGACCGGCGGTCGCAGATCCACCACCGGCTCACGGCGCGCGCGCGGGCAGCGACGTCCACCGGCGGTACTACAAGACGAGCGGGCACGGCAGGTGCTACGGCAACAGCACGGGCCCGCCGTGCACGGGGTGGGTGGAGATGATGGTGCCCGTGTTCTCGCGCGCGGCGTGGCGGTGCGCGTGGCACATGATCCAGAACGACCTCGTCTACGCCTGGGGCATGGACTACAAGCTCGGCTACTGCGCGCAGGGCGACCGGAGCCGCAACGTCGGCGTCGTCGACAGCCAGTACGTGCTGCACCGGGGCATCCCCACGCTCGGCGACGGCGGCAAGGCAACCGTGTCGGCCGCAATGGGGGCAGACCGGTTAGCGGTGAGGCAGCGGTCATACACCGAGCTGCAGGTGTTCAACAGGAGGTGGAAGAAGGCCGTGGCTGACGACGGGTGCTGGACCGACCCTTACCCTTACCCGAACTCGGCGGCGGCGGCGACCACCGGCTGATCGTTGAACTGGACGAGGCAGTACTTGCAGGGAGGTACAGTAGTTGGTAGCTGTCAGGTTGACCTTGTCTAGAAGATGGTAATAGATCATACACCGCATTAGTTTTTACAGGTTTAGATAGCTCTATATATGGGACGCGTCTAATGGCTGCACGTGCAGCCATTAGCCTTATAGCCTGCACACCCCAATTAAGGAAAAATTATGTTCTATTCTTTCCTTTCTCGGTAGGTGGGGAAACAGTACGTGCGCCTAGACCAACCACAGGCATTTCCCGCCTGTTCGTTTTGCCCGTTGAACAAGCAAATAAAAAAAAAAGCTCCGTTCCAGAAACAGGAGGATTTAGCCAAAAAACGGAGGCAAAAAGCACCTAAAGCAATTTAGTTACTACTAGTAGTAATGTCACAGATATTCCAAACGCTAAATACATAGTGGCAACAAAAATCGTCTGAAACTGCAAGAAGCACTAGTAGAGAGAAGCTTTACAGATTGATTTCAAGACTAAATAATGTCCCTCTTGCTGCCTACGCTTGAGCTCGACTGGGTGTAATCCGAGCTGAAGTCCTGGCTGCCAAACGCCATCCCTCTGGAACTGCCAGGATGCCAGCCGTGTTGGCTCTTCCTCGGTTGCACGCCGTTGATGAGATGCTGTCGAGGACCCTGATGATCTGGACGAAACCGGTAGAGGAAGGCTCAGTTTGGTGAGCAATGAACAGGTCATGAAAAAGAAGCCGTGCATTATGCATAGTACATTCAGTTTGTCAGATTTGCTACGGTGCAGGACACTGAACCTTCTTGTGTTGCTGCCCATAGTTGCTCCTATAGATATAACATGTTTATTTTGATGCTTGATGGCCTCACACCTGTAAAGCACACAGATGATAGTGAGAACTAAGAAAAAAAAATGTTAAAATTCCATGTACTGAACACTGAACAAAAAACTTTGTAAGCCGGTGGCCTTTTTTGGCTAAATAAGTACAATATTATTGCCTAACAAAGTGATTTAAATTGCTTACAATATGACAAACAGAACAAGAACAACTATACCCTACAAAATGCACGCACAAAAAAAGTTACTAGTAACACAAAGCTTGTGTAGGCCATTGAATTGAGGAAAAAACAACACCTAACAATTTTTTTTACTAGGTAACACAAGGCTAAAAATTTCAGTGTATTATGACAAGACATTCTAGTTCACTGCAGCTGAATGTCGTGTTGATTTCAGCAGACCACATAGAGCATCTAGTAATAAGCAAGCAGTGAATTTCATTTATTGTAAAAACATGAAACATATATGGAATAGCATGCCATAATTTAATCTAGGATAATGCAGCATGCTCCCTGTTTGCATAGCCTTGTGGGTTCTTTTTTGCCTAATGCAGTACCTGAGGTACACCCAGATTTGCAAACAAAAAGGCTAAGTTGCATATTTAAATTGTCTATATCAGCTTGTTTAGTAATGACGGTTTAGTTAACATTGTTTAATACATAAATACCAGATTCACACTAGCAGAGTATGATCAGGACCAGATCAGAGGCTTACATAGTTAATATCCAGTGTACTAACCTTGTCTCCGATGAGGTACACGCGAGCAGCTTCACATCCTACAGCGAGATCAAAGTCCGACAAGTCAATCTGAGTGACCACCAGCTTCACAAACACAGAGAAAAACACCCGTGTGTGCCTCCACGGATCACTTCTAATCTCAAGTTGTTTGGTCCACTTAGCTTTTCACGGCTGCTCGTGGAAAAGGGGCTTTCTTGAATTGTCAGGTTCATGGCTTTCAGTGGTAAGATATATCAGAGTATCAGACAGTTAGAACTAGAGGATAGATTATACAACGCCCTTCTACTCAATGCAACACTAGGCATGTGAACAAATCGAACATTATGTTGGATGTTCAATATGGGGTTGAAGACGACTCCGACGGTGGGAATTTTCCCAATGGTGAGGCCAATCGAGACACATACGAATGGGAAACTGCAATGCAGATGCACAAAAATCTTAGAATGAGAAGAAGAAACACAATTGCACAAGGAAGGTCCTTGCCATAGTACCACAAGGATAAGCACATAAATCATAGTGGTAACCTACGGGAAAAATGACAGCCTCGAATTTCAATTGCATTAATAATAGATTTTGTTTACCAGAAGCAATTATGTCACTAGAAGAAAATTTGGCAAACTAGTAAAGTAATTCAGTACTTTTGCATGAACAATTCAGGTCTCTTGCATAATCAATTCAGTTGCAATCCTACTAACAGGAGCAAATATCTATCACAAAACATACCATTATGCACAAGAATCAGTTTCAATTTTCTGCACCATACACATTACCTGGGAGGAGGCATGCAATTTAAAAGAAAATTTGCCGCTAACCATTGCCTGGTAGGGGGCAAGCATTTTAAAGATTTCCAACTACCACCATTTTCCCCTACACATTGCCTAGTAGGGGGCATACAATTAAGAGATTTGCCCCCTACAGATTGCCTGGTAGGGGGCATGCATTAAAGATTCATGAAGCTAAGTGGTAAAATCCAGTACATAAGCCGTGGACAAGTAAGGAGAGATGTGTAGCCCACAGTAACTAAGACAGGGAAAAAATACTAAATCCCTAGAACTTAAAAAAAAAAATGCTTAGCTAATATGAATAATTTGCTTGTTGATTTAGTCTAAGTTGCCTACAAATGACACTAAAATTGCTAACATGTGACACTTAAATTGCCCACATGTTATGATTTAGCAGCTCAAACAGAACACCATGCATCCAGACTGATCAGAAGTGTCGAGGATGCATCATGCATGCATGTACCATACAAGAAGGCTTAATCAACTTGATTGCTCAAAGGAACCATACAACACCCAGCCGTGGACAAGTAAGGAGAGATGTGTAGCCCACAGTAACTAAGACAGGGAAAAATACTAAAACCCTAGAACTTAAAAAAAAATGCTTAGCTAATATGAATAATTTGCTTGTTGATTTAGTCTAAGTTGCCTACAAATGACACTAAAATTGCTAACATGTGACACTTAAATTGCCCACGTGTCATGATTTAGCAGCTCAAACAGAACACCATGCATCCAGACTAATCAGAAGTGTGGAGGATGCATCATGCATGCATGTATCATACAAGAAGGCTTAATCAACTTGGATTGCTCAAAGGAACGATACAACACCGGGCAGGTTCAAAAAATCTCTTTAATTAAAGCTTACAAATCCTGAACCGTGGGAAGACAACAAACAAAATGTAGGGACTGAGAAATGAAAACAACAAACCACATCTAGAATCAGGGCCATGCATCTTGTTCCTAATGCTAAACTGAAAAACATGTCAGTGGAGATCTAGATATCCTGATCGGTTGGGCAACACTTTGGCCACATCTAGTAAAAAAATCTAACTGAAGTTCGAGAGGGGGAGTTGCTGGGCAAGGGGACAAACCAGTAGCTGTATGTTGCAGAAGCATCGTGCACAACGCTCAGCTCATGGCAAAGGCACGTCGTCACGGCGGAGCAGATCTCCTTGACCATTTCTGCAAGCTACTTACCACCGCATGTTCCCTTGGCCTCTTCCTAGCCACCAAACTCTACCCCCAAATCCCCAATGCACGGGCACCAGGTCGCCCAGACCCGCTGGGCTCCATTCCCAATCTCAGATTCGGTGGCAAAAGACGGCCACACGGGCATGGAGGCGGTAACGCCATCACGGTCCCCGGGGAGGGCAGACGCGCCACGGTCAGGCAGGATGGACGGGGTTGCACCATAGAGGATGTGAAGAGGCGAGATGAACAGAAGCACACAAATAGAAAAAAATAGCACACGTTAGGGTTGGGGAGCTAGGTTTAGCGTAGCATGAAGAAAGGTGAAAGGAAGACATGGGCGAACGAACCTGGTAGGTGCTCATCGCTGGTGAGTGTTGGGCCCGACGAGGTCCCTCGGTACATGCGGTTGAAGACAAGGCGCAGTACCTGATGGGGCGTCAGCAGCCGCAGGCGCCATGGCCGGGGCCAGTTCCGTCGGATCCACCATGGATGGGGCCGGATCCGCCATGGCCGGGGTTGGAGCCGCCAGATCCGTCGTGGCCGGCGTTGGAACCGCCGAATCCGCCGTTGACGGGGTTGGAACCGCCGAATCCGCCATGGCCAACACTTGGAGGCGATGGGGAGCAGGTACTGGGATGCGGTAGCCACGAGGGCTCGCCGGAGGAGCCGAGGAGGTCGCACGGTTGCAGAGACGGGAAGGAGCCGAGGCGGCGATTGGAGGTCGAAGACGACATGCGGTCGAGAGGGAGAGAGAAAGTGGGGGAATGACATGCGGGACATGCGGCTTGACTAAAAAAAATAAGCGGTGGAAAATAAGTCTCGGCCCAGGAGCATGCAGTCCACCAGACAAACGGCTGCACGGGCAGAAATAAGACAATACCCTATATATGATGTACAGATTGTTTTTTTTTCTCCATACAAGGGAATGAGCATGCATGGATAAAGAAATATATAGACAGGATGTCACTACCGAGTGAACCTTTGAGCTCACAGTGATAATAAAGCATGATTATCGGGTGGATGGTGATCCCTTCCTATGTAATGAAAATTTCTGTTCTCGGTCATCAAGTCTGTCTCTCTAGCGTTGACATTTTCATCTTCATGCTTTGATATACTTAAATGATGTGCCTAAATACACAATAAGGGTTGCTCGCTACACGGACTATGTCATGACACTTGGTGACCAGCAGTAGTGAGTGTGCTCCACTTAGATTGTAGTAGTGAGACTTTGTTTTGTAATGTTCATCTCTACCTGTTAATTATGTCTAATTATGGTGTATCCATATTCGAATCTCATGAGAATATGATGGCAATGAGAATTCTCTGGTGCATTATAATTGTCTTCTGTGTTATAATAGGAATTGTCTTGTGTGGTATTGAGCCGACAGTGAAATTCAACCATTCACCGGGATGTGCCCCCATGACAAATCTGGTGAAGGTGTCGATGATGAGGTCGATGACGTAATCGGCGGCGCCAATTTCATCATGTTTGCATGTGGAGTTTTAGCAATTTACTCCTCTTTTGCAAAAGTGATGAGTATGAGGATGACGGTGGTGGATGGTGAGATAATTCTGTTCGTTCAGATCAGAGCTTGCGTCCGTGGCATATCTGTTTGGGATGATGATCCTAGATGGTGGAGTTTATGGCTTTTTCAAGGTTTCTTGTCTCCCATCAATGGAGTTGGACTAGTTTGGTTTATTTTTGTAATGAGAGTATACCTGAGCATTTTTAGCCCGGCCCGATGGCCCGGCCCGCCCACAGACCTTACTGGACGGGCCTGGGCAGAGATCTTGCAGCCTAAGAAAAAAAATCTTGGCCCGAGCCCGACCTAAAATGTTGATTTTAGCTATTTTACACTATAAAACACAAGGGCGGCCCCGCCCGAAAATTGAGGCCCGACATGTCTAGTGGGACGAGCCTAGGCAGGATTTTCTCGGCCCGAAATAAACCGGGCTCTTTTCAGCCCGGCCCGAACCCGACCCGGCCCGAAAAAAGCTCAGGTATAAATGAGAGGATGTAACTTGCTTTAGTATCAATGAAATTTTCTTTGTCACAAAAAAAAAAACTAGCAGTGAATCAGTGATACCATGATTATCATTTGCTACTTCAGAGTATGATTCGACAATGACACTAAGGCCCTCCACAATGGTGGAGTAGTGCCCCAAAAAAATCAGGCCCCATGCCTTGGATTTTGGCACCTGAGGGCGCACAAATATTCACCGACTCAGTAATTTGATGATTTACCTAAGGTTTTTAAGTATATAATAGCTAATCATGACTACAGATTCTCGCTTTATTTTACTACAAGAATTTGATAATATCATCACAAAATCATATGCTATTATGAGACGTGAAATAAAATTAAAAAAATTTGAATACATAATGATACATTGATTTGAGTTCGAGTTTGAGGAGGAACATCGAAAGTTGTAAATTCCAGCCTGCCTGACTGCCTGCCTTTGTAGTTGCCCACCATTGTGGGCTCGCAACCATGTTGTTGCCATCGTGATCACATTGTTGCCATTACGTGTCGACCTCGCGCGACAGATTGAAGTGAAGCATCAACAGGAAGGACCCAAAGGCCACTGCCTTTCACTGTATGAAGTTGGTAATGAACAGCAGCAGCGCGACAGCAGTCTCGATGAGCTAGCGAAGGACCAACAAAATCGTTTTTTATTGATTTGGGCACCGACACAACTGCTTGCTACACTTCGGGTTTTCTTGGTATCGCTTGGAATTGGCATTGCCTGCAGCAGGGAGTGGCTCCCGGTTTTCTCTATCTTTTTTTAGGCATACATCGTAGAGGGCCTTAACCAAGTAACCGAGCCAGATGAGCTTCACGGGGATGAAACTCCCTCGTTTAATGGCCCCGCTAAGTCATCAATTTTGTTCATGTGATAGCCTATTTAATATGCATGACACTCTCATAAAACTTGCATTGAGATTAGCCTTTATGACACCATTGCTGGTTGATGTTTTGAACCATAAGTGATAGTGTATTATCACTGTAGGGTTAGTAAACCACTATTGATAGGTTGGCCAATGTATGACTTTTTCTAGTTTGAGTTTACGATCTCAATTTTTAATATGAGTACATATTTATATGCACTATGGATGTCTCAAGTTTCCAAAAGAAAATGAGCAATCGGAATGTCTTTTTTTAAGAAAATTTGAATTTCCATCCACCAAAGACGTACGCAGTTTCCAATACATATAAAATTTTCCAATCCAAAGTACTACAAATCTGTAATCAGTGTGTTTTCCTAACCTTTATAGTTTGTACTAACTCTTTCTCTACCGCTAGTTTTTTTAAAAAAATACTCTGGACCGACCTTGGTAGATGGATCACGTCGTGAGTCCGGACTCCGGACGACATGTGTGAAAAATGAAAATTAAAACAGCCCTGTTATAAAACATGTCGTCAGCGGTTAGGGACCTTTCCCTCTCCGTCTCTCATGATCACACAGTAGATGAAAGAAGTAGAACAAGTAGACACAAGATAGGGAGACTATTCTTTATTCATCTGAATATTGGTTCCTTACAATGGAGGATCTCCCACGTATATATAGTCCGAATAAGTCCTAGAGTATCGAAATCGCCCACACAATAAACGGACTAGGATTAGGATTCGTCCTTCTCCTCTTTTTCTATATTCCAGCCAAGGCCGGAGAGTTTTGATAAGAGCCCACATATAAACGGACTAGGATTAGGATTCCTCCTTCTCCTTTCCTTCTAGGATAGAGTCCGTATGTTTTACAATACTCCCCCTTGGGCGATTACCACGATATGCACATGCCTCATCAAAAACTCCATCCAAAAACCCGGTGGGAAAAAAACGGTTCTTGGAGAAAAGAGTACATCGCATTCGTTAACCGCTTTGCACATGTTGTCTCATTAAAAACCTTGTGTGAGAAACCTTCTAGTAAAAACTCACATAGGGAAAAAGAGTACAACATTTAACCTTCTTGGTTATATATTCTTCAGGATACTCTATTCTTCGTGAATAGAAATTGATCTTCATAATCTATACATAAACTTTAATGTTTTAGCAAATATGATTTTATAATTCTAATGGTTTCAATTACCTTCGAGGTAAATTCAATAAAATTGCTCCCCTCACAAAGCCATTATTTGAATTTGACTCAAAAGTATGGCTTATAATTCTTCCATGAATTATATGGGTATAACAAAGAGCAATATGCTTCATGCAAAAAAGAACCACTTGTTGTGCAAAACAAATAAATTTTTTATCCTTCAAGATAATAAATCTTTTCTCGGAGGATTACGGAGAAAAAAAAATAAGTTCATATTCAACATCTTCTAGATAGTGTACCAAACTTATACAAGCTTGAATACTTTATAGTTCTTCCTTAGTGGATTTTGAAATGGTATATTCTACAAATCTTCAAGATTTGAATAGTACCACTTAATAATAAATCCAGTCTTTGCATTTTGGTATTTAGGAGATAATTTAAATACCAAAGTCACCATTATTCTTTCTATTGCATTTAGAGGATGATAGATTCATTGCTAGCATTACACTTTCTCGAGTGTTTGTATGACACCTTCATGGTGTTTAAGATTCCTCATTTTCTCTCTCGGGTCTATATTCACTTCAGGGATGCATGGTGTTCATTCAAGAATTGACTGGTAAATCCTTCATGGATTAATTCCTTCAAGAATATACTTTCATTCTTAGTGAATTATTAATTCTCTTCTATAAGATATATTCTCTACTGCATGAGAGATGAGTGATATATACAATAACATTGAGTTATTCACTATAAAGTCATTCAATGATTGTAATCCTTCTAGGACATGCTCTTCTTGAGACTTGAATATTCATTCAGGAATATATGTACCTTAGACTTCAATACTTAGTATGAGATTTCTACAAGTTGCGATTTATATTCTTCAGGAACTATATGGATTTTCATAATCCACTTATTAACTGCATATTCAATATTCATTTGTTTCATTTGCCAGATATATAGCGTAACATTCATTTCTTCTTAATAGGAGATTCAACCTCAATTGCTTTCTTCATTGACCCGATATAATCGCTACAAGCGATTTTGCCATGGACTTTATTTTCCGGATCCGGGTTCTCACAAGAGAAACCTTTGCAATTAAAGAGGTAGTGTTGTCGACAACTATTTTTTTTTCTCTCCCAATACTCTCACAATGTGAGAATATTTTATCTCTGTCATTTCCCAAAACAAGAGATGGTATATTGTTCTACATATCCAACACTAATGATGCGCGCGCTTAGTATGTTGGATTTCATCTTCATGATGATCCTCTTCATGAGGTGCTCAACCTTCTTCATGAGGTGTTCTCTTCATGAGAATGGAGGAGTTTCATTTTATTTCTATTTAACGTGTATACACTAAACTAGAACCCACAAAGCGTCCCCGTAGATTTTAGATTGATAGTATATAACATTTAGTTTACTACTAGTAAACACAACTTCTGGTTTATAACTTCAAGTTACTCCTCTCATTTTAAAAATATCTGGCATATGCTCGCTTCATGCTTTACAAGAGCATTAGTCAAACTATTATATGACTTAGTGTGTGATACTATTCCTGCTTCAAGATCCAAGGAATATTTTCTCTTAAGATCATTTTACTTCTATGGAAATAATATTTGGCATTCAAAATATAGGCTCTCTCCCCCTAATGCCAATATTAGATTATTAATAGCATACTTCAAAATATATCCCCTATCATGGGCTTAATTTAAATTCATATATCTTCAACTACAAGTGGAGGCCCATTTATGTATGCTATGATTAAATTTTATGGGAAATATTCACACACATATTTCAATATGGGGGTTATTATTCATTATGCAAAATGAGCTAGAATACTTATAGTGCATTTAAGAATGTTTAGCATTCCTACAAAATCAGGGATGTTCTCCCCTAATATGCACAAATCATAGTTTAGAAAACTATTTCATTCTCTAGCTTCTTTATTAATTTACCTAAAAAATTGATCCAAGTACTCATACAAAAAAAAAAAAAAATGGATCATACACTTCAAATGTATAAAATACGCAACATTCAAATTCACATGGAATTTTCTTCTAGAATTTTCTAATTGCCATTAATGCAAAAATCCCTTGATGCCTTTTCTTTATAAATCCCAAATCATCATAATTGTGTTATCCAATATCTTAGTTCCACAACTATTCATCCAATCAAATGGGTTAGTCTCCATTGAGCAAAATTTTATAAACTCGCTCCTCCCGATCTCAGTTTGCTGCTCGCCCTAGACCAATCTATTGCTTATGCATACGATGCATCGAAAGCAAATCATTCCTTTAGTTCAACTAGAACCATATAGACATAGCATGCTAGCTAGCCAATTTGATTATGAAGGAAGCGCAAAAAATAGCTACTAGCTACAACATTAGCTGTTATGCTAATATTCATACGACGGTGGAGATAGTTGCAGCTCAACCGGATACACATGCAGGTGTAATGTGGAATGTTAGTATTCAGTCTAACATAATAGATAACAACAAAATGTAGAGTTACGAGCTTACATGCAATTAGTGCAAGAGAGAAAGTTAACTTTCATACTGGAAGGGACGCGGCGAAACTTCAAGTCTCGATACATGCACTTAAAGATCGACTTAGGACGGTTATGCCTATATATTATCCACATCTTCTTATGCCTTTACCCAAAATTTCTCCCCCTTTCATGCCATAATTACTTCAAGTAGCGATTTGCTTCGTGCATTATCTATGAATAGTCACTTTTAATGCTTCATAGAATCCAATCATATTTCTAGTATTCATTGATTATGGCATAAAATTCACATATCCAATGTACTATTCAGTGTACAACAATAGACTTAGGGTAGGATACAACTTTTAGTTCATGAACTAAAATATTAAATACTTAGGATTTGGCTAAATCGATCCTTCCAAGATCAATTAATATGCCAGTTTAGTCCAATTGTTCATGTGCTTTTTAGAAAATTTCGTTTCCCATCTACCTACATGGTAGTGATGCACAAAGAACTATAACCTTCATGGTTAATTGAGGCTTCTTTGTGGATAAATTAATGCAAAAATATTTTGATAGCCAATTGGCAATTGTTTATATGTGAAACATATAAAACTAATTTATTCCATGAGAAGTTCGCACATTTTACTTCAAGTAATAACAAGAATTGCAACTAAGAATATTAAATATTTCATATTAGTCTTCAAGCTAACAAATTAACCATTAACCACTTAATTCAACAAGAATTAAAACTTAATGCACCACCACCACTACTATCAATACTTCGATATAAACTTCAAAGATAATAAGCACATGATTTAAGTTCTTCTTCAAGAGAAACTTTATATGTTCCAAATAATATACATTCTTGCATGTCTTAACTTCTATACTTGACAAACGGTAGCTTCATACTTTATATTCAATAGTTATGATATGTAGTCACACGCCTTCAAGCGAGTGTAACATATGCAAGCCACATATTCAAAATTATTGCAACTTAATATCCTTGTTTATAAAGCTGTCTAAAAATTCTAACTCAATTTTTATGAGTAGTTTCGATGGTAAATTCAAATACTTCAAGTATTACATTGCTCTTTGATATTCTTATACACAAGAGACACTTCTTCAAGAATATAGTTTGATAAAATCTTATTTACCATCTTGTCTTCTAGACATTTACAAAGCTTCAAGCTATTGTTTATAGAGCAGCGTTAAGCATACAAGCTTCAAAATTCGACTTTCAATGCAATATGATATTCTATAATCATAATTTGAGATTTTACTCATGCAATGAGTCCCACAATGCATTTGTTACTTCTATCTCGCCATATACTCATTCTAAAGAGAAATTCAGAAATATATATACTTGAGTTTACTACACTTCAATGGTAGCAAAATATCCTACAAGGATTTAATAATGACCGTAACAAATACTTTTACTTTTGGAGTAATTTTAGGATATTGCTTCTTCTTTTAAGGCATGTATATTAACATAACTTGGATCATGTGCATATAAGTTTACTACATGTAAACCAGTAGCAAGGTGCAAAAAAGATATAGTGGATGGTTACTCAAAATATTCTTAGAAGCATCCTAGCATTTTTCAGGGATTATGGTATGTGTAAATTTTCAGAATTTATACCAAGTATTCATTCATCTCAAAAATTCATATGCTAGGAAAAATAAATATGAGGCTCTCAAGGGTGACAAGTCTAAGGTTTACGAGGATTTAGAGAGCTCATAAACCTTTACCATGTTTCTAGTATAATCATACAAGATTTTGTTTTTGCAAGTACATGATATATGATTCATGACGTGTGATATATTAATATTTGCATTCAAAATAGTATATATAAAACAAATATCCACACGCGGTGCATATATGCATGAACATAAATTAAACAAAGATAAATGTATAAAAAAAAACTTTCAAAATAATCTTCTTCTAGAAAATCGGGTACCAAGTGGTACATGCGGCTAGTCATGAAGCTTCTTGGTTATTAGCCACGATTGCTACATAGATATGATCATTGGCGAAGTGACAATATATGCACATGGCTGCAGGCCTTCAATTCGATTCTCGTTGGCGTTGGCATGGTACGGGGGCGGAGGAGCAAATCTGCGGGTTGCGTTATATAGATTGCGGTCGATGATACTCTCAAGGGGTTGCATACGAAACACCACGAATCCGTGTTCACATCCGGTAGAAACACGTAGACTATTCTCAGTAGGGAATTCATGATCGATGCTCAAATTCTTGAGGAAATCCGGAGCTTGTTCATAAGATTTCGGATCTGTTAGCTAGGACCTTTTTTCTTAACCGACTGGATTTTCTTTTTCTCGGCGGCAACCTTGTGTTTTCTCTAGTCCCGATCCGTTTAGACCTTCTAGTCTATTCCTCTTCAAGTCCGATTCGGCCGGGACGTGCTTGTCCAAGACAACGATGTCTCTCGAACTCTCCCGAGCAGCTACGGTTGAGAGAGGCGGGGGGAGGGCTCAGGTCGCCGCCGGCGGGGACGGCGGTCTTCCTCGCCTCCGATGGCCCTTGGGGCTTCGCGAGGTGGTGGAGACCGTTGCTCCTTTGCCGGTCGGTGGGTTCCCTAGTAGTATTAGGGTTAGGTTTCCGGCGGCGGCGTCGGCGGCGGCGGCGGCGGCGCGCAAGGAATAAAGTCCTCTCGAGTTCGTCCCGTCTCGGTGGTGCTCCGCTCCGGCGCCGTCGACGAGCTCGTGGAGGTCGGGTCGGTTTTCACCGGCTCGTGTATAGGAGTTTGCGGCGGCCGTCGTTTCGTCGGTGGCGGAACGGCGGTGCTCGTGCCGCGTTCGTTGAAGGTACTATGGCGGCTGCGGGAGTTGCGGCTTGTTGGAGTGCGGATCGAGCTCGAATTTCCGGCGGCGACGGTCGTCCGCGAGCTTCGGTTCGGGATCTGAGGCGCCCGGGGTGTATCCCCGGCCGATGTTCTTCCCACGGCGTTTTCATCCTGGTCTTCGGATTGGGTGGCTATTGCGGCTTCTCAAAGCTTCGTGCGATTGGGCTCCTCAAGATCTGGGGTGGCCGAGGCTTCTTCTTCCTCGACGGCGGCTGGCGACGGCGTCACGGCGGCGGGCGAAGAAAGCTTCTGGCGAGCTCGGCAAGCACAAGGTCCAGGGACTTTAGTGGAATTTTCGATTTTCTCAGGGGCTTTTGTGTAAGATGGTTGGGGCAGTTGCCCATGTATCCTTTTCTGCTGTATCTGTATTTGTACGCGTATGTACTTGGCTTCCTTATCCAGTAATACAGATATGGTTTAATCAAAAAAAAAAAAAAGACAACGATGCTAGCTGTGGATGGCTCGTGGCTTTTGCGACATACAAGTCACAACTATTGAACCAAAATTGTACGTGACAGATGACCACATACAGACGGCGGCCGTGCATACAAGCCACATACTGAGGGGATCAGGCCATAGATGACACAAAGGCATGCAGGCCATATGTGTGCCTGCGGGGAGAATTAAAGTCTAGATCAATTATGCAGCATAATTATTACGAACTATCACGTTCGGATTTGCAAGTTCTGCCATGCCGGATGAGGCTGCACAATTTGTTGGCTCGAAGTACATACCCGGACACTAACCGGTGCTGCGTGTGCACAGATTGTTTGATGGACGACATACATGGCAAACTACGACTTCGGGTCAGGGCTGATCCATGCATATACGTGACTACCGGGCAACGTATATTGTGATAATGAATTTATTTGCCCGCCACACCATGCACATAATTATGAAAAGACATGTGATGGTTGCGTCAGAACTTGCTTTATTTGTGTTCGATGAACCCAATCTTACGTGTAGCATATATACTGCATAATTTTAACCCTAGATGCAATCTGTAAAGTATGTACTGCATGTACAAACTAATGTCTACTAGACTACACGGCATATTTGACAACAGCCCAACTCGATGGTTAAGATAAAAGCAATCTGCGAGATGGGATTCTTCCGTACCTTTGATTCTTGAATTCGAGAAGAAGCGAAGGCTGTCACGTAGGACAGTTCGGCTAGGCCGTGGAGACCTGCCGACGTGACGATGAGTCGATGCAGTGCAGATTAGTAGCAGGCGCAGGTAGCAGATCCGTTCCGCCAAACAACGTCGGGGATGTCGGCGTCGTCGCGAAGTTCTTGCGGGCGAGACGTCGGCACGAAGTGTCGGTGCGAAGATCGGCGGCGGCTTTAACGGCGATGTCGACGAAGAGCTTGTCGTGGCCGATAACGTGTTATAAAACATGTCGTCAGCGGTTAGGACCTTCCCTCTCCGTCTCTCATGATCACACAAAGATGAAAGAAGTAGAACAAGTAGACACAAGATAGGGAGACTATTCTTTACTAGTATAATGCCCGTGCTAACGCTACGGGATATCATGTAATGTGAATCAAACCACAAAGAATGATGATTTGTGTTTTATTAATCAATTTGGTGACGATAGATTTACGATTCAAACAAAAAAAAAACAGTACAAAGAGTTATTATATTGTTAATTTACATAGCAAGATACACATGAGTAGTCATTGAAATTGGGTCTGCATTGCATACTGCCCTATGCTTGAGGATGTTGTTGCCAAGTCTCTCACATGAGCAAACCATGCACCAGCCAGCCAAACTAACCACAACATTTAAGTGAATAAATAGTTCCCATCAAATTTACAAAGTGAATAAATAGTTCCCATCAAATTTACAAAAAAGTGATTTATGTCAAGGAATCTAAACCTGCCAAAAAGGAAATTAACTAACATGCGGTCATTTAAGCTGAGTACATATAAATATAGTAAGAACAAAATTAGATAACCATTCAATAAAAAATCTCAAAGTATTCAGCATTTCCATAACAAATCTCAAAATATTCAGAAATCAATCGTTCCCAAGCCTCAGCCTGGCCACTTGCCGTCAAAGCACATATACCACCAAGACCTCTCCCCTGAAGTCTGAAACCAATAGAACAGAAAATCGCCACCAAAACCAAATCTATCTCAGTCGATTATTTCAGTCAGTACTGCTTTATCCAGATATCCTTATTCACATGTCACCGATGTAGTATTACTTACCTCACCGAAGGTCACAAGACTGACTTCTCACCAACCGGTGGACTCTGATTGCACTCCTTTGCGAGCTAGCACACGGATATGTTGTGAAGAAAACTCAAGTAAGCCAGCCCATCTGCAAGTATCAAGTATTTAAAATACATATGCGACAAAATGAAATACGATGGAACATCAATAAATAAAAGGTACTATGATGAGAACAGTAGAGGAAACTTAGCAGCTTGTATTGAGATACTTAAGTGAAGCAAAATAAAAGGCAAACCTCATTGATATCATATTTGGACTCTCTCCCAGTGAGTCAAATTATTATCAAGACGACATTCAGTCATATTTCATCAGATAAGTACAAAATGAACAGGTGATTTGAACAGTCCATAGCAGTCCCAGAGTACCATGCGGAACTAACCGAATGTGGCCATGGAAAAAAATATGGCCAAGAAATTCAGGCTTATGCGACGACAGTGGGAGCAGCGACGGCATTTGTGCGCAGTGCGGGGAGCCAAATCAGATTTGGGGATTTGCACCAGCCAAATACCATACATGCATGCATTCATTCCGAGATCATATCGATTTCCTTGTATGGTTTTCAAGAGGTACCTATATAAATATGTACCGAAACTTGGGGGGTTTGAAGCTTGAACTTTATTCAAACCTGCACAAAACCATGGCTGTGGGACATGAAGCAATGATCCTTTTCCTATGTGAAAATAAAGGAAAGGTTCTATTTATCATAGAGAATGATTACTAACGAGTCATTAATTTGTGGGACATGAAGCAATGATCCTTTACCAAACAAAAAATTGCAGCGACCTGACAAGGTCCATCTTTTAACGAAAAGAACATCAATTCATTAGCAGGGAGGTACTCAGGTACATGAAGCGTGTATACACATTCAGGAAACATACATGGAGAGACCAGTGAATGAAATATAGATCGTATACGTGAACGTGATGCACTGATGCGTTGGTAAACCTGCTACTCTTCAGCAGATGACGGCAGAGTGCTTCTCTTCAGCAGATGGGAGGAACTGCTTCGATCTCGGAAGACCTGGAACGTGGGACGTCGCTTAACTCTGACTACTTCAACTGAAGTCTGAAGATGAGCGCCGCGACGGACGGCCGGCACCGCGACGGACGGCAGCCAGCGACGAAGGCGGTCGTCGTCGTTATTGAAGGGTAAACCGACGCACGCGATGGACGCCACACCGGTCGATCCTCCGCACGTCCACGACCTCACGCCGGTCGATCCTCCGCACGTCCACGACCTCACATCGGTCGATCCTCCGCACGTCCACGACCTCATTGAAGATGAGCGCCGCCTTGGTCGCCCGAGATGAGCGCCGCGACGGACGGCCGGCACCGCGACCGACGGCAGCCAGCGCCGAAGGCGCGGTCGTCGTCGTTATTGAAGGGTAACCGACGCACGCGATGGACGCCACGCCGGTCGATCCTCCGCACGTCCACGACCTCTCCGCCCTTCGTCTTCTCGCACCACTACACCCTCTGCCCTCGTTTTATTTTTTCGGTGATGAAGCGATGATTCGAACCCTGCTCGCGAGGACGGAAATCCCTGGCCCGACGCACGCGCGGTGGGAGGTGAAGGTGTCCGACCCTGCATCAAACTTCCAATCCTAACCCTCCAATCAGATGAAGTTGTTTCGTGGACCGTTGATTTCGTGAGCCCTCAAGTGAGACATTATAGTAGAGATTCATCTGAATATTGGTTCCTTACAATGGAGGATCTCCCACGTATATATAGTCCGAATAAGTCCTAGAGTATGGAAATCGCCCACACAATAAACGGACTAGATTAGGATTCGTCCTTCTCCTCTTTCTATATTCCAGCCAAGGCCGGAGAGTTTTGATAAGAGCCCACATATAAACGGACTAGGATTAGGATTCCTTCTTCTCCTTTCCTTCTAGGATAGAGTCCGTATGTTTTACAATAAGCCCAACCGACTGTGATCGGGAGAAACAACTCCGAGACCGAGAGTCCAAAGACTGTCGAACACGTGTGGTTAAGGGAGTCAGGATCGGATGCCAACCGACACCGACACGATCACCGCCGGACTTGCTAGTTTATATATGCCGTGTCGCACGTACACTCCATGCGTCAACAATCTTGTCAAGAATCAAGATCCTTCACCATGCCTAGACCAGATTCCTTCTCCATCACCGTTTTCCCCGCCGTCCCCGACAAAGGTGCGATCAAGCAACCAATACGACGACCACCACCACCCAATCGCCGCCGGAGTCCTTCACGAGTGCTGCAGCTTCTCGCCGACCACTGCCCCTCGGAGATTCTGGACAGGGCGGCTCTCAACATCATCGACTACGCATACACGGCGCTGCTCGAGATCGCGCCGCCCGAGGGCAGCCAGAGTGTCGTCGAGGTCAGCGCGCCCGTCGACCCTGCCGACCCGTACTCGCCTCTGGTCCACGTCGATGCCAGCTCCACGCACTGCCGCATTCGCCTGCCCTACAGCCGCCGCCCCCTCGCAGCCACAGGAGGACCAGCTGACGACGACGGGCGCGGGCGCACGTGCGTCGACCAGATCAAGAATCACCCCGGTGCCGGCAGTCCCTCCCGCGCGAGTCTTAGCGTCTCGCCGGCGGCGGTCCACCTGCAGGCCCGCGACGTTGGCAGCGCCGGGGACCCGAAAGTCCGGTGGAGGTTCGTGGACGCCCGGCCGGACGCTTCGTCGGAGGGACTGCTCAGGGTGCTGCGGACGATCGGGGCGCTCCTGGAGGAGGCGATCTCGCGGGAGACGACGCTGCTTGAGATGGTGAGAGCGAGCGGCTTTGGCAGGAGCCCCAAGGTCGACGGGATCGTCACGGTGCGCACGGCTTTGGAGGAGATGAGAGACGTGTTGGACGTCGACGCGGTGATCACGCACCGGAGGCGCCAGAAGCGCGGCCGCCGTGTTCGAGAGATCAGCTGCTCGCCGGCGGATGCAGAGATGCTGATCAATAGGATGAGAACACTACACGTGGATGAGGTGCAAGATGATGCAGAGGTGCTGGCCAAGAGGCTCAGGACATTACGCGTATGACATGCATGCATGTACAAGGGCGATCTATCCCAGAAGGTCGATCGCTGCAGTCTGCAAAGTCTTTGGAGATGCAAAGCCATGGACACGAACAGGGCCAGGCGGCACAGATGAAACTGCGAAACCCTAGCCAATCTGCGCATCTGCAAAAGCATAGCATTGGCTTGTCGTTGTATGTAGAGTTAGACAGTAGAGGTGCTAATAGCTATACAGTTAATTCTGACAGAACGTAACGCTGCTGCACTTGAGGAGTTCCCACACATGCAGAGCATGAAAATCTTCTCATGTGTATATATATATATCTCTTTTATAAACTGCATTGTTCTTGTTTGACGTCGGGTATATCTCTCCAATCTTGAGATGCTTTCTTCCTATTAAAAATTTTATATGTACTCATCCAATCATCCTAGCTACCTTCAGTATGTGTTCAGTGGAGATTTAGTTTTGGTTCTATTCAAAACACAACTACTTTCTGATATATATGTGTGCTGGAGTTTAATTGTTTATCATGATCGAAATTCATGTCATATTACGCTGTTTATTACATATATGGCCGCTTCAAAGAATTGGCGACTGTCCGGATTGCTTCCAAGGTTTGCGGCGGATGAAGAACATCATAGAAACTGTGTTACTTCCTGTACTATTAGCTATTACTATAGAAGATGCAGGATTCAAACAAAGTCACGACTAATAGAACCCTGGTAGGATAGAATTTCAGTGGTAATTAGTTACTAGAGTGGCACAATAAGTTTCAGGGATTGGGGATAAATGGTGATTTGTGATTACTACTTGGTTTCTTATGCTGATTTTTTGCCTTTACAAACTGAATATCAATGGAGGAACTGAACCTATGCTCAGCTATCGCCTTTATAAATTGAACCTGTAAGCAATACCAATTGGGACTGTGTAGCATTTCAGTACTTCATCTTTTAAGCGATAGTCATCTACTCAGCATGTCTAGTTGTACTCGGCCTGTACAAGAAAATGAATAATGTAACTAGTGCTATTATTTAGCATTTCACCTTTTTTTTTTTTTTGCTCAGGCTAAAAACATTCATTCAAAACCATAACTTGTGAAACACTTCAGCCGATGGAATTCTTATTAGTAAAACTACTAAAAGCTTGTTATTTCATACAACGAAAGTGCCTTTCCCCTTTTGCAAATTTTTCAATTACAACCAAATTTTGATGTCAAGGGAACAAGCGGGGGCGATACTAATTGGTTTGGTAATGATGAATTCAGTTCTTCATCAAGTAAACGGTTCTACTTTCAATGCATCACCAGAAGAAGCACATCCAGTAGTTCCTAGAAACTCAATGTCACACTCTTCCTAGCCATCTACAGTCTCCAAAATCGGTTGATGCTAGGCGAGCAAAAACACGGAAATCAGCCGGAGTGAGAGGGTCTGTTTGGTCAAAAAAAGTCATAGGTCCCAGGGACTTTTAAATCAAGTCCCTCCAAGAGGTACTTTTAGGACTAATAGAGAAAAAGTTTGGTTCTGAACTAATGATTTCCACTAATGTTTGGTTTCTGAACCAAACATGGCCTAAATCAACTAATGATTGCCAAGAGAGGTACCTAATGTTGAAGAGATTGAGCGATTTGCGACTACAGAAGAGAATAAAATGGAAGATTCCTATAGCATCAAGAAGTGTGTCACAGCTCAAGGGATTGCCTGATCTACAATGGAAGAGATGATAAAAGGAAACATGCATGGATGGATTGTGTGTTAACTCTCCCAAAGTCTGATGAGTAAACCAAATACTTGTGTAGTGTAGAACTACTTGCCTTCACTCCTAGCATGTTTATATAACATAGCAACGGCTACAAAAGAGGCAAGCAAACAACGGCTAGTAGAGTGTATGTACAAGCTGATTTCTCAATCAAGCAAAGGCTACTTTGTCTATGAAAAAGAAGTGTAAAAATCTAAGTATTTTTTTGCAACCCAAACAACCCAGAAAATTCTTTCTTATGCTTTGTGATACTATGCTTTTTCATTTTTTGCTTTCTCTAGTCCTACATATTTCTCCCGTTCCTCTATTTTACTGCCCTGTTCTCTTACTTATCGATCAACGGAACACTGTTGAAACAACGAAAAATCAGCCTGCTCATCGATTAGCAGAATAGCCCCTATACATTTCTTATGTCTCAATCATGGCTTAAGGTGTTGAGTACTACTGTATCAATGATTGACAATGGGGAGCAGTCTTCGTGGAATACTGCCGATTTATAACATACGTATCATTTATGAATTTATTTTGCACTTGTTTAAGCTCAAAATGATATTCATCCTGATCACCCTTAAAAGAGGTTTTCTGACTCATGGGCCACTCGTCTCAGTGTCGGTAAACATGGACGGAATCACGGGAGAACGCGTTAACGGCGTCGAGTCTGACGGCCACCGACCAGCGAACCGATACCGACGGTCCGACGTCTCCGTGTCCGCTCCGTCACTGCCTGGTTCCTTCTCGATCCCGACTGCCGAGAGCCCGCTCCTCCGTCCGTCTCCACGGCCGGCTCGCCTTCCGTTCCGCGTTGGACTCTTGCGCTGGCGGGTTCCAGGAAATTGCGTGGCGGAGACGAGGCGGACTTCTCTCACACGGCACGGAACGGAACCGCCACGGCCCACGACGAGCCCAAGACACGGTGATTCCTTCTCCACCAACATAAATAGCCACCCCTCGTCGCCTTTCCCCAATCTCATATCGTCTTGTGTTGTTCGGAGCAAGGAGGAACCGCACCCAAATCCCCAATCGATCGATCTTCTTCTCGTGAGCCTCGGCGATCCATCCCCCGCTTCAAGGTACGGAGATTCTTCTCTCCTCTTCCTCCCCTTCCCCTCTCAACTTTTCTGTGCGTAGTACGTACTCCTCTTCTCATCTAGGTTAGCGAGTTTTCTGTGATTAGATTCGTGACATTCGTCTCATCTAGATTGGCGAGTTTCTATTCGTAGATGGCTGGCTTCTAAGCGGTTGGGTCGGGTCGTTCTCATGATTTGTTTGGCTGCTACGTAGGGATAGATCTGCTCGTGCTTTTACTAATTCTCTGTGTAGATTTTGTGATCTGGTTCTATGGTCCTAGATTGGTTTGTGCGCACGATTTGTCTGATTGACTTAGTCAGGTCGAGTTGTAGCATTGGATTAGGGTAGAATGGCTTCTCTAAAATAGCTGCTGGTCTAATTATTATTAGATTTGTACCTGGTTCTATGGTCCTAGATAGTTTAGGGTACAATGGCTTTTCACAAATATCTGCTGGTCTTATTATTATTAGATTTGTACCTGATTCTGTGGTCCTTGATAGGTTAGGATAGAATGGCTTCTCTCAAATATCTGCTGGTCTTATTATTAGATTTGTACCTGGTTCTATAGTCCTATGTAGCTTTGTACGCATGATTTGTCTGATTCACTTTGTCTTAAGGCAGGTTGAGCTGTAGCTTTAGATTAGAGTAGAATAGCCCTCTCAAATAGCTGCTGTTCTTGTTATTAGATTTTTACCGGCATGTCACCAAGTGTCCATAGTTACGGACTTACGGTTGATGGATGAAGATTTGTTGCAATAGTACCCATTTAGGCTGTAGCTTTTGCATGAGCGTTATTATCATGGTGTTTGATATGCATGCCTAGATAGATGAATATATGCTGTTACTGATGGTTATTACTATCCACTTCATGCTCATGTATGCTGTTACTGATGGTTATTACTATCCACTTTGTGCTCATGTATGCTCATGCTGCTGCTATTTACATGATAAACATGCATATCTGTTTCTTGTTGCTGACTGCTCCTTCTACACGGTCTACTTCTGTATACTTATCTTGTTCTTTTTCTTCTACAGATGCAGATCTTTGTTAAGACCCTCACCGGCAAGACCATCACCCTTGAGGTGGAGTCTTCCGACACCATCGACAACGTCAAAGCCAAGATCCAGGACAAGGAGGGCATCCCCCCGGACCAGCAGCGGCTCATCTTCGCTGGCAAGCAGCTCGAAGACGGGCGCACGCTTGCTGACTACAACATCCAGAAGGAGAGCACCCTCCACCTGGTGCTCCGCCTCAGGGGAGGCATGCAGATCTTCGTCAAGACCCTGACTGGCAAGACTATCACCCTTGAGGTGGAGTCCTCCGACACCATCGACAACGTCAAGGCCAAGATCCAAGACAAGGAGGGCATCCCCCCGGACCAGCAGAGGCTTATCTTTGCTGGCAAGCAGCTTGAGGACGGCCGCACTCTTGCTGACTACAACATCCAGAAGGAGAGCACACTCCATCTGGTGCTCCGCCTGAGGGGAGGCATGCAGATCTTTGTCAAGACCCTGACTGGCAAGACCATCACCCTTGAGGTGGAGTCCTCGGACACCATCGACAACGTCAAGGCGAAGATCCAGGATAAGGAGGGCATTCCCCGGACCAGCAGCGTCTCATCTTCGCAGGCAAGCAGCTGGAGGGACGGCAGGACCCTCGCGGACTACAACATTCAGAAGGAATCCACCCTTCACCTTGTCCTCCGCCTCAGGGGAGGTATGCAGATCTTTGTGAAGACCCTCACTGGCAAGACTATCACCCTTGAGGTGGAGTCCTCGGACACCATCGATAATGTCAAGGCCAAGATCCAGGACAAGGAGGGCATCCCCCCAGACCAGCAGCGTCTGATCTTCGCCGGCAAGCAGCTGGAGGATGGTCGCACCCTCGCGGACTACAACATCCAGAAGGAGAGCACCCTTCACCTGGTGCTCCGTCTGCGTGGTGGTCAGTAAGCCATTGGTCATCGAAGCTGCTGCTGTGTACCTGCGTTGTCTTTGTGCCTGTGTCTCTGCCATGGAGGGTGGTCATCTTTGAAGTATCTGTGGTTTGTGTCTTGTAATGGATTTCAGTTTCATGGATCGGTTGTGTCTCAGGTAGTGTTTTACCAGGAACAGTTGTTGGTGCAGCAGTATGCTTAATCATGAATGAATAAGTGATGTTTGAACTTAAATCTGTGTGCTCGGTTTGTTTTGCATTTCGTCTATTTTTTTTATTATGTGAAGTGAATGTTGCCTGAGATTTTTCGTGATTGAATGCATGCAATACTTATCGGTATACTTTTTAGTTGCATCTATTTCAATTTCTCAGGTTCGAATGTGTTTTACCCCTGATAAGGTTTTGGCAATACATTTTTAAGTTCTGATCGAATGCATGTAAGACTTCTCAGGTTTATCAGTTAGTATTGAATGCTTTAATGCTTAGAGTTCTACTGTATCGTCTTCAAGTTGGAATTTTTTACTGTTTGTAGTAGTTGTAAGTTACTTCTGTCCCAAATTATATAGTTCGCAGTTCAGATTCGTCAGAAACTTTTAACTTAGACGAAGGTTTCAAAATAAACATATTTTCAAGTTTACTAGTTCTAATAAATTCACTTATGAACTTATTAAGGATTTAATATGCTATAAAATATTCTATCTAGAATTAGTACCGGGAGTAGCACTGCAATATCTAGAATTAGTACCGGGAGTAGCACTGCAATTTGTAAGGTCCCTGTCCCGTTCTCCACAAGATGGCCCATAATTTGTCAAAAAACCAGTGAGCCACTAACAAAAAAACCAGTGAGCCACTAACAGACGGCCCACAAAGAGAACTGTGGCGGGACTGCGGGAGGCGCGCGAACCAACCAAACCCTATCTACTTTTCGCCTCCTCCCTCCAAAGCACCGTTGGAATCGGGTCCCCCATGGCAGCATCACGCACCTCCAATGGGGCCGCAGTTCGCCGCAGTTGGCCCCGCCATTACCGCGCCGCGCTTCCGCACCACCCTTCCCTGCCGCACCCGGCCAAGGAGGCTCACCTCTTGGCGCCGCGCCGCTCTGCCCAAGGATGAGGTCTCGTGCTGTCCACAACCGTCCGTACCGGCGACGCTGATACGGGCAATAATGTTTCATGGCCGCATTTGTGTATGTGGTTTAGTTTGATTGTGTTTTCTGTTGTGTGTAGGATTATTACTTGATCGACGCGGAGGAGTCCATTGGGGATGGCTTCTCGTTCAGTGGAGGTCAGAATGGGATTTGGGGAATTCTGGGCTTTATCAGCCGGGTTCTGATTGCAATTGTTATATTTTTCTTGTATATTTTGCTTTGATTGTTGCAGGGAAGTACGGGGACGGACCAAGTAAGTCAGACGAGTGGTTTGCTCAAGGGAAAATGGTATGCTATTGCTGTCTGCTTTTCCTTTTTTTTTTTGAGTGGAACTTTCTGCTGTTCCTTTTTTGAGCGAAACTTTTTGCTTTTTTCTATTTTTGCAATTGGCGAATAGCTCTGCAAAATGGGCGCGTATTAGCACCTTTGCCCAATTACCTTTGTAGTGTGCAGCAGGGGCTGCCAGCAGTTTAGGGAGCTAGTTAGGACAACACCCCCCCAGCACCTTTGCCCAATTGCCTTTGTATCAGCAGGGGCTGCCAGCAGTTTAGGGAGCTAGTTAGGACAACACCACCACCCCCCTAATGCAAAGCGCGCTTTTGAAAAAAAAAAAAAAAAAAGTGTGCACCCGTGTGTTGTAATTACTTACGAATACATTAGGTGCAGTACGAACATCAATTCTGATCTGACGGCGTTAAACTGCAATGCAGGTAAACGCTTACCAAGTTTATGGGGACAAAGGGAAGGCAAAAGATCCATTCTTTGGCCTGACGATGGGATCAGGATCTCAATCTTCAGATGACGTTTTCAGGTGAATTGAGTAAGTGGTTTGCACTTGCAGGGTGTCAACTGAAGTGTCAAGTACAAAAATGTGTGTTGCATTCGGCCGTTTACTTTAATGCCATGTGTCTACTTTCTTGAGAAGTGTGTTGATACATTACAGGAGACAGTTCTCTTTTGTGTTTGCATTGTGATGCAGATGGTTCTGTGTGGAGGCTGGGAGCCCTTCTAATCCTAAAGTGCTTTTAATTCACGGCTTGCCATCGCAGGTGGGCCTTTACTTATCGCTTCCAGTTTTCTTGCATGACTAGCAGCTTGGTAGACTAAAAGGACGAGATATGTCTGTACCTGTTTCTTTTTTTTTCCCCTCGTGACCATGCCTAAGCACATTTTTCATTAAGAGGAAAGAAGAGTTGCAACAAATAGTCTTAGTAAGCCAACGCTTACCAGAGGCAACATGATTCCTGCAAAACTAGTCTCACAGGGAACAAACAGAATTCACAATTAAGCAATTACATACAAACAATTTGAGACTGAACTACTATCAACTCTAAAAGCAGCAGCGAACATAGTGGCACAACTATCCACTAAAACTAGTCTTCACCTCAGTTTCATTTGCCCTACTGAAGATTGTCTAATGTCAGAATAAGAAAATTGATGCATCAATAATCAAAGTACCACTTTTAAAATTACACTAATGTCCTGATATTTATGGTTTCATGATGGCTGTTGCTACCACACTTTTTTAAACGATTGCTACCACACTTCATTACAGGCATACTCTTACCGCAATGTGATGCCTGTACTCTCAGACAAATATCATGCCATTGCTTTTGATTGGCTCGGTGAGCACTTACACACATCTCTGCAGTTTCATTAATTAAAAAAGCTTCTGATGCAAAGTAGTCTGTTGAGTTGTCACGGAAACAAAAGTCCTGCATATATTAGTGTCAAAATGTTTCGGAGTAATGACAGTTATGTGTGATGAGTATATATGCCAACACAGAAAGTCGCCACTTGTAGTAAATATCATCTTTGGCACCAGAACGAAAAAACACTAGCCAGCATTTGGTTGTACTTTCGCATTTTCAAAGTCTACTGTAAAATCATGCAACAGCATATAACCTTCTAAATACCCATTTTGGGTTATTTTGCTACTCTTTTCCTGGTATTGGGTTTGACGGCAGAATGATATATTTATCTAATTTGAAAGCAAAGAAGTTTGTCTCTGCAGGATTTGGATTTTCTGATAAGCCTCAACCAAAATATGGTTTTGACTATACTCTTGATGGTAAAATGATCGACATTGATTATTCTGTTTTGCCCAAACAATGCATTCTTAACGAAATAATGTGAACTCCTATTTTTCAGAGTATGAATCATCCTTGGAATCTCTAGTCAATGCTGTTGCTCCTGAGAAGCTCTCTATTGTTGTTCAGGTTCTTCTCATTATGGCAGTCTTTATGAATCCATCTCTTTGATCTTTGTTGCATCAGAGTGTACATTTTGCAGGGCTACTTTGCTCCGATTGCAGTCAAATATGCTAGTGAACATCAAGACAAATTGAATCATCTTGTACTAGTGAATCCACCGGTAGGTCCTTTTCGAATTAATGCATAGCTTTTGCTGGGACATTATGGCTATAGATACATCTCTGCCTTCAGAACTTCATTATTGTACACTGATCTTAAATTATATTCCAGATAACTGATAAACATGTTAATCTTCCATCCACCTTGGCTTCATTCAGCAACTTCATGTTGGGCGAGATATTTTCTCAGGTCAGTAGGCATCAATTTCAACCCTATATTTTTTTGAACTTAATTTCAACCCTATAACTGTTTTGGTTTTGTGTCTAGATGTAACTCCTTTATTTGAATTCTTCCAGGATCCTCTCAGAGCTAGTGATAAGGTATTGACTAGTTGTGGTCCATACTTGATGAAGGAAGAAGATGCTATGGTGTATAGAAGGCCATACCTTGTCTCTGGTTCCTCTGGGTTTGCACTTAATGCAATAAGCAAAGCTATGAAGAAGGACCTTAAGGTGTTTTTCCCTCGTCTGTCTCTTTGTTTTTGCTTTGTTTAATTCATATGTTCTAAATTGGATGTCTTTAAGGCTTACATTGAATCCATGAGAAGCATATTAAGAAGTAATTCGTGGAAAACAAAGACAACAGTATGCTGGGGCATGAGAGATCGTTGGCTCAGCTATGATGGGGTGGAAGATTTTTTTGGAGGCCTAAACCAGAAGATTGTAGAGCTGCCTATGGTTTGTCATGAAAACCAGCTATTGTCAAGTTTAATCATTTTCATGATTGTGCATGGGATAGGGTGGTTCTTGTTGCATGCATAAGGACACATGGTTGTGCATGAGCGACGAACACATCTTCTAGATTTATTTCTTCCTTTTCCTTCATTTCATATTATAGTTTCATTTATTTTGTGCAATGACTTATACAGGCGGGGCACCATGCGCAAGAGGACCGTGGTGAAGAATTAGGCAGTATAATCAAAAGTATACTGAGGTAATGCTGTTGGAGTCTTTTCTAATCTTCTCTCTTAGTTTTGTCCTCTTACATTTCTATATGATCAACCTTTGGCTGGCTTGTACATAGTTAGGGTGAGGCGACTTCAAATATATTCATACGATTTTTAAAAAGTATATATCAATTTTTACTGCCTAGGCTGGCTCGGTGATAAAAAATTCAGAATCAAGTCTGTCCCACCACACATTCATTTGAATAAGAGAATGAAATAAGCATCCTACTTACATAATACAAGTTAAAACATATTGGATAGTACTCAATAAATCCCCTTGCATTTTTTGCAAAGAGGAACAAAAGCAGGAGGCATTTCGTGGCACTTGTTAGTATGATTGTTTGAGCAGCTTCAAGGGAAGTCACATATCAAAGGCTATGCCCCCTGCCCCTCATCTACCTAATTAGCTCTAAAACAATATAAAATCCAACTAGCAATGGCAAGGAGACAAGCATCCCAAAAATAACCCTGCAAAATTGAGCAATGATATGGTTAACACCAAGAAATTGCAGAAGCACACCTTGAACTATTAGCACTCAGCCAGATCAAAATACTTACGCAGTACTAAGAACATCAGCGTGCAACCCATATTCTTTTGCAAATATAAATGATGTGATGGATTGAGGTAGTGCGGCCTGCAAAATGTTTGTATAAATGTTAGGCTATGCACAAGTTCCATAAAATCTGAAGAGATTAACAAAGTACAGATGTGATCTCAATATGCCTTCTTTAGCTAATCGCGCAGAAGAGCTGCAGAGTATATATTAATTAAGAAGGCCTATGCAAACAATGGAAGGGGCGCACACAATCTTGATATGCCTGAAATCAGGCCCACGCAACCCTAGTTGCCTAGCGCCAGGTACCAGCTGATAAACCTTTTTTTAAGGAAACTGTGGGGGCAACAGCCCCCAGGCACAGTACCTCAAATAAACTTGCTATCTTGAGCTCCTATCTGGATGGAAGAGCAATTCACACCTCTTTTAAGGCATCCAGTCTGTCAAGAAGTTCCTACATGTTTTGAGGCCACTTTTGGCGTAAGGCTCCCCTAGTTACCTCCAGTATGACAAGTGGAAATAATGTTTATTGTCAAACATCCAGAAGCTCCTATCTGCCCAAGCAAAACTGATACCACTTTTACACCCTTCTATCATATTGTATGTTGACATAGAAGTGTCTAAATGGGGTATTATGACAGAGACATCAGTCAGACAGAAAACAGAACTCTTCTGTTATTTAACCGTGTTAAACAACATTGCTTAACCTAGAAAGCAATCCAAATATTTCGATCCAGGTTAGTTCATGTCCAGCGAAATGCGCATTAGCTGACACGATGAGTAGGTCTGCCCTGGTGCACCCTACAAGTGCAAGCTCCACAACAGACTACTGGCTTTTAAAACCTTCAGCAGATCGAATTATGTCATCGGACTTTACATGTTTCTCTTATAATACTGGTGATGGTGTTTAACTTAACATTAGTATATAGCTTGCTTTATCATGATGCATTATGCATCAGATGATGAGTGGTTGGTGATGACTTCCCAGGTTGATGCTTTTGACATGGCATTTTGCTTGGCAGATGACTACGAATTTTGTGGGGTCAGGCTCTAGAACATGCCAAAAACAGATGCTTTGCGAGGTATGACGCGCATGCTGCACTTTATTTGAATAAAGCTCTGTTTGCCTTGTGTACACATTTTAAAATTTGAGACGGATTTCAATGATGTTCACAAGTTTGTGAAGAAAACACTACTCAAAGCGACATGGAACATTTTCAGACAACAGTACCGGTCTGTGTGTTCCATGTTCCTGGAATAGGATCCATGCATGGTTTATTGTTTGACCCCCTGTTTCTGAATGATATGAAATCATGAATGCTGAAGGTCAGGATAACCTTGATTAAACTACATTGGTGGTGATAACGAGTACTGTCTGGAATCTGGATTGCGCACTCGTACGAACGTTGGGACTAATTATTCTCCTATTGCGCCTTTGTTCATGCTTAGTTTTTAAATCATATATATTCAGGTTCATGTTTATGGTTGTAATAAAGCTCAAAGTGGGTACAATTAGTGGTGCCGTGCTGTCCTGATGCTGGCATATATGGACTCAAATCTCTCGTAGTGAATGTAGGCCGTGCGTTGCGTGCTATGTGCATCTATGTTGGGATCGTCGTCAAGCGCCGTACGTTTTGTCATGAAAAGTAAAGCTACTTCGAGACTTTGGTCAAAAGTGATCGTAAAGCTAAGACTATCGCATGCGTACATAGTAAAAGGAAAGCTACGAGACCTGTATGATGGCGACGCGGAGGACGTCGCCGCGGAGGCCGACGGCGATGGAGCCGATGGCCATGGCGGCCGGGCCGAGCGCGAACTTGAGCACGAGGCCCAGCGCCGCGAAGCTGGGCCCACACGCCAGCACCTTCTCCTGCTGCGCCATGAACAACCCTGCAGCAGCAGCATGCGATGCAAACGAATTAAAACGACCTCATCAGAAAGTTCAGTCGCCAGTCATACGTGGCTAGCTGGGTAAAAACACTTTTCACTTTCTTTTAATTACGTTGTTATTACGGTACTTTACGGCGTGCACGCGGAAGACCGAATTTATGCCTTTAGATTGTTCGGTTCCTGTTTATTTGGGCGATTATTATATTCTTTGTATTATTATTATATATTGGCGATTATCGAATAGAATATATGTATTGTTGGCTGGAGTATTGGATACGAGAATTCACCGAAATGAGTGGGAATAAGAATTATTAACAAGTCACTGAATAGAATTAGCGTACATGCACGTATGGTGGAGATTAATTTTAGCATTTGCTAGTGCATATATATAGCTTGTTGCATGCCTGAATAATTCTGAGAGGAATATCGTTCTATCACAATCAATCTTCAGTCCTATCCTACAGTACACAGGAGTGGTAATGGATCTAACCCTTATTCCCCCTTCACAATTTCACTCGGCCCTATTCATTTTTAGTTTAAAATTTGTATAATTTTACGGTCCGATCCTATTCCGACCCGATCCTTAAATTTGCTAGCCTAAATTAGAGGGCCCTTTACCACCCTTAGTACACTCTGCTAGCTAGATAAGCTTGCTCCTAATGCTTGCAACATAAATTAATTTTCACTCAGTGCTATTTTCAATATGTAACATGTTAAACCTACTTGCTGAAAAGACTATTCAAATTAAACCGTGTGTTCCTATGCAGTGTTCGTATGCATATGTAGATATACAAATATTTGGTGCTAGCTTCTCAGGAGATAGAAATTACTCACCCATGCTGAACATGGCCATTCCTGTGCCGGACTTTGACATGATGAGCACCGACCCTTCGAAGGCGCTGGGCAGCTCGATGTGCAGCCTGTTCAGTTTCAGAAGAACCGAGTCACATCGTCAGACATGTTTGAGCTTGGCGTAATCCCACATCAAGCGAGCATTAACCGGAGGCAAGGATTAAATAAACTCATGGTTGACATGGATTAGGCCGGCCATTTGGCTTGAGCATCAGAGAATGTTGGAACCTGACCACTACCGATCAGCTTGGAACGTCGAGATCGTTGAGAACGTCGGCGTCGCGGTGACCGCGGCGAAACAGCGAGTAGATTGAAACTAGAGAAAACAAGAACACGAGGCAAATAGAATATTTGTTGCTGCCCAACCTGCAGCCCCTCACGACACCTTTGTTTCATATATATATGCGTGAGCCTCCCCCACGCCGTGCCGCACGGAACGGGACACCGTTTCCGAGTGGTACACGCGTTTCATGCGCCTAGAACGTCCACGGCGTGGAGTTACAAACCGACTCAAGTACAGACATGACCAAGCACGACATTGATCAAGTCCTACTCCTAAACACACTAGACTTACAGTGTAACACCTGACTGGACTCTAGTAACGAAGACCGAACAGACTCTTGCAACACTTAAGCTAACAAATCACCCCTAAGTTGTTGCACATCTACGACACCAAGAGCGGTGCGCAGCTCAACAAACTTGACACGCCCGGCGGCCGTGAATATATCGGCAAGCTGTCCGGCCAGTCCCGACATGCTCAATCTCCACTCGCCCTCCTCGATGCACTCACGTATGAAATGGTACCGTGTCAATGTGTTTCTTGCGATCATGATGAACTGGATTCCTACTCAACGCAATTGCGAGACATGTTATCCATCAACAATTTGACCTGTGCCTCCTTCGTTCCCAACAAGTCGACCATGAGTCGGCAACCAAACACCTTGACAGGCTGCGGCGGTGCCGCCACATACTCGACCTCACATGATGATAAGGCGACAATCTTTTGTTTACGAGATGCCCAAGTCACCAAGCTACTTCCAAGAAAATAGATCACACCCGTTGTGCTCTTTCTATCTTCGAATCTCCAAAGAAAATCGCTATCACCGAACCCAAGCAAGACCGGCTTCGATTCAGTCCCTTTTTCATAGCCGCAACCATAACGATGGTGCCTTTCACATATCTCGAACACGCTTGACGGCTGCCCGGTGTGCCTTTCCGGAGCCTCCATGTACACGCGCTCACTACTCCAACCGCATATGCCAAATCGGGTCGGGTATTTACCAAATACACGAGGCTTCCTATCACACTCACGTATCTTGAGTCACATTCAAAGCTTCGAGTCTTTTCCTTTGCCAAGCTTGAACCGTGGTTCCATCGGCGTGTCGGACGAGTTCTGATCTTTGCATCCCGGCCTCCGGAATCTTCAACGCATAGGATCCTTGGCTCAACGTTATCCCTCCTTTTCCCCTGCTAACCTCTATACCAAGATAGTAGCCGAGAAGTCCGAGGTCGCTCATACCGAATTTGTTTCATCTCCTCCTTGAACCGATTGATGTCCTCAATCTTTGGTCCCAAGATGATCGGATCATCGACGTATACTCCAACAATTAGAAGAGACTCCTTGCTTCCTCTTTTATACACGGCATTATCCAACTTGCTTCTCACAAAACCCAAAGTCAACTCTCTATCGAGTTTGAAGTTCCATGCACGAGGTGCCCGACGCATCCATATAGTGCTTTTTCGAGCTTGAAACTTTGTCACCTTTGCCAACAACAAATCCGTGTGGTTCTTTGTGCGTGAAGCTGTCTCCATGAGATCACCATTCAAGAATGCAGATTTAACGTCCATGTGATGGACCTCCCAACCACCGTGTCTTTGCAAGAGCCAACAAAACCCTCACTTTGTTTCTATCCGGACAACAGGTGCAAAAACTTCCTCAAAATCCACACCATAGCGCTGCGCATATCCCTTTGCTACTAACCGGGCTTTGTGCTTAACAATGTTGCCATCGGGATCCTTCTTTACCTTAAAAACCCACTTGAGGCCAATCGCCTTCGATTCCTTGGAAGTTCTTTGACATCCCAAGTTCGATTTGCCTCAATGGCACGCATCTCCGCAGATCGCATCTCTCCAAAGACTTTACAAAGCCCGCTCCACCGAGCTTGGTTCCTCGGTACGCTACCAAACATACACCATCGTAATCCAGGTGAAACGGTGCTTGTCGAGTCCGGTAAATCCGAGACGGTCCGATAACGCAGTGGCACCCCTTCAGATCGATGTCGCCGGTCGATGGTGGAGTGGCCCATTGTATCCGGCGATTACCCGGTCGAACCACCACTTGACTGCACCGGGGTATGTGGTGATGATCCACTAGCACCCCCGAGAGATGGAGTTGATGGAACAGACGAGCCCGGCTCGAGTCGACCACGAAGTGCTGTATCGCGACAAATCTGAATTTTTAGTCAATGTCGGACCAGCTACGATAAGGTCGTCGGGATAACGAATGTTGAATCAATCTTTGCCGTTGTCCGATGTGCTCGTTGCTTCTCGTTCTGTCACCCCCAACTCCAACTCTTCTTTTCATCGAAGATCACATCCCGAGAGATTAGTAATTGCTTCTTCACAGGATCATATACCCTGTATGCCTTAGAACCTTGTTCATATCCGAGAAAAATTCCAGGAATAGTCCTGTCAGCTAGCTTAGTGACCCCCGGTCCAACTTTCTTGGCATATGCAACGCAACCGAAAGTCTTTAGATGACGAACACTCGGTTTTCTCCCAAACCAAGCTTCATAGGGAGTCATACCATTCAGGCTTTTCGTCGGAGCTCGATTCAGCAAGTACACAGCCACCGTCACTGCTTCTCCCCAAAATCGTCCAGGCACTTGCTTCGACTTTAACAAACAACGTGCCATCTCCACCACGGACTGGTTTCTTCTCTCAACAACACCGTTTTGCTGTGGTGTAAAGGGTGCAGTGGTGTTGTGTTTGATGCCATTAGTGTTACAAAAATTGTAAACACACCTGAATTGAACTCTCCTCCTCGATCGATCTGAATGCTTTAAGCCGCAACCCGCACTCAATTCGGCAAATTTGCTTTCACCTTCTTGAAACGAATCGAACGCCTCATCCTTGGATTTCGGTAATTCAATCCACATATAACGACCGAAATCATCGACCACTAGAAGAAAGTATAGCTTGCCTCCGGGTGTGGCTGGGTTTATCGGACCACATAAATCACCATGAACGAGCTCAAGGCCTTTCTTTGCTCTGTAAGCCGATGCTTGTGGAAAGGGCTTGCGGTGATGCTTGCCCAATGCACACCCATCACAAACCTGTTCACCGCGGATCAAAGGCATCCCCTCCACCATCTTCTTACGTCTAAGGTCACGGAGCGACCTAAAATTCAGGTGTTCAAACCGCGCGTGCCAGAGCCAGGCTTCATCATCCATCTTGGACAGCAAACAGATCGGTGCTGTCAGATTCACGTTCATGACATACGGCCTATTCTTCCTCTCGGCCTTGATCGGCATGTTCGGTCCTCCTTGTGAGCGTTCATAAACCGTCATGACTCCTTTGTCGATCTCCACACGGCATCCGGCCTCCTCGAGCTGTCCAAGGTCGACAATGTTGCAACGGAGAGATGGTATGTAGTATACCTCGGTAAGAACTTCGGTGATCTTGATTCTTCCCTGAGGAGTTACCGCCCCGATCCCGCGAGATCTCCACCTTGGAGCCGTCTCCGAATTTCACTTTGCCCCCTTGATCGTTTCATCTAACGATGCTAGAGATTCCCGACACCCGTCATGTGGTTTGTTGCTCCGTGTCAAGCACCCAAGTTCCGGCATCATAGATCATTGGGTGCACACGATCTTGATTAAGGAAGACACGGCGGGGTTTAGCTTCCACGAGAACGCACTATATTGGAGACTGCGCGGCCGGCGAGCCCGTTCTCACCAGCAGCATGATGAGCAACGTCTTGCTTCTCCCCTTGCGTCCTCTTCTTGCACTCTCTACGCCCGGTGCCCGCCAGACACCACACTTCCCGCACTTGCCACGCCGCTTTGGCGTTCCCCCGTGAGTTCGAACCCGGGTTCTTGTGCGTCGCCATCGCTTGATTTGTTATAACGTGGCTTCCGGTGCTTCTTGTCTTTGTTACGATAGCTTCCTCCTCCACTCCCCTTGGAGTTTGAGCGATGGTTACATCACCATCCTACTCTTGTTCCTCGCACCCCACTCCTCCTCCGTCAACAAGAGCTTCCCGGCTTTCTCGTAACCCGATCAATTGATGGATCAAATCTCTCTCGGCCGAGATGTGCCACGGATCTTCAATGGTGAGAGTCTTGAGATCTTTGACCATCTCGACAGACCACCGCCACACGAGAGTACTTATTTGGCACTACACGGAGAAATTTCTTCACCACCCTTGTATCGATCCACGCTCTCCTCACCGAGACCGCCAAGAATCGGTAACGACTTGGTTATGCGGAAGTGCAAAGTCGTCAATAGACTCCCCGGGCTTGAACGCCATCGCCTCAAACTCGCCCAAGAGCTTCTGTGCATTGACTTCCTTAACACGGTCCGCCCCAAGACGCATGGTCTTGATTGCCTCCCAAGCATCCTTCGCCGTCTTCTTGTTGAGTAACATGGAGTGCATCTCTTGTGGAACGCCGGGCATAGATCCCAACGCCAACCGATCTTGACGTCTCTCCGCCTTCTCACCTTTCTCGACGGCATCCCAAAGATTCAACCCTTCAAGATTGCACTGAATGTGTGACGCCCAACCCTGATAATTTGATCGGGTTAGCACCGGCCACGTCAAATTCGCGGTCGGACTGAACGTCTTGTCCATATCATTCTTGCCGTCGCCCATGGTGACCACACTTGTGTTCCGGCGAACTCCTTGCGTATCTTGATGAACGGCTTCCTCCTGCTTCCTCTACAACCTCTCAAAGACCACCGAACGTCCTCTCCAAAGCTCGATACCGGTTGTTGGAACGACCACTACCGATCAGCTTGGAACGTCGAGATCGTTGAGAACGTCGGCGTCGCGGTGACCGCGGCGAAACAGCGGAGTAGATTGAAACTAGAGAAAAACAAGAACACAGGCAAATAGAATATTTGTTGCTTTGCCCAACCCGCAGCCCCTCACGACACCTTTGTTTCATATATATATGCGTGAGCCTCCCCACGCCCGTGCGCCGCGAGGAACGGGACACCGTTTCAGTGGTACACGTTTCATGCGCCTAGAACGTCACGGCGTGGAGTTACAAACCGACTCAAGTACGCAGACATGACCAAGCACGACATTGATCAAGTCCTACTCCTAAACACACTAGACTTACAGTGTAACACGGACTGGACTCTAGTAACGAAGACCTGAACAGACTCTTGCAACACTTAAGCTAACAGAGAACACCATCAGTGTCTAATGTCGTTTCAGGTGTGCTACACGTCAGACCACAATTCTGGTAGCTATTAGCTACCTGCTTACCACACATTTCGCACTAGCTAAACGGGCAAACCCGAGCCACACATAGCAACAAGAGTGCCATGGAATCAGCTTGCATGCGTGTAATTTAGAATCATCAACAGAACACTTTGCAGGAGCTTGTTCAACATGCACCTACTACTTTTTACTGTACTGAAGTATATTTGTGGGCACAGGTATGGTCGTCGATAGATGCCGAATTACTAGGCATTCAGACTGCTAAGCTGCATGTGTACTGCACGTACATGTATACGTACCTGTTGGCAACGCAGGCCCAGGTGATGCCGACGAAGCTGGCGTACGTGTTGGGGTTGCGCGACAACTTGTACGCCACCACCTTGACGAGCGCCCAGAGAGAAGGCTTGTCACTGGAAACGACGGGGACGACGACGACGGTGGCAGCAGAGGCTGCGGCGTCAGCGGACTCGACGTCCTTGACCGGCGAGTCCGGCACGACGTACATGCCGATGGCGGCCTTCCTGATCTCGAGCACGAAGAGGAGGAGCGTGAGCCAGACGATGGCCTGGAAGACGGAGAGCTGGACGACGAGCTGCTGCGCCCACTCGCCGTACATGGCCCTGGCCATGGGCACGCCGACGACGAGAGAGTTGGTGAGCGTGGAGAGCGAGAAGCCGGAGATGGACCAGCCGACGGCGCAGCCGGCCCATCCGCCGCCGCCCTTGCCCGCGGAGGAGGTACTGACCCTGGCGGCCCAGCAGGCGATGACGCCGACGATGACGGCCTTGGAGATGACGTCGGCGGCGACGGCGCGGTAGTTGACCTGGAACGGGTCCGTGTGCAGCGTGAACTCGAAGGTGAAGAAGGGCAGCGCGAAGAAGGCCACAAGACGGTTCACGGCGTCGCACTGCTCCCGCGTGAAGATGCGCCACCACCGCACGGAGCCGTAGCCCAGGAACAGCGCGAAGTAGAGCGGCACCGTCGCCGCCACCACCTTGTACACGTCGCCCCACCCGATCATCGTCGTCGTTGTCAGAACCGCCGCCTTCGATCTGATAGCTAGCTAGCTAGATGATCGAGATCTCTGTGTCTCGATCGATCGATCTCTCTAGCAGCTTTCGTTCACCAAGCTAGCGCGAACTTAGATAGGTGACGAATGATCTCGTGCGCACAGCTACTACCACTGCGCGGTTAGCAGCAATATATATATGCAGCTACTCGATCGTGTGTAGGTGGAAGAAGAACAGTGCGATCGCGTGCGGTGCTTAAAAATTTCGATCTTGAGCGAGCTAGATCGTCGTCGTCGATATGGATGTGCAGTGTGAGAGGCAGGGTATGTGCGGGTGGCGAGTTTTATAGAGCGGTTGCCGATGTGCGATGGAGGTTTCAGGGCATGCAAGCTAGCGTCAGCAGCTAACATTGCTCGCTGGTACTCGTACAAAGGGAGAGGTGGGCCGGATGGATCGTGGGCCATGAATGTTGGAATGGAAGCATCAGCGAATAATAAAAGGAAAAAGTCTACTTTTGGTCCCCTTTTTTGGTCCAGATTTTGGTCCTCAACTTGGCCGCCGACGGGTCCCTCGACTTTTCAAACCGTGCAGATTTCGTCCCCGGCGGGTTTGGGCGGTGGTTTTCGCTACAGATAACTCCGGTTTGCTTCTGAGTGACTGTGGTTTCGTTTTTTCCTTTTTCTTATTTATTTCGCCGAATCTTTCAAAATCATAATAAATCACAGAAAATTCATAAAATAGAAAATCCAATTTTGTTGGACTCCACAAGAGTAGAGCTACTTAATGAATATATAATATGGTATACTTTAGTACAAATTTTTTACTAGAAGGTTTTGCCTTTTTCTTTTTTATTTATTTCATCTCAATCTTTAAAAAATCATAGTAAATTATAGAAAAATTATAAAATAAAAAATTCAATTTTGTTGGACTCCACATGAGGCGTGCAATAACACAGTACATAGTTACTATGGCTCTTTAGCTGGGTTAGGTTAGCTAGGTTTGTTGTGTTGATCTGCGTACGTACGTACGCGAGCTGTGAACCTGATCGATGGAACCTGACCAATAAATTAAATAGTACACCTATATATCTTTATTGTGTAAATATGCTCATGTGGAGTCTAGCAAAATTGGTTTTTCAATTATATGATTTTTTATAATTTATTATGATTTTTAAATATTGAGTTGAAATAAATAAAAAGAAAAGGCAAAACCTTCCCGGCAAAAAATTTTATATTAAAGTATACCATATTATATATTCATTGTGTAGCTCTACTTATGTGGAGTCCAACAAAATTAGATTTTCTATTTTATGATTTTTCCGTGATTTACTATGATTTTTGAAAGATTCAAATTAAATAAATAAGAAAAGGGAAAAACTAAAAACCACGAGTCACTGTAGCAAAACCGGAGTTACTTGAAGCGAAACCACCGTCCAAACCCGCCGAGGGACGAAATCTGCACGGTTTGAAAAGTTGAGGGGCCGCTTTTATCCGGTTTTGGAGTTGAGGGACCAAAATCGACTTTCGCAAAAGTTGGGGGACCGAAAAGTAGACTTTTTTTCATAATAAAATATGCTCTCTAATAATTCCAAATTGCTATACTTAAGCTTTGTTCTAACTCAAACTTCTAACTCGATTAATTGTTTTTTTCATAAAAATGTATGAACAGCTTTCAAAAAAAATAAAAATGTATGAACATCTATGTTGTACTCATAAATAAACAGATCATCATGACGAAGTGAAAAACTAGAGAATTTAAGTAATACTCCTTCCATCCCATGAAAATGTCAATCTTGTTTCTCGAGAATTCAAAGATTCTTAATTTTAAGAGCATTTCCAACCGTGTCAAAAAGAAGAAAAATTCCACTCCAACAGTTCAAAACTCTTTCCAGTGTATTGCCACTTGAAAAAAAATAATATCGGCACTCGTCACTCCTATTCCGCGTCTTCCGCCTCTGCCAATGACGGACCCAGTATTTTAGCGTGGGGCATATTTTTTTATATATAATTCGGTAAAATTATTTACAATTCGGTAGAACTATACTATAATTCATTAATTAGGAAGGAATGAGGAGAACTCACTCAAGATCAGATGCCGTGGCCGACTTCGCGTGGGCGGCGGCGGGCGACGGCGCCAGAAACCGTGATCGCGAGATGGAGATTTTGCGATGCTCCTGTTCGGCTGTTCTGCGACCTGCGACGGCGCCACAAGCCGATGGATTTGACTGGACTCCTGCCTGTCTTGGGCTAGTCAGTGCGTACGTGTAAGTCGAGTGTGTGTGTGTGTGTGTGTTTTTTTTTTGGAATTTTTGATTTATATGCTAGTCGTCTGTAGCAAGCTTAAAATAATTAATAATTCTTTAAATCTGTGTATCTTCAAAAGGCTTCAACATCAGGTGTCAGTATTGCTGAAAAAGCGCTCTACTAGTAGCATCTCCTGCGTGCAGGGTGGCCAAAGCAAACGCCTGCTACCATAGTGTCACCTCACATATATTCGCAGCGCGCGGCGGAGACGTATCCTGCAGGTTCAACTCATCGATGAGCACATATATATCGCCGCAAAGAATTAATACGGTGCAGTGGTTCTTGTACGCATAAACCTTGCATGTTGTTCAAATAATTGAGTTTATTTACGCATCTTTGTATTTAAAAAAAAAGAGTTTTTACATAGCGTACATGCATATTTTGGGAGGATGAAGTTTACAACTGTCTCCCCTGTTGTTTTACACATGACGATTACTCGCGTACTAATTCACTTAGATGGCGCCCCCGTCTCTATCCAAAGGCCGGTGATCTGCTTGATCTTGGCGAGGAATTGCACGCTAGTGGCCGCTTCATTTAGGAAGAATCTTGCGTTTCTCTCTTTCCAAAGCTCTCATGCCAACAGGCCGAAGAGGGTGTCTGTGTCCTTCCTCTTCTCTCCATGTCATCTCCGTCTCCAATGCTCCCACCAGTCAAGGATGAAGCCCCCACCCACCTAGGAGGCGTCAATCCCAAGCATCGTAGGATGGTCCACCAAATGCGGATGATCTCCTGGTCTTGGTCACATATGTAGCACTCGTCACGCGCATCAAGCTCGTGGCGGTGCCTCCTATCAGCGGTCCAGTGCCTTTTTCGGACTACCAGCCATAGGAAAAGCCCAACGCGTAACGGCGCCCAGGTGCTCCAGACCCGGGTGCACCAGCGTGACCGGGGATCCGGTGCGAAGGCAGATGTAGCGCCTTATAAGCTGAGCTGGAGGAGCATGTCCCTTGTTGGGTCCATCTCCATACCAAGCGGTCCGCATTGTTGTTTATGGTTTCTAGGGCGACCAAGTTCTAGAGCCGTCGGTACTGTTGTGTTGCGGGGACAGAGATGCCTCTAGTGATTTGGCGTACCCATGTGCGCCCCTGTAGGTCTTCTACCACGGTTGTCTACCGGATGTCCCTGCGGTTGATGAAGTTCAGCAACCTTGACACAATGTGCTTGACCGCCTTTTCCTGGATCCAACAACCCGTCCAAAAGCCGGTGGACTGACCGTCTTCGAGAATCGTGTACGTGGACGCCTTGGAGAAGCTTTCGACCTCATGAGGCACAGATAGCGGCAGCTCGGCTAGGCCCGACTGTCGTCTCTCTGCTACAGCCAGAGCCATCTTGTTTGCAGTGCGATGGAGGAAAGTCGTAGATCCGAGATGCCTAGGCCCCCTAGGTCCGTCGGACGTCAGACGGTGGGCCATGCGACCATGCACTTCCCCCCTGATGTTGTCTTCTTTGCCAGTCCACAGGATCTCCTGCAAATGGCATTGATTTCTTCGATTGCTCACGGACGCAGGCAGTCGACGATGATGAAGAGGGCGACGCTGAAGAGGGCAAGCACATATAATATTTATTTTGCCTTTTCTTGTCTTCTTTTTATCACACGTTACCTAATTTAGGCCTAACTAACTCCGGTGAATACATTTAGGACACAATTTGTTGATTTAGGATTTTAGTGATGGATGAACAGTAGTGTAGTGAGTTTGTGACTATAATGTTTCTTTTTGCAATGGTATTCAAATTTTAAGTTGGTCATAAGTTGACTAGCTACATACAAGTGTCTTAGCCCCGAAGATTTGGATTGGCGTTTGGAGTATGGCGCAAAGGATATTCCTGAAGACGTACTATAGACACAATAGAGCGATTGTAAGTTTAGTTCTCGGAGACAATCACTATAATGTGTATTAGAGCTTTGTTTTTCCTTCGATCATACTATTGAGGTGAGCCCAAGGATCTCAAAGAAGATAAATTGGCAAAGACTGGACCTAAAATGGGCTTAAAACAGCGCCGGAGTATACTAGAATCACCCTACTAATTGTATCCTTGGCTGCAAAATAAATGATGAACTACTAGAATAACCTTAAGTCAAACTACCTTGAGCTTGACCAACTTTATAGTGAAAGAATTGTATTACTTATGACACCAAATAAATAGATTATGCAAATATATTATGGCGTAGCGTATTTTTTCTATTAACTTAAAATCTTGACTTAAAGACAACTCTGTAGGTTGATATATTTTGAGACAGATGGAGTATATGTAACATAATAACATTAATTAAAGTGGCGTTTTTTTCCTAATCAGACAAATCCTCAAACGAGTTAAATAGGATGTCAACTTTAAAATGAAAGTCCCCCACCTGCATCCAGAACACAGATGACGGCAGAGCATCAGCGGAATAGCGGATTAGCATCTATATCTGCAGACATATACACACTAGCTAACAACCACCGTCAAATAACCATGCGTCCTAACAAATTCAGAAACCAAAAGTAACGATATCCTCCCTAGCTTTATAGATTAGGGGGTTACTTTTGCAAATGCAGTAAAGACTAAAGAGCTGCTACTTGCTACTTGCAACGATGTGTAGAGTATATATTCCCACTCTCTCGTCATCCTTGAGGATTAGGGGAATTAATCCCCATCTATCTACTGATATATACTACATGCATCGTGCATGCGTGCGTGCTTTATTTGATGGATATATGGGTGCATGGAACCAATTGCTGACGCCGGTAGGCAACCCTCCTCCTGTGGACATCAAGTTGAACCAGCCAGCCCTCTGGGCATTCCATCTCACTGCATATAGGCATGTAAAGGGCAGGCAGATGACCTATAGCTGCTGCTTTCATACGCATCCCATCCTCGCATGGGATATATTTGCAAATGGGCGAATGGCTTCCTCCTTTCAGGTGGCAAAGAGGATTGTGCTTGCACTTTGTCAGCATTCCGCTCGAACAGAGACTCCTGCTGCTCCCATTTGTTTCCAGAATACAGAGCATTCACGATGCCGCGAACGAATTATATTGTTCCCTCTCTCTGTCTCTCAGGTGGGGCCGAATTGAAGATAGCCTTCTGGTGGAGCCCACCTGTCAGTGGCTGCTCATATAAAAACAAAGAGGATTGTCTGGAGCACATTCGGACATTCAGATTAGCAGAGATTGGAAGGTTCTATGATATACAAATTCAGTTTTGACTGCATTCAGTGTAATTTTACCATCATTTGAAACTTCCATGGAGAAAAGAATCCGGATTCCAGGTTTCTTAGCAAATGCTCGCAGCACTTAGTTTGGAATTGGAACAAATGCATACCTACATCACTCACTCAGGGCCCCTGAAAAGTGAAAACAGAATGTAAACGGGTGGCAAGCAAGCATAATTTGTAAATGGACAAGAGCCAAAGATTGATTAGTCAGAAGCGTAAAGAGCCCAAGATTGAATGGTCAGAAGCCGTTTTGGGCCGCCCAACTTGTACAGTGTATTATGGCTGCCATACAAGGGAAGCGAATATCAGCTCAGAGAGAGAGAATAGAGCGCATATTATCTTGTCCTGGTACAGCATTTGCATTTCGTATATTAACCGCCTGTATTCTGCACACAAGCACATGAGCGACAGAGAGAGATTGCGTGCTCTGATGCTGGGTTTATTTTGCAGACAATTTTAGTCGGATATTCTCTTATACACAGGCCAATACTTGTCCATCTCTCCAAATCGCACTAACAATGGTGTCCGTTAAGCCACATCTCCCGATAGCAACGACTGGTTTATGCAGTACAAAAATGCCACTCGATGAACTGAGTGATGAATCGTATGCCGCTTATCTGCAGGCAGAAAGATTGTTTGCAAGGACAATCTTTTTGAAAGGTAGGTATATGCTGGTTGTATCAGCATCCTTCAGTTGGAGCTCTGCGTTATTTTTGTCACTTCAGAATTTCAAGCCATGAAGAAATCTGAGGTATCTGACGAACAAAACTGAACTTCATAGCTCACAAAATTTTTAACAGATCTGATCAGAGATAACACACTAAAACACACCGCCAGCTGACAAATAAAGTACAGCACGTTCACTCCATGTCCATGCCCAGTTCATGCGGCCACAGGTTGTACATCAAAGCAGGGAAAGAAAAACAACAACGCTAACAGAGACGAGCATTCTCCTATCACTCTATAAGACGACACAAGCAAACTGATGCTCCCAGACCATTTGGTCAAAACCTGAACAACTATGTAACGCAACACACCAGGTCTTGTCTTCGCGATACGTCTCAGGATGCATGATAGGCTACGCTGGAACTCGAAGCAGTCGCAATGGGTTTCCGGTTTCACAGTTGGACTTCCCTACCATATACCCAGCTGAAAGGCAGCGTGCCTGCTTTCTTGGCTCTGCTCTGGGCCCTCTCGTCCAGCTTCCTGATCCTTGAAGCAAGGGTGCAAAGGTAGTCCTGTGCCTTGTTCCCTTCACCTGACAGACCAGTCAGCTCCGCCACCTTCCACCTGTCAACAAGGAACTCAAGGATGTCGGCGTAGTCCCTGGCAGTGTAAACACCAAGCCTCTGCGCCACCATGGAGAAGTGCTCAAACAACTTGTCGTCCCTGCCCGTCAAACATCAGGTGGGCAGGCATTGAGATCTTCTTCTTCATCATGTCAGCCAGAGCAACCACAGTACCATCAGGGTCAATCTCAAACAGCTTCTCCACGATCTTGGTGTACGCAGTTTCATGTCGCTTTCTCATCTGAGGCGATGATACCACAGATCTGTGCAAGCTTTAAGTCACCAAAGTCCTTGGCGTGACGAGCAGTGTTCCCGTGTGAGATGAAGGTCGCCCGCTCTTGGAAGGATGTGTAGATGAAACCAAGATAAGGATTATTCTCAGTCCTAGGATCCTGAAAAGGACACAATAAAGCAAGTGCATATTAGTCCTCCTACATAGTTATAATCAGTAGCCTAGATTTAAAGAAAAATCAAAGTGAGTTACTATAGTGTCCTTGAAAGCAATCTTTCAAAAAGAAAAATTTCTCGAAAACGCAGGAGAACTGCACTTCATTATATTAAGAAGAGAGTAAAGGGCAAGAGCCCAACAACACATCACACACCACATGCACACACACACACACAAAGTTGAAGGATTACATTCGCGCCGATGACAAAAGCACAAAAGACGACCACTGCTGAGCTGGATACTCTAACTACCGGGGAGGAGGGCAGTCAAGAAAGAAAGCCTTCAAGCCCCTGCAATCTTTCAAAATGACTGTCCATGAAGCAATCTTTCGGCCATAGTGAGTTCTCTGAGCGGAACCACGGTTGAAAAATTTTAGAACAATAGTTACTCAAAAAAATATGGCAGCATAGTGAGTTACTATCAAAATAATTTCACCAAAGAACCACACTCTCAACAAGCCAAAATAAACATTTCAGAAGCATGAACAGCTGAATGTATGTGTCAAGACTCCGTAAGAAAAAGACAGAATGTGTTACCATTCCAGAGCCAATAAGATACTGAATTGTCTTCTCAATTTGCCTCATATCCACCCTCCCAGTGAGGTACAGATACTTGTTGAGCAGATCACCATGCCTGTTCTCCTCAGCGGTCCATGCCCTTGTCCAAACAGCCCAGGCAGTGGGGCTTGCACCTGTCTCATCTCTGACACCATCGAGGGTGTTAAGCATAGTCTGGTATGTTGGAAGAGCTTCCTCAGTAATCATGTCTCCAACCAAACAAACAAAATAATCATCAGGGATTTCCTTGGCACGTTCTCTGAGCTCCTTAACTTCATCATGAAATCCTTCAGATGATGGTTCAGGGAGGAAATCCTGTGGCTGCCAACACTTCTCAACTGGCTTGAGATGCGTCAAGATATTATCTCTAGCCCAATCATCAAGTGACTTGAAAATTTCAATCTTGTGAGGTGGCATTGAATGTGTAACCTGGACATGTACCTCCCTTGGAGGAGCAAATGGCTTCTTATTCTCAACTCTGGAACAATTTTCAGGCAAAAAAGTATGATTAGTTACCAGTTACATATTATTGAAACAAACCTTAACTCTAGGAGAAGACAAATTTGGACATTGTAGAAGACAAATTTGGACATTGTCAGTTCGGCTGTAATATGCAGTCAGATTATAAGTACAGTAGAAGCCACTAATGGACATGGCCATGAGAACATCTAACCCCAGAAGGCCTGCAATGATGATCCTCACTACCCTCCAGTCTGTATGCAATGAACATATTTATAGGCTCTCAGATATTAAGACCATTTTCTTGTCTTATGTTAGGTATAAAGTATGTGTAAGCTATGCTAGTGTACAGCATGGGAGAATGGGGATAAACACAGGGGCACACACACATGGCTCATATATCTTAACTGTGATAGTGTATTATAATCCACACTTGCTCTCATTTGTTTTGAAATAAAAAGCAGTGAATACGCAAGATCACCTTGAAAGGAATGGATGGAAGGGCAAAAATCATAGCAAGAAAATCGAAATCAAGAAGGAAATGAGATGACAATCTTTACATATTACTCCCTCCGTTCTAAGTTATAACTTATAAGATGTTTCGCCTTTTCTAGATGCATTGCTTTAGCTGTGTATCTAGTGTACATAGTAAAAGTTATGTATCTAGAAAAGACAAATTTTCTTATAATTTGGAACAGGAGTATAAGATACCTTTCCAACATAGTGAGAGTGCCACAGGCTATTATTACTTAGCATATGATACTAAGGAAAAAAGATAACCACCTAGTGACTTTTTCCTTCTTTTTTTTGTTTTTCATTCTTTTTTTATTTATTTCTTTTTTTTTTTTTGTGGGGGTGGGGGGGGTGCTTAATGCAATAATGTTTAAGAGGCACAGTATGGCAAATAGCCAGAATGTACCTAGCCTTCTAACCTGCGGAGCTTAACAGGTTGGCAATAAATGCCATTAGTTAGTAGCTGACCTTTTCCATACTACATGACTACAATCACATGTTGTGTCCCATACAAATTATGATATGACCCCACCATGTACATATTAGTGGAAGGATTGTATCCCAATTATCAGAAGTTCAACAATGTTTTAGTCCCAGAATACTTCATCACATAACTATCACTGATCAAAATATCAAAGAAACGAAACAGAAAAGAGCAGTGGTAATGAGAAGGAGTGCAAGTGTCCCGGCTATGTTTCTCTAACATTTTAGCCACATCTAGGCTCGGCTCAAAGTAGGCTTCCTTAAGTTAGAACTAACTAGAAAACCCACTTAGATAAACTTCAAATTGGACAGTACCTATAGAATAAATGGTTTTTGAACTGCCATTTGGTGAGAAAATAAATAAATAAACCTGTGCCACGATGGAACACTGGATGGGCTTCTATTCCCGAATTGATATATACCTACGACTATGATATGGGACAAGCAGTTAGTTTCATTCCACCATAAGACTTTATTTTTTGATTTTATAAACCCCATCAAGGCGAATCACATGAGCGACGAAGAGCTCTCATGAACCGGCAACCGAAGAGTTCAATGGTCCTGCGGGGCACCATCAAATTAAATTCCAACAAACAAGGCCACCAAGAACCTGGTACAGGCCACAGAGCTACCAAATCTACCAAATCGACCAGCCTCCACAACAAACACGCATCTTCAGTCTCCACCTCCGATGCAGACAGTACTACGATGAATGACCCCCATGACTACAGGTACAGGCAGTTTGGCACTTCAACCGGGGACTAGGGGGTAAATAAGACAGTACACCAGGAACCCTGTGCAACCCTTTGCAGTGCATTTAAAAGGTGACACTGTGCGACGCCGGGAACAATTCTAGAATGCAAGGCATAGGGGATACGCGGGGAGGACGAACTGCCAGGGCCCAGGGTCCCCGATCAAGTTGAAGTTCCCAGGAAAATTTAATGCCGGCGTACGAAATACGGTATGAAAGGAAATCTGAAAGGGACTGACGCAACAGAAACGGCCTGCGGCCTCGCCTCGCCTCGCCTCGCCCGCTCGCTTGGTGTCGACGGCAAGGCGATTCAACCGAACGCGAGCGCGAAGGGCCCTGTGCTCCGGTCCCGGCCCGGCCGCGCAGAGAAAACGACCCACCCATGCAGGATTTTAATGGCGGAACTGCGGCCGTTGCCGCCTCTGATCTGCGTAGGCAGCGAGGGGCGTCGCTCCTCGCCCATGTGCGGCCGTGGGGGCCGAGCTCGGCGCGTATACAAGGACGAATCTCAGAACCCCGACACGAGAGCACCCGCTCCCCAGTCAGTCCCCACGGGAGGAAGAGAAGGACGGACAAGGCGCGACGAGCACCAAACCCCCTCTGATCCAACATTGCGAGTTAGTGGAGGCAGCGGAACACCCAACCCCAACTGTTAATCCATCCATCACGAACCGTTCGGCCTCCGGTTCATCCATCCATCCATCCAATCCGAGGAACCAATCTATCTTATCCATCAATGGGAGGAAGCGAAGAGGAGCGCAAACTGGGAGAGGGAGGGAGAGAGAGGGCCATGACGAGCGAGCGAGGCCCCAGGCCAGGCGGCTGCTTACTTGGCGGAGACGGCGGACGTGACGGAGGCGGAGGCGACGGCGACGAACCTGCTGCCTCCGCTGCGGCAGCAGCGGCTGCGGCGGGCGGCCAGCGGCGGGGAGAGGCAGAGCGCGACGTCGTTGAGGCGGAGCGCCATCGTTGAGGGCAATGGGAAGCGAAGCCGGAAGCGCCGCCGCCGCCGCCCCTGCCGCTGAGATTGGGATGTGGCCTGTGGGTGGAGGTGCCTGGTGGCGAGCGAGAGAGATAATAGGAAGGAACCAACAAACGGCAGAGAGCGCGTGCGATTCTCCACCTCAGGTTTGGTTCGGGTGCTTGGGTTTTAGCGGCCTCGCCACCGCGCCAGCGGACACTGCTGGACGCCACTCGGCAGTGGGCCCGACTATATTTATGTCCCTTTCTACGTGCCAAGAACCAAATTACCGTGTCGGCTCTCTCTCGCTCACACTATGGCTAGTCAAGTTGTTCTTTTCTTTGGCTCGTGGAGTGCTCGTGTCATTTAGCTTTGAGTGGGGATTAAGAAATGACAACGCACGTCTTTTTCGCTTCTTAAGAAACAAGCCATCGTGGCATTAGGAGTATCGAGATCCTTTCTAGATCCTAGTCGATATTCGCTCCATTCTTCTTTGATTTTATAAATGTATAGTATTCGTATGTATGTATGGACAACTTTTCTGATGGAATCATGCGTAGCTACAAAATGATGGGTAGTTTTCTTTGGTAATGGTAGCGTACGACGAGGCGATCGCTTAATGAGTCGACAGTGCCCCCTCGAATCGAACATAATACGTCGAGAGTATTACAAGCTGACGAGATTTTATTATATCTTTTTTTTGTTTGTAGCACATAGTAGTGCATTCGAAAGCAGGTCGTTGTTTTGAAAATTGGTTAGTGAGGTCACGTTTTGATTGTGAATCGACCATAGCTTGGCTGGCTAAGTTGGTTTGAGTCATCGAAATGGCGCATATACTTGTATATGAATGTTTAAGTTTTTGTTGAGTGTACATACATGCATATGAATGTCTACATACTTTGTATATGAATGTTTATGTTTTTCCTCGTGTGTCATATATAGAGTTGAGTGTACATATATTCATACATGCATATGAATGTACTATTGTATGATTATGTGAATTTAATGTCTAATAAGCCAAAAAGGTCTTCTATTGTGAATAAAAGGGTTTTAAATTAATTGCAGTACTAGCTAGAGTATCTCCCCTTGCAAATTTGATGTCTACGCCGAAAAGGTCCTTGAATCGGCTGGTTGTATGCACCGCTGCTGCTGTTAAGTACTAGTTAAAGCCTACAGTGACATTGTGAATAAAAGAAATTAATTGCAGTACTAGCAGCATCTCCTGTTTTGATGTCTGCCGAAAAGTCCTTGAATCGGTCTGAACCGGTCTCTGTTAAAAAGTTGTTGACATGTGAGGAGCTGAACAACCATAGCAGCAGCTGTTGCCAACGGTTAAAATTGTTCTTAGCTAAGTGTCCATTTTTAAATTTTTTATTTTTAGTTTTTTAATACATAATTTTACTTGTATTAACGTATCTATATAAAACTTATGTTTGTAACTCCAACTAGCTTAATTCTCTCGACACGCAAAAACGCCACTTCACCATCCCACTATCACCCCACTAAGTATGCCACCTCACCAAACCACTAACTCTTCCTTGTGCCATGTCATCAACATGTCCCACATGTCTATGGGCATAAAAAGGGTTATAAACTCTTGAACAAAAAAAAAAATTAATTTTTGATTGCACCATTAAATTTATTTTAATAAATCCTTTAAAAACAAGATCTTACACCAGATATATATTCCGATAAAATTATAAATGGGACCCGTTGGTATAGAGAAAAAAGAAAATTAAAAAAAAAAAAAAAAAAAAAGAAAAAAGAAAGAAAAAGAATAGGAGGGTGATAGTAATATTGTAACTCATAGAATTTTCCTACGCATACTATGCACCGCTGCAACGCTAGCTGAATCCACTAGTATACGCTATGTCTAAACACATAACGAAAAACTATACATTTTGAAAGGAGTTCAAATTTAGAAGAAGAAAAAAGGTTGAGTTATAATTTATGATGGACAGAGTAGAAAAAGCGAAAACGTTTAAAGAACGGGGCAAACGTACTACGTGTAAAAACGAGGTTAAACTGTAGCACCATAGTACAGTATTCCCATGCGAACATATCTTCTGGACAGAGAAAAGTCTCAGTGATTTGATTCGATGGACCAGTTTTTCCTTTGGCATTCGCTAGTGCCATGGTACAACTTGCGACTATCTACAGACCGGCTTTGTTGGCAATCGCTATCCCTAGTGTGCAGGGTGACTGCTACTAGTACAGCGGAGAAGAAAAACGTATGGACAACGAGAACGGAGGGGGAAAACGTGAAAACGTAGGCGGATTATCTCGCCCCTTGTGGCACACACCGTCGCTTACTCGCTTTTGGCTGATTTTTTCCCAAAGGCAAAGTGTCCTGTCTTGGTTTAGCTTTAACCGGGAGCTCACCTCGTCGCACACTCACTCTGGTCCTGGAACGCCGCTCGCCACGCAAAAATGCCGCGAGGGCACCGGCGGAATTCCTCCTCCTCGAGAATCTCTGTAGGGTCGTCGCGCGACGCCGGCCCGGGGCCCGTCCCAAGATTTCGTGGCCTGTGCACCCCTGCCCGTCCCACGGCCTACGGCGCGCGGCACGTCTCGCTCTCGCCTCGCTTTGTCCGTTTCGTCGAGTGGTACTACGACTGTACGAGGCCCGCGCTGACTCACGGGGGCGTCGTGACGCGAGGTAGTAGTAGGTGGCAGTGACAAGGCGGCGGTCGCCGGGCGCGGGCGGGCAGCGCCGCGCCAAGCCTGTGCGCGTCACTCGCTACGGCAGTCCCGTCACGTCGGCACGCGAGTCCAGGCGCGTGCGAGTGCGAGCAAGCGGCGGCGGCGAGGCGATACTTCCAGCCGCGGCCCGTCGATGGACACGAGGCGGGCGAGCGAGCGAGCGCACCCGCGCCTCGCCGCCAAGTGTACGGTGGGTGCAGCTGTGCAGGCATGAGGCAAACGTACACCGAGCCAGCGCGCCGCCGCCGCAGCAGCAGCAAGAGGCCAAGACAATCTGACACGCGGGGAGAGCATATGCCCGCGCGGGAGTCTCGCGTCCGTCAGGGACCGCCGATGATACCGAGGCTGCCGATGCCGGATCGGAGACAAGTACTCCCCGCCCGGGTCCTTTTGGCTTTTGTCCTGCCGCCTAGGAGACTGGGAACCCAGCGGTACATCGGGCGCGTTCGCGTCCCCTCCATCGTCTCTCATCGGCCGGCACGCGGTGACGCGGGGAAGGTCGCGATGTGCGTCCATGTAACACACGCTGCCCCGGCCTGCCGTGACAAGTGTAGTAGTCGCTGCAATCTCTGTGTTGGTTGGCTTGTTACAACTGTTCTTCGGTTCAGACAACTGTTCTACGGTGATTTCTCCTCACAGCAGCAGCCAGCAGCCGCAACAGCCGTGCCAGCGCTGGGCTGATGAGCAGCCGAACGTCTTGTCGTCAACGGTGAACGCACGGCTCCAATGCTCACCTGCTGGTGCTGGTGCATGCATTGACCGGTGCTGCCGTGTCTTCAGCCGTACGTTGCCGGTGACTGGTGAATCGGGCGAACTTGGCAATTCCGACCTACATTTTGCAAATGAGGAAGGAACCATTCGATTTGCATGTTAGTTGTTACGTGCCCTATCCAGGCCTCTCTAAAACAAAAACAAATAGCGCCTGCCGCCTTGTATATTGGACTTCCGACTTTTGTTCTTGTTCTGATTCTGAATTAATCTTTGCAGTAGGAGTGACTTTAATTGAAGACTTGAGCAGTGGTGTCAGTTGACGAATAAGTAGAATTGCTTGCAAGAAACCAACAACTATACAAACGGCCCGGCCACATACATGTGGAAAAGAACGGCCCAAGTGGCTCCTCAGTTCTTTCTTCTTTTCCGTTTCAGATATGTATCCCTGATACTGCAGGTGAATTTCGAACATCTGTGATCTTTGTCCCAGATGCCCGAAATCAGACGCTTCAGAGCTAGCATAGCACCAGGCAACCAAACACCCCCCATCAAAACACGCACATGAACCTACTAGACTCACAGTCACAGGCAAGGAGATGCAAAAACATGTGAAAGGAACACAGAGAACATTCCATATACATAGAGTACATCGACACCTGCAGGTGAGCATGCAAAATGGATTAGACTCCCAGGCAAGCCCGAATTCAATTCTTATTTGTACCGTCCACAACGAATGCAACAATATACCACCAAGTCTTGCTCCATGCAAACCAAGAATTATCTAAAAGACTAAACTCTCCAGACAAACCAACAAATGAGCCAAGTACATTGTACAGTTCAGTGCAACAGCGTGCACCAGAGCCAATCACCAACGGATCAACCAAGTACAGCCTACTGTACAGCACGGTGTGGTGCATCAAGATGTTGTCGGACTCGCGCAGGTGCTCCTGGTGGCAGCATTGAAGATTTCGGTGTAACCCACCACGCCGACGAGGACGCCGTCCTCCTCCGACTCTGCGTCCGTCACCCAGACGTGTGTGGCCCGGTGAGACAGCATCTGCGCCATGACTGCCGCGAGGGTGCTCGTGGTCTTGCACATCAGCGGCGTGCTCCTGCCCCGGTGGTACGCGCTCCGTGTCCGCCACGCTGACATCTGGCTAACCTGGGTGTTGTTCAGAAACCCGATGCTCCTGCTGCTGAACTTCTTCGCCCTCGGTGAGCGCCCAGGACTGATCTCGTCCACCGGTGACGTTGGGCTGATGAGAGGCTCTGGGAAGACTGAGATGGGCATCGACCCGTTCTCGTCGGCACCGATGACGAACTGCCCAGCTGACAGGTTTGCCAGTGCCCATGCAGCTGAAACATAGTCACATTTCCACAGCTTGTAAGTAGAGATGTCTCCTAGTATATTACGAGTTCCATCTGGCGTTGTCTCCACAACAGCAACAGCACATGGGTCTTGAGGGATCTTCTGAATTGCTTCCATGGCTGGCGCAGATGCTTCCACGTAACTGTACTGCGGATTGATGGCTCCAAGAGAAGATATCTGAGTCAACGGGATGGGAGCAAGAGCACCAAGGCATCCAATGAGAAACCGGAGAACATCTTCCCTTGATAGGCAGCAAAACTTGTCTGCGGAACCAGAAGGAGGGGATAGCGGTATGCTGCTGCTGCTGCTGGTGGCCGAACTCGGTGATGTTGATTCCATGTTCTTCAGCCATTTGCCATTATAAAGCACTGAAAATCTCTTGGTAATGCCTTTCCAGCTCCCACTCTTGCGAACAAGGAAGCGCTTCACTCCATGCCTCATCAGCTCCAGAGCATCGATCAACCTTGGAAAATAAAAGGAAACTTACTTAAGTAATAGGTGCTATACGCCGCAAAAAAAAAAAAAAATAGGTGCTATACATGCTCCTAGTTCCTAGGAAGGTAAAAGACCAATGATGCAGATTCATAAGATGTATTCTTCTCTACAACAGATAAAACATGACAGTAAATGCAGTCCCTGGCTCATTTTCTTTGTTTTTGGTATATGAATTCAGTTACTTGTGGAAAATGAGCTCTGTAGCAGTCAATCCTTGTTTTTAACGAGGTGGACCATGCAATCCTTGTTTTTTTTAACGAGGTGGACCAGGCAATATTTGGACTGCCTTGCATTTGGCATGGATTCATTAGTGAGCTCATGAATTAAAGTAGTCATCCTATACAGTCCTAATTAATCCTGTAACAGAATGTACAGCCTGCTCATGATTCTTACCTTCCTGTTCTGACATTACACTGTGAAGTGGAATCACGTCCCCACTTTGTTTCTTTCTAGGGAACAAAATCAGAAAGGCAAGTTCTGTGCCATGTGAAATCCCATGTGGTTGCATGAGTGAAAATGCCAAATAACTGGAACTGTTCATATCATTTACAATATGAAACTGAAGTTTTCTGTTTCGTGAAGAAAATAGTTTACAGCTCAGTACCAGAAAAATTAGGGTCTGTTTATAATGAATGAACTTCATTAAATTCCACCCTCATTTGTAGCTACTAACATAATATCAGTCTTCCCTAGAAAATTAAAAGTACAATCAACAAACAAGAGGTAAATATTTGTGACGCTGACAATTGAATGTCTTTGCTTACTGACATTGTGTCATTCAGTTGCTGGTTTGTTCTGAAGATATAGGTTCAGAAATCAGAAGTAATCAAATAATAAAATTCAAGCTATGTCACCTCAATTTACCAGTGCAAGAAGTAGGATACGTGAGAGAACAAATGGAGCTAGGGAAGTTCACACAGTTTGTTCCAAAGATACAGGTTCAGAAGTTGATTCAAGCCATGCCATCTCAGTTTACCAGTGCACGAAGTATAACACATGTGAACACAAATGGAACTATGGAAGTTCACACTTTGAGGGAGGAAGAAGTCTTCCACAATTTGGCTAAGACATATTCCCTCCCTCTCAAAATAGGCCCTGTTTGGATCCATCTAGCTTTAGAGCTAGAGCTAGAGCGCAGAGAGCTAGAGCTAGAGCTAGTTTCTAAACTAGCCCTGAACTAGCTCTAGCCACCACGTGTTTGGATACAAGGGCTAGTTTAACAATAAATATAATTATCTAATTATTTGACTCATTTAAACCATATCTTATCCGGATTTGGTGTGGCAGGCTTTGTTGTGGCCCTTTCACTCACAAATGACACACATAAATTGTTTATACAGATTAAGCATCCAAATCACAACAAAATTTAATTTGTTCATACAAATTAAATGTCTCACACGAACTTACAAGCCCTCAATCAAGTTGAACCAAAAAATTACACTCAAACACACACAGTTTGCATCAGCACGAAACCTCTTGAATGGCTTTGCATTGTTTACTGTTGGTGTGTGCACGCACTGCAGTCAAAACTTGCCGGCCGGGAACCATATGCATATGAGAGCACCACCACGACGACGACGCATCTGTGATCTATGTGCACAAATAAAGCCTTTGCCGATCCAAGCAGGAAATACGATTCCTGATTCTTGCGGCACTCTAGTAGCTGGCGGGGGCTGGGGCTAGTGCTAGTGACGAAAGAAAATCAATTTGCGCTTGTGTGTCGTATTAGCTCGTGCAGAACCTCGCCTTCCGGCGAACGGCGGGAAACAAGGAAAGAGGGATCCCGTGCGGTGGAGTACAGGGGCGTAATTACCATTTATGTGGGCCTCATCTAAACTAGCCCAAATAAACACCTCTTTAGGGGATAGTTTTTTTGGGGGTGAGCTAGTTGCAAAAACTAGCTCTAGCCCTCCTGTTTGGCTACTTTTGGGCTAGTTGAGCAAACTAGCTCTATCTCTTGGATCCAAACAGGGCCATAGTCGTAGTTGATGTTTAAGGACTTTTAAGACAGATGTGTTCAATGGAAATACCAATGTAGTTCAATGGAAATACCAATGTACCCCTAATTATTGAAGGTGATCCAAGCTGATTAAAAGGAGTGTATGGAGGCATGAACGCAATCTCAAAAGATATGGGTCCATTCTTTAGAAAAAAAAAAAGGATCATACGGCCCCAACCTAGTGTCCAAGACCTAAAACATCAAGTTTTCTGGGACGGATGATTTTTGAATCAGAAACATCCAGTTTTCTAGGTGGAGGGAGTAGATCATAAATATCCATTAGGAATGGTAGAGATAGCATCACCGTCCTGGAAGAGAATGAAACTAACAAACTATATCGGATTTTTCCCCGTGCATAATCCCTGAAAGCTTTCAAATCTAAAGAAAATAAAAAAGATCACCTAACAAACCAGGCATCTTTATATGGCCTATCTATGAACAGTATTCTATTTTCAAGATGGACTGAATAATCCCTTTGGTGCACGAAATACTTGTACATTACATTCATAACCGTATTAAGGTAGCACTTGCCTTTCAAGGAAAGCTACAGTCATATGTATAGGCAGGGCGACACCAAAAGAAATTCTAGTTTGCTATGTCGTCTACTCCATACAAAAGTTCCATCCAACTATTCTCATAAATTGCTCCAGTAACAAATTTGATGATGATTTAAATATTTTCTATTTCAGGTTGTTCTTTATTATAGTGACAACTGACAATTTATCAACTCTACATGCAAAACAAAATTGAAGAATGGCTAAGAAACCTCTACATGCAAATAAATTCATAAATATCAACCATAAACTGATAAGATCAAATCTAAAGCAAAATGAAAGGGACAAAGGGGTATTCAACTCTCTGTCCAAAAGAGAACGAGCATGTAGCTCAGTGGCTAGCGACTCAGGTGGGGGCTGTTCGATCCCTGGGATCGTGCCCGGGTGTCTCACCGGGCTTGCCCCAAATAAATTCGTCGCCTCCTCACGTGGTGCCACAATGGTCGAACGACGGCGTGCCCGTTGTCTCACGGAGCCCTCGGTGACTCTGTCGATCTCACAAAGGACGTGATCTTCAAGCTGTGTGTAGTTGTAGGTCTTAATATGTGCGTAGGGTGTGAGTGTGTGCGTGTGTGGGGGTTGTGTGTGTGTGTTCGCACATGTTCAGATACTACAGCTGTACCCAGTCAAGAGGCGTCAAAAAAAAAAAAAAAAAAAAAAAAAACTCTCTGTCCAAAAGATGCCCAATCAGCATTCTTGAATGCTGCCACAAAATCAAACATGCTCAGTTATGTATGCGACATGGACTGCATGATAAATATCATGTGGGCAATTTCATTCCCATCCTTTCCATGACAACGAGAACAAGGTAGGCAGGTTTGGTAGACAATTAGCATGTGCATTGTACAAGAGCAACCTGACACAACCCAATCGCTGGAGTAATTTAACCATAAACCCATTTCATCTAAAATATTCAGATGGGTGTAGGAACAACCTTTTGCCCTCATCTTTCTCTAGAGGTCAAACTAATAGTATTATGATTCAGAAAAGACAAAAGATCAACCAGCGGATCACGTTAAAAAAGGCTATGCAGCGGAAGTAAAAAGCATGAGTTGATCCAGCATCCAGCAAAGCAGGAGGCGCGGTAAATAAACTAGAAGGGTGTATCGGCGTCACATACAACGTGAATTTGTTGCACTACCTGAACGCGATTCTCCACTCTGCTTGCGGATCAACGATGAGAAATAGAATCGCACACACGTCAAGTAAGATAAGATCCTTCCAAACACGCTTGACACGCGTATGATCCCATCCCATCTTTGGTAACGGATGGATGAGTGAGTCATCAGTGGGAGCAGGCATTAGAAACGACACGACAGCAGGCAGATGGGATCGTGCATCAATCAATGGAGGACGGATCAAGTAGAGACGGTCTCACCTGGTACCCGGATCGATCTCCCTGAGCAGCGCCGGATTGGGCTGCACGACCTCGCCGACGACGGCCCGCATGGCGCGGTCCCCGACCCCGGAGGCGGCGACGAAGGCGGCGATGTCGAGCGCGGAGATCATGCCGATGAACCTGGCCCCGGAGGGCGGGTCGTGGGGCGCGGCCCTGGGGCGCCAGACGGGCACGGCGCCCTCGGGGCTGGCGGCGATGGCGCGCGCGGCGTCGTCGAGCGTGTCGGTGTCGTACAGCTCGGCGACCTCGGGTTTCCCGCAAGTGAGGTCGCCGACGACGTGGTGGAAGAAGACGGCGGCCATAGTGGGAAAGAGGGGGCTGGAGGCTATAAGAGCGAGTGGAGGAGGAGCAGGTGGAGCAGCAGGCTGGAGGGGCCGAGGCCGAGCCCGCCCCCGGCGGAGAAGAAGGCGGCTGCGGAGGGGTGGGGCGGTCACCGGCGGCGCGGGTGCGGGGATCGCCGGCCATTGCGGTGGGAGGGAAAGCCCATTAAAAGCCGGGGCAGGGGTGGATGGAATTGCGGGCGGCGGCGGAGTCCGGCTGACGAGCGGCTGCTGCGGATGGCTAGGCTCTCCTCTCTCTCCTTGCGGGGGCGAACGGGCGATCCCAGGGACAGGGAGCGAGGCGAGAGAAACACGGGACGGCCGCGAGCGTCGCGGAGGTGGTGGTGGTGTGGCCCCGCGGGGAAGAAGCCGAGAGTGGACGGGCTGCTAATGCGGGGTGCTTAACCTTAAATTGGGCCTCTCGCGCTTCAAGATTCGTGTTGATGATGTTTCTGGCGATCCAGTTAGTGGTGGATGCAAAAAAAAAATTTTCTTAATTAACGAATTACCATTCTAGAGCTTTCGCTGTTCTTGCATCGCTAGCTTGTTGAACGTTTCTACGAAACACCAATCATTACAACATTTCAGTTTCGTCGTTACTCGTTACGTTGATCCGAGACTTGCTCTTTGTCACTGTTGTCGCCTAGTAGGCTTCTTTATCTAACTCTTTTTGTACAAAAAAAAAATGACACAAGGTAGGATAATTTGTGTACGGCAAAATGCACACCTCAAAGAAATACAATTCAAGTTTTGATTACAATCAAAGCATCAAGCTATCTTAAGTTCAATTAAATTTATAAGAAATTGTACATGAATTTATTTGCTAAATGACTGAGAAATCCATTTAAGCTATCTTAAGTCTTCGTATGCTGTCCCGTCACCGGCAAATGACTGAGAACCTCCAGTTTAATGCTCCGTAATCCGTATGTGTGAAAAGTCAATTAGCCCGTATATATACAGATAATTCCGTAGTATATTCTATATATATCCGACTCGTGATGAGTGAATGCAATCCCCAAACGAGAAATCCATTTGATCCGGAGAAAACGACGTGGTCGAGTTTGCAGTTTTTGCACAATTGACCTGCACATTAAAGGGAGCACGTTAACATTCCCTCCCTGGTCTTCTTTGGAAAACTCTAAAATAAATAAATATGGAACTGAGCTAGTTCGCCTTCACGTCCAAACATCCTCATCCAATCGCCTTCCCGTACGATCGCAAAATCCGTCCGGGTTAGCCGCCCGGAAGTTCCAAACCTCATCCTTGGACGATCACAGTCGTAGGTGAGAACAACGCAGGGCGTACGGTACGGGACGACGGACAGCGGCGGCATTCGCGCAGCGTCACGATCTGTTATGGTTTCGTCAAAAAAAAAAATAAATAAACGGACTGGATCGAGGGGGCCATGGATCAAGTGCTATTTCCCCCAACTATGTGCTGCTGCACCTATTCCCACGACCCTCCACCTGTCCTGGTCAAATGTCTTTTTATCTCGCGCTTCATCGCACCAGAAATCTCACGAGAAGTTCCATGTTCCATCTCGTACCTTCTCTCTCTACCATTTTTTTCATCTGCTCTCTCCCTTCCTCTTTCTCCTTCCTCTGATCTCTCACGTAGCCCTCTCTCCTTTTCTCTTTCTCCTTCTTCCTCTAATCTCTCCTCTCTCTCTCTCTCTCGTACCTCCCTCCCTCTCTCTTTCTTCCTCTGCTCTCTCCTTTCCCGTAGCTCTCGGCACCGACGACGCCAGCAACATGCTCACCCCGATTAATCTTTGCCGATTCAATCTTTTCCTCTCTCCTATTACAGTTCTCCTCTCTCCTTTTCCATTTTTCCTACGATCACACCCTCTCCTCTTGAGTCATCAGGTACGATCATCTCTGTAGATCTAGATCCCCAATTATAGTTTCGGTTGTTTTCTAGTTTTGAATACTCTTCATTTTCTTTGTTTTTCAGTATGCATCCTCACCAGCTTTGTCCTGGCATCGTAGATCTAGAAATTCAATCTAAAAAGACCACTTCGTTTTAATGCAGTTCTTGTTTATTTTTCTTTCTTCAATGCAGTATGTTTTGCTATCTCAGAGCATTGCAGATCTAGAAGAAAATTTCTACCGGACCACACCGCATTTATCGAATTTCTCAACTCACTTTACGTGGCCGGCGTGGGAGGGAGGGGCGGGCGGCGCTGGATGGAGCAGCCGACGGCGATGGGGTAGACGAGCGGGCTGGCGTCGATGGGTACACCAGCTGCCGTACCTGACAGTAAAGGGTTCGATTTCACAGCAACGGGAACGGTACGAGATAACATACGAGATGAGACCACGATATATTGCGAGAGTAAAGAAATGGGATAAGGTTTGGGGGTCAACATGGAGGAAGCGGTGGCGGTGAAGTGGGGTCCTATGGCGAGAGGTAGGCGGGACAATATGTGCACCCTCTGCGCTGATGATTGCTAATCCAAGGTCAGAAAATCAAGTGGCAACTTTTTTATAAGGTCCAGAAGGTGCGCAAAACATATTGTCCATGAAGCAACCCGGGAACTTGAAAGTTATATTTTGGAGCATTATCCCATCTCCTTTCTAGTACATCAAGGTAATGGTCTCGGTTATTTCCCACATAGACCACCCTCGGTGTTACTTTAACACTAAAATCCACCGCATGTGATAAAATATAAAACGTTTCTTGTATATATACACACGCTCCATATTGACCTTGAGTTAGAACTGTTAGCTAAAGAGGTTTAGTGTCGGTCGTTGTTAGCCTTGCCTTCAATATCGTGCATGCATGCGCGTCCCTTTCTGGTCGTGACTCTCGTCGTCGTGTCGTCTAGCTGCCCGCACCGCCGATCCGGACCATTATTGCATGCTACGTTACCATGCAATCGAACCACTTTAAATGACTCGCTCCATGCACCGTGGCACGTTGTCTCATCTCGTGTACCCACTCGAGTCGTCATTTCATCTTAATGACGCTAGCCACCATCCGCTTGCAGCCAAAAACACCAGCCTTTGTCAGCGTCCAAATCAACCATCGAGGCCATGCCGCCGCTGTGTCCTCCATGGACCCATCCTCGTTCTTCTCTGCCGCCATCCGACCGCCACCTCCCTCCCCTCCCAGCCGCCGGCCACGAAAGTGGGTCCCTCCGCGCCAGGATGTTGATCGCCATCCATCTCATCAGGTCCCGGCGCCGCCACCGTCCATCTCAGGACTGCCCCCGCCAGCCTCAGGTACGGCAGAAGGAGCGCCGCGTTGCAGCAGCGCCGCCGGTGTCCCACCAGGTCAGCGGCGCCTCCGTTCTCCTTCTCCTCAGTCCTTACTATTGTGTGCTCTTGAAGTGCTCGATGAAATGTCTAAATAGGAGTATGCTTGCTTTCTGACATCCATCCCCCATGTTTGGCAACGAGTCACTGTTAGTCGCCTGGTTGGATTATTGAAGGCTAATTTGTTGGAGCCTATTTCACACGCACCATTGATGGCAGACGACAGTACTGTATTGGTTGTCCAGAAATTTTTTGTGATCACCTATGTTGTTTAATATCTGTTCCTTACCCCTTTTGAATTTGTCAAATGTTGGATTGAATTCCTTCTGTATTTGATGTGTGTTGCCAGATGCATGTTTATCTTTTTACAAATCAAAAATATGATTTTCGTAATAAAACTTTTATGCTTGAACTGAGATTTCTTTACTAGAGAAGAGTACTAATGGATTACGGTATCTTTTTTCGGTAGATATTAACTGAAAGATGGCCTGTCATTAAGTCCAAGCCCAATATATATCAAGTTGGCGTCTGAGCCCATGAAGAATTTACAGAATGGTATCCCAGTGCGATGCAGAAAGTGTGGGATTAAAGATCATAAGGATGAAGAGTGCATGGTTGTAGATCTGGAGAACAATTCATTTGCCTTCATTTTTCAAGTAATTTACTGTGCCATCTTGTCAACCCGTAACCACTTGTAACTATCACAACTATTAACCAGATGAAGCATGTCCTTAAATGAATGTGATAGTTACAGTAACCACTTGCAATTGAATGAATGTGTTTTGTGTTGTTATCCAGATTGTTGAACATTCATGTGTTGAATATCCTATATGAGTTGAGAAATGCGAAGATGAGCATGGTAAATTGAATAAGCAGGTGGGAGTTTATAAATGATATGAGTCTGATATGAGTTGAGACTCTGAAGATGATCACCTCAGGCATAACATATGGAACAATAAGCCTAATTCAGAACAGAAATGACTAAAATGTAATGATTATTTATCGTAGTATGCCTGCATTGGTTCATGAGTCATTTTAATCGATAATGATGTAATCAATACTGAGCCTGAACCTGTGAAAATGTAAACCTTATTTAATAGCAGTGAACAGACCTGCATATCGATGGATATTGTTTGTGTTGGAAATTGCACAAACTTGGACTTCCCTTCTAAGCAACATGGTGACAATCCATTATTTGTTCTTAGCATTATTATTGAAAGGGTTTGCAATAAAATATGTAAGAATATGGTGTCCAAGATTTATAGAGACGATAAGCTTATTAGAAGGTGATTGCCATCACTGCAAACCATAGTAGTATGTTTATAAGTATGCTTTATATACACTATCATTCTAAAGCTGAATTTACCTCAACTTTTAAATAGTGGAGGAGAAAATATTTTCTTAACCATTTTTATTGTATGTTCTTTAACTTTAATTCGAACTCTCTTTTTTTTGTTAAAAAGGCATGTTCACTGTATTATAATGATTTGTTAAAAGGCATGTTCGAACTCTCTTTGAATTCATGCTGAAAATAAGAGTTCAAATAATCTGTCAAAAAAAGGACAAAAAAGCTTGGCATTTTTTGGAGGACGTGATGTAGTTGGAAATGTATTTGTTAAAAAAACAAGATTTTAATCTTAAAAAAAGGATGGAACCAAATACAATTAGAGAATTCTATAAAGTTCCTTTTTGCAAGCAACAAGGCACTGAACATATTCTACTAGTGCAAATAATGACTACTACTACATTTGCGTGATACAATATGATCAACTAGAAATTATCCTATATATATTACACATAGTGCTAGGTGCACCCAAATCGGGCTATGATTAATCTTTTGTCACTCTAACCTATAGATTAGCTTTTCCATTTTCTGGAATATGGATTCAACACTCTCAGCACGCGTGGCACAATCTGCCCGGACAGCTTCTACATTTTTGGAGGAACTCAATTTGTTCTTGACATAGAGGACCTCCAAACATTAATCTTGGATCACCACTATATGCCGCACATCCACCTGCAATGCACTCTAGCATGTTACTGATTTGAGTCTTCATCTGGTGAGCCACCTCAAGCTACCTATATATTATAAATTACATGGATTTATGTTCCTTCTCGGATCAGCATAATTCAGATCAACAATCCTCACACTGAACTTTGATACCAGAGAGTGTTTGAGAAGTACAGATTCATCGAGAGGGAAAAAATAAATAAAAAATCAACATTGGTGCAGGATACATTAAACTAAATACATGGTGGATAAATGAGCTTGGAAATAACAAATAGTAGAGCAGACCTTACTAAAAAAACTAGAACTGAAGACACAATAGAATCGAAAAAAAAAATTAAGTTGACCATTGCCGAGGATAGACCAAACTAGATATGGATAAAAAAATTTATCTGTTGAGTAGCTATTGCTATCTAAAGGTTTAATTATGAGTCATCTGAAATCCTACTGTATAGAGTAGTTTCATACTATAAAAAGAACAGTAAAATCTCCTTGTTCAAGCTTTCCGGCAGATTATCTGTCGACAACAATAGGTAAACTTACCGGCAGATAACTATCTATTACAGCAATCCTACGACTACAAAATTAAGATTATATGAGGAAGAAGAACTACAAAATTAGGCAGGCTATTCTCTTTGCTATGCCCTAAGCACCGAGTGCTACCAACATAAATACTAGTGAAAAACCCACTCTGAGTATTTTGACTACTTGTTGCAGTGCACAAATTATAAAAAGCCACAACAGTCTCATGCAGAAAGCAAATCATACCGGTCATTATGACGGCATGTTTAGTTAAGGGATCCTTTTACTTTTATTTGAAGAATCAACAAACCTTGCAGACAAACAGGCCATGCCAACAAAGGCAGCTTGCTTCTGTCCACAATAGTCAATTGCAAAAGGTAGCATTTCATGCAAAGTGAGGACAGCCATGACACAACGAACTACACAAAGGCGAGTAACCAGATATGGAAACTAAAACAAGTATTGAATTCACTAATTGACTAACCAGATCCAAGTAGGCCTTGAAGAATGTTAGAATTCAAACTGCTTGGAAATAAGAAAGTTGCAGTAACAAAAATCACATCAGTTTTGCTTAAAAAAACAAAAATCACATCAGTACTAGTTAAGTACCATATCATTAGACAGATAGACAGACAAAATAGACAATTGTGGGGCTAGTTTCTTTCTAAAGGACACAATTACAATAGGAGGGTTCATGAAGTAGCACACTTACAGCAATAGGAGGCCTTCAATAATTCATTGTGAGACCTATTTCTATGATATACATTAATTTGCACATACAAAGGTAACCACAAGAATTTGGCATTCAAAGGATTGTTTCAGACAATTCAAAGTATGTATTTTTGCTGCTAAATAAGAAGGGTATTGTTTCAAGTGATGATGAGCCTAAAAATCACAAAGATAGAAGATCGCATCGCTGTAGAAGTCACCATAAGAACTAAAACTAGCAGACTGCACCAGAAAATGACTTATCTGCATGAGTAGCCATTCAGCTGTTGACCCCATTCAACATTCATGAAATTAACCAGTAAGTCTTAGTGGCCTATAATTTAGAGGAAATGCTAAAGAAGAGATGTGAGCACCCTTGAATACACAATGTGAAAAACATGGCACAATAAAATGAACATGAACAATTCCTAGAAGTCTGATTGATAACTCCAATAATATACAAGCCTAAGAAAAATAGACTAGAATATCCCAAGACAGCCAAAATAGTTGCCGACCATATGCATCTCCACAAGAGAGATGACTATTGAGGTATATATGTTTATAAATTGAGAATATTTGCAACTATTAACTAAGTATACTCACAGAGGAAAACAATTTAGTAGTGTCCATGGTAGTCTCTTCAAATTTTATAAGGCTATTCCATATCTTCAGTAACGTATACAGTAGAGATGCATAAGAACATATCATGGTCAGGACGCATATACATATAATAAATTTCCAGTGTTCGTGTTTTGCCTTTCTAAAATTGCCCCTAGAGGCACCCCAAATCATGAAAATCTTTGAGAAAGATATTATCAATCCTAAGCTTTTTAGTCTGCTAAACCCAAAAGCACTCTTACTAACAGACAAGCCAAAATAAAATAGTAGGCATGCAGAAGAACAAATCCTAGCGAGGGCCCGAATCTATATAATATTTTTTTCATGTTTGTGTTTTGGCTCACAAATTAAAAGGGCATAAGGAGTCATGCATAGATCAGTATTGAATTCATTTCAATACAATACAGAAGGCAAAAAATATAACTTTAACCGGGTGATTAAATCACAAATGGAAATCAACCACTACAATCTGAAATAATACATATAATAGACTAAATAAATTATATGAAACAGGTACATTACAAACTTCAGTTAAGATCACAGTGCATAGAACAGAATGTTTGAATCAATATATAAACCTAATATATGACACAATATGTATAGCAATGAACCTATATATGTTTATTAGTACTATATATAACACCTAATATATGACACAATATGTATAGAAATGTTCATGCAGGTTCTTATTTAGGAATTGCGATGATATGTGACATCTCTGAAATGCTAAGTACAATAAGTTATCTGTGATTAAGCAAACCAAATGGTAGGAACTTTATTATTGTAAGAATTAAACATATAATCTAAAAAGGTATTGAATAGAAATGGGATCTAGGACTGCAGTATAAATGCATACATAACTGCAGTATAATTGGGATCTAGAACTCAACTGGATCTAACATTGCATACAAAAAAACAAAGATGGAGAGAGAGAGAGAGAGAGAGAGAGAGAGAGATACACTAATAATATGCATTTTGAAAAAAAACGTTGGCCAAAAAAAGTCAGCAATTCGATAAATGCGGTGTGGTCCGGTAGAAATTTTCTTCTAGATCTGCAATGCTCTGAGATAGCAAAACATACTGCATTGAAGAAAGAAAAATAAACAAGAACTGCATTAAAACGAAGTGGTCTTTTTTTAGATTGAATTTCTAGATCTACGATGCCAGGACAAAGCTGGTGAGGATGCATACTGAAAAACAAAGAAAATGAAGAGTATTCAAAACTAGAAAACAACCGAAACTATAATTGGGGATCTAGATCTACAGAGATGATCGTACCTGATGACTCAAGAGGAGAGGGTGTGATCGTAGGAAAAATGGAAAAGGAGAGAGGAGAGCTGTAATAGGAGAGAGGAAAAGATTGAATCGGCAAAGATTAATCGGGGTGAGCATGTTGCTGGCGTCGTCGGTGCCGAGAGCTACGGGAAAGGAGAGAGCAGAGGAAGAAAGAGAGAGGGAGGGAGGTACGAGAGAGAGAGAGGAGAGATTAGAGGAAGAAGGAGAAAGAGAAAAGGAGAGAGGGCTACGTGAGAGATCAGAGGAAGGAGAAAGAGGAAGGGAGAGAGCAGATGAAAAAAATGGTAGAGAGAGAAGGTACGAGATGGAACATGGAACTTCTCGTGGGATTTCTGGTGCGATGAAGCGCGAGATAAAAAGACATTTGACCAGGACAGGTGGAGGGTCGTGAGAATAGGTGCAGCAGCACATAGTTGGGGGAAATAGCACTTGGTGGAGCTGCCTCGCGGCGCACCGAAAGGGCGCTTTCTGGCGGTGCTGACTTGTCAATTGTCATGGACATGAAGAGGCTAGCTAGGGGACCAAGTGGAACTCCGGCAACCATCGTGGCGTCAGGCCTTTCGCCAGAAAGGAACAGGAAGATCATGGCGTTTTTGTTTTGTTATGGAGAAGAGTACTGTACGTACGACGTGCTATCCGTCTATAAACTCTCCTCACCTGAATCTGAATGCATGGGTCTGTGATCGGGATGGAGGCCACGCGTATGTCCGGTTTCCGTGAGACGGCAGCATGAGCATGGCAGGAGGGTTGCGATCGATGGACGCGGAATGGAGCGTGAGTCGTGTGAACTGTTTGTGCTTCCCGTGGTGGTGCGGATGATCGCCGTCAATCGAATCCCGGAGCATCCATCTGGGGATCTAGAAAGACAGGTGTAGTGACTGACTGTGCACCATGATGGCGCTTGGGATCCGCGGTCAATCAATCGGATTGTTCCGGAACGCGAGCAGGCTGAGCAGCGACGTCCACCACACAACTGAAAGCGTACGTGTGCGGGCAACGGAGCGTGAACCCCGGCGCAGAGGGCACGCAGACGAGCGGAGCCGCTCGCTGTCGGCTGCCGCTCCTCCACGGGCACACAGCATCAGCGCCGGGCGGGCACGGGTGCGTGGATGGCCCAGCCGACTGCCGTTACGTTCCTCCGTGGTTGGAGGGCCGGCCCATGCTCTAACCACGGAGCGCTGTGGGCCTCGTGAAGTCAACAGCGCAGAGCGAAAGCCCATGCGGACCTCAGACATACATCTACCTCTATTGGGCTGGGCTCTACTCTTCCGGACACCCCCGCTGCCCTATACTGATCAATCTAATAGTAACAGCCACTTTTTTCTCCAAAAAAAGAGAGCGAGGGTAAAACCAACTAACTAGCCCATCGTGGCTCACACCGCAATAGCAAAGCCCATTGGTTGGAGGCTCCCACCCAGGGTTTAAATCCTAGGTGCGACGATTCTATTATTGGACAGAAATCCAATGTAAACCACCCTTTTTTCTTTTTCTTTCTTTCGTATCTTCCTTCCTCCTTATCTTTCTCTTTCGATAATTCTTTACCCTGCTTACTTGCACCGAAAACAAACTGCCTTGTACTACATTATAGAACGCATATGTATATAAGAAAATTTTAGACCATAGGGGGCCAAGGCCCCCCACTAGTCCCCTGGCTCTGCCAGTGTCTCTATCTATATACCAAAAATGGACCTAAAGTCATTGCCATATAGCCTCGCTAAACCAAATCTGAATAAAATATTTATTGTTTCTTAATTTTTTATTGGCACGTATAGTCCTCTGGCTTCGCGAGTGTCTCTATCTCTACACCAAAAATGGACCTAAAGTCATTGCCATATAGCCTCGCTAAACCAAATCTGAATAAAATATTTATTGTTTCTTAATTTTTTATTGGCACGTATAAATCTCTTTGGGCGCCGGGCGGGGCGGGGTCGGCGGGGGCTACCGCCGTCGGAGCGGGGGCGCCGACAACGGGCGGCTTCGGCGGGGGAACTGTGTGTCGTGGTAGGAGAGGGGCGACGCGAACAGGGGAGCGTCGGAGGTTGGAGCTCCCTCCTTGACTGACGGGGAACCGCTTCTGTTTGTGTGCCGCGGGGGTGAAGCGTCGGGTGAAGCGATTACGGTAAAGCGGACGATGACCGTCGGGTCTGCGATTACGGTAAAGCGGACGATGACCGTTGGGTCTTTTTAGGATTACCGATACATCTCTTGGTCTCTTTTCTTAATCTTGATGGTTTCGTATGGCTCCTCCCAATTCACGACCCTCTCCATCCTTGCGTTGCGTAGCTTCGAGACCTGGCCGGCATAAAAAAAACAACTATTTTATCAAATTAGCCTTAGTAAACATAAGCAAAAAGTATGCATTTTGATATATTTATATGGAAATTGAAATTCTAACAAATTTTAGAGGTTCATAGTCCCTCCGTACTAGAACCAATCACTACTAGGATCACTTAAGTTAAACTATCTTGAGTCTGACTAATTGTATAGAAAATAGTAACAACATTCTAAGAATATATAGTGATCTCATGGTGTCTATAGTGATACTAATTTGGTGGTATAAATATTGGTGCGCTTCGTTATATTATTATTCTTTAGCATGACAAAAGCAGAGTTCTTTCTACACAGCTTGCTTATAGGCCGGCCGGCGTGCATCCCGCTTGGCTTTGGCTTCTTGTTTCTCTATTCACCCCTCCAGCTGAGCAACTTGTACACCTTTTGCTCATTTGGGAACGTGAGCATGGGCTCGGAGATTTTTCTTGGCTGAAGTCTCCAGGTCCCTCAGCTCGTTCTCTGCTTAATAACTTCCCTGACGCGGAGGTTGTCTGTCACTCATGCAGATGCAGAGCTCGAAAAGACGATTGGTCTTCAAATCTATACAGTACCGAGTAGGGCCAGTACTGTATATGAGCTGCTCCTACATGCTGCTACGCATGTACATGTGTATGCATGGTGGCTGCATCCATGCGTGACGCAGAATATACAGCAGCAGAAGATGGGATGAACGAAGCGAAGAGGTCGTTTTCCATGCTTCAAATTAACCCACCTGCCCCGTCGGCATCATATCCGGCCTAAACCAGAGGCCGCCCATGCAAGTGGCTGGCAGGCATACGGTATGGCTATATGCCAATCCTTGTTGCTTTGTTTGCCGTGGACGACGCAGAATGCATGCATCCAATCCATTGGCCATTGCCATCTCTGATTTGATATGTTTACTACGTCAGCACGGCGATGTCGTCTTTCCCATTGCCAATGGACCTGATGCCTGCCTGCTTCAACTCTTTGACGACGTGTATACTCAGCCCTCTATAATTCCTCATCCACGTTGGCTGCATTATTTTGCATTTTGTCCTTGACAATCCAAGTGTGGGAGATGGAGACAAAAGGTGCTCATCAGCAGCCAGTGTCGGGCCGCCTCTAACACTTCACAAGGTTACACATACAGTAAGAGGATATTATTGACTACTCTTCTGAATCTTATTGGCGCTAACACTGTTCGACATATCGACAGCTCCTCTATGATTGAGATTGAGGCATTTTGCGGTGCTAAACACTGTTTTTGTTAGCTCCACTTCACTGGTTTTTTTCCTAACTTTTTGTACATACATGTGTCCATGTCCCGGAATTAGATTGGCACCCCATCGTTTACCTGCCGCGCAGGGCGTACTTTATCGGTAAGCTTTACTCTGCACCGTATTGTGTAGGACGGTGAGTTGACATTATTGATTTTTCTTTTTTTCCCCCATTGCATGTTGCTAGGTCATGTAAAATGAAATAAACTTAAGAGTTTTGTAGCATTGTTTTCAAAACTTCCACATCGCATAAAATGAAATAAATCAATTTTTTAACTACTTAGCTCCTTGGCAACTCCGAATCGCTGGCCCTTTTATATATATATTCACAATAATAATGTAGGACAGAGTAAAGTTTTATGCCTAGCTGTTTTTGTTTTCGTAGAAAGTCGTTAGCTATAAATTGTAATGAATGTGCCTAAGTATCCTATTCAACAGGACTGCAAGTACTACTGGTCACATCTCGCCCTTGTTGTATCCTTCAGCAGTCAGCACCTCCCGTGAGGGCACGACACGCATGAGAGCGATATGTGCAGCTTGTGGATACATATACAGCTCGTGGAATCAATTAAAATAATTTAAATATTTATATTAATTTAATCTATAAACGAAATGAGTCATGTTTCCATTTTTCCTATACCACAATTGCCTGAAATTTATCTCGGCTTGGGGGGGACCCCTATGCTAGCTGAACTTTCTTGTGTATTCAAGATTTCACCATGTATTTGAAGCAAAATTTTAATATTTGTCCCTCCTATAATTCATAGGACTTGGAACCGAATTGGGTGGGGATGGTCCTCACCGTGAGGACCTCCTCCCAATAAACATTAAACGTCTTATATCGCAGGATCCCCGCTATGTCTTTGCTCCACGGCCTCAAGGGTCTACCGCCCTCTCGGCTTTAAAGCGAATAACTTACATTCACTAAGGCGCTCCAGTGCTAAGTTCGGATAGGGATTCCAAAGAATGTCATGTTCTATAGTATGTGCCATATTCTAATCTCAGCAAACATAATGGTGTATCGAAATATATCGATGTGATATCTTGTTTTGTAGAGTTTATTATAATAAACACTATGCTGCAATCGGATATTGGATATGATATTTGGTTTAGCAAATATTATATTTTTTAACTTGACAAAACAATGAAATAATGATGGGAGAGGAGTTCCTCATGGTGAGGACCATCCCCACCCAATTTATCCCCTCTTAGACTGTCTCCAACTGAGAACATAACGTAAAAATATGTCATGAAGAGTTGTGTTGGGTATCCGAATCACCCTCCAACGGAACATCCATCCACGCCAGTCATTTTGCCAACCACGCCAACAGTGACGCAAATAAAGGTTTCCTCTCTCCTGCCGAGGCATCTCTGGTGCTGCTCTGCCGACGCGTGGCCCGTTAGCAATTTTTTAAAGTGAGCTAGAAAAGAATAATGGGATTGGCCCGTTAGCAACTGTAAAACCCTCATATAAATATGGGGGCAACTATTGTGAGAGAATCAATCAAGAATAATTTAGGGTTAAACCCTATCTATCCTAGCCCCTAGCCGCCCTTTGTGCCTACCGCCTTTGCCCGCTAGCACGCCAAGCGCCGCCGCCGCCAAGCCGCCAGCGCCGCCGGTTCTGGTTCTTCTACGCCACGCCACGCCCCCTGTCTTTCCCTCGCATTGACCGGAAACGGTTTGTGACAGGATATTGCCATTATAATGTTTCATGTAATTTTATATATCTAGTATTAATTTATCACTGGATGGCATAACCTATCAAAATAATGATTAAAAGTTATGATTACTTTTTAACATAAATTACTATGTCAAAGCACCTCACAAATTTTGGAATTTAAATTGATCTTAAATGTAGAGAAACAAAAAAAAGACAAATATTGTTATAGGATAAACAATTGGATCAACCGAAACCGTTGAGCGTGATAAACTGAACAAACCATTAGTTCATGGGGTTATCTAATAGATGCCAAACTCCGATAGTAATTTGTAATTTTCCCTTTAGTTTTATTATTATTAGGAAAAAGTCCAAATTACTACCCTCAACTATGACCAAAAGTCCGAATAACCCCTAAACTATGTTTTGGTCCATTTTACCCCATAAACTATATCTTTTGGTTCATTTTATCCCTTGACGAAATTTATTCTTTTTATTCCGCCACATATAAGAAGAATCTTAATTTAAAATTTTGCATGGTGGTAGTGGATATCACAATCCATTTTAATAAAATATATTTTGAATTTCCATCAATATCTTTGTGTATAATTTGAATTTCAAGGATGAATTTATTAGTAAATATCTTACCATATCAAATAACGATGAAAAAAATGATGATATATTTTTCTCACATACGTCATGATGTCCGCTATCATCTTATAAAAAATCAACTTAAGATTCCGCTTGTGTGTGGAGAAACAAAAAAGGGAAATTTCATCAAGGGGTAAATTGGACCAAATGACATAGTTTAAGGGGTAAAATGAACCAAAATATAGTTTAGGGGGTTATTTGGACTTTGATCATAGTTGAGGGTAGTAATTCAGACTTTGGGCTTATTATTATTATGTTAGTGTCAAAAGGATACTTCAATAATGTCCTTTGGGAATAATTGTGTTGGGTGTGGTAATCTCTTGATTTTCGCTAGTTTTGCACTCTATCCATTTCAAACTATAAGTCACTTTGAGTTTTTGGTTCATCCATTTTACTATTTATTTAGACATATTATTATATCGGGATGCATAGTAAAATGGATATATAAAAAATTAAAGTGACTTATAATTTGGAACGGATAGAGTAATTTAACAATTCTTCTTTCTCTTAAGTAAATAAGTACATCGTGGTAGGGTCGAGAAAAACAAATAACGTCCTTTATATAGCAAATTGAATAACAAAATGCTCCGCCTCTCAACCACCGCCGTGCATGGTTCCCAAACTTTTGCATACAACTCTGAGACATGATAAATCACAACATATCACAGTCAAGAATACATCCAATAGAGCAACTATAACATAACAAAAAATAAGTAAAAGGACAATTACAAGACTGCCCTTATTTTGAGGTACGATTGCATGTGTTACCCTTGTTTTTTTTTAAACTTTATATGTTTGCCTCTGTTTTTAGTCTTCTAGTTGCATTGTTGTCTTCTGTTTCAGTGTTTTGAGCTTGAATTGCACGTTTTGAGGGCAACCATACAAGTCTCAAAAAAAACAGAGACAAATATATATAAAGTTAAATAAACAAAGAAAAACGTGCAATTGAATCTCAAAACAAGGGCAGTCTTGTAAATGGCTAAATAAAAAGATCTTGCAACATCCAATGTTGGAAAAAAAAAATTGAGACCTACCGACGGTATATAGTCAAAGCATTTCACATTTCTACGAAAGGAAAAAGTACTTTGTGCAAAGATGCCGACAATAATTGGTCGTAGAAATTGTTTGCAGTCACGTCTTGTTCCTCCGCCAGCATATCACATTATCACCAGGGACCCAACACTAAGTGGCTAGGTGTCCTTGTTATCACGTTCATGAACAATTTGCTCCAGTGACTTTGAAGTGTGTCAAATTAATACTTTTTTTTTAACATAATATACAGTAGTAATAGTAGTAGTGGTTAGCATGTGACATAACCATCGCCCCTTGTCAAATTATAGGAACCAAATGGTAGATAATTTGGAGAAAACTGAAGAAACAAAGATGGGAGCAGCTGGTAGATAATTTGGAGAAAAAAAAGGAAAACAAGAGGGGAGCAGTTCGTTGGGTGATGTGATACACCTAGAAAGCGAAGTTTGCAATTTTCCTCGTCACGTTGTGGCCGGCGGGCGTTCTCTCTGTCCTGTCCTACTAAGCGAAACGGTGACAGGGCGAGGATTAGACCTTGACGCTTTGGAACCACGCCCCCAAGTGCAAGTGCGACGTCCACACAGGACGCTGACTTTGTTGGCGGCGAGATATGCGTGATTTTTGGGCACGGGACACGGGTTTCTTCAGTTACCGGCGAGCAACGTCCATAAATTTTAGGCAATTGCGGTATAGGAAAAATAAATAAAAAAAACTGAAGGATCGTTTCATTTTTAGTGTTAGATATAAATATAGATATAGAATTTTAGGCAATTTTGGTATAGGAAAAGTGAATAAAAAAAATACAATGAAGGATCATTTCGTTCTCTAGTGTTGATATAGACATAATATATAGACATAAATATAGATATAAATTAGATATAGATATAAATATATAGATAAATATAGATATAGATATAGACAGATGGTCAACAAACTATACAAACACCCAATAAACGTTTTTTTTACAATAAAACAACATCAACTATCCTAACAGCAGTAAAAAATCATAAGCCAAATAGCCCTTATTTTCATCAAAATCATGTCTCACCAATGAAAAATATACTTATACAGGTGTTTTGTTAGAAAAGTCCTGCTACTTTTTAGTCTCAACAAACTATAAAAAAAAATCCCTCCAAACGTTCTTTTTTGACTAAAACAGGAAAAATATCTAACAGCCGTCCCCGCATAAGCCAAATAGTGATTTTTTTTAGTCCCAAAATCATGTCTCACCAAACCAAAAATACCACTGTGTCCAGTGATCCATGTAACAAAGTTTATCAAATTTACTGATGTACTACTGCGCAGTGCAAGAAAATAGAGAAATAATAAATATTTTGAGCCCCCAATAGTATTTTCATTGATTTAGGGCGCCGTGCTCGGCAGTTTCAGAATTAAGACTCCCCAGGTCTTTTTCCCACGCCCGTTTCTCGAAAAGGGAGGGCATGGCCGCCCCGGCGTCGCCGCACTGTTCCTAGTAAAGACGCCTCCTTCCCTTCCCTTCCCCTCTCCCCTCGACCACTCCCCTCCGTCTTCTCCCCCCGGAGAATCCTTTCCTCACCTTTTGCTTCCCCACGTTGATCCTTGATCCTCGTGTTCCCTTTTCTTTCTCCGTAGGATCTCTCGCTAGGAGTAGCCTGCCCCCGTGTGAGCGTTCGCACGGACATGCTTCTTGCCGCGTCTTGAAAGGGGAGAAAAAAAAGTGGAGATGGGTGCTTGCGCTTCGGTTCACAAGGACCCGGGGTACCCCAAGAAGCAGTTTCTTGACTCGCCCAGCAAGGCGAAGGCCGCCAACGGGAAGTGCGGCGGCGTTGCCCCGGTTGGTGATGGCTTTGGTGATCTCAAGGCCAAGGTCGACGCAGAGCAGCAGCGGGCAGAGTTTAACCCCAAGAGCCCAGACTCTGGTATGCGTGATGGATGTTTGTTTGTTTGGTTGGTTTATTTCTGAGGATGTTCCGATCTTTATCTTCTTATAATCAGTTACTGTTGCGGTAGTTTATTGAAGATCTTTTTGGAGAGAGCAGATGAGCAGTCAGTTCTTTATGTGAAAGGGGTACTTTTGGGTTTGTTTATTCATTTATTGTGCTCTTGATTTCAGGATTTGACAGCGAAGTGTGGTGTTATCATTGCACTATAACCGCTTCTGGAAATCAGTTAGCTTTGTAGGTGTGGGTGATCTTGAACGGAAAACGATTACTGAGGCTGACTGATTTTGGGTTCTTGTAATGGAAAAAGGAGTTTTTAGTTGTTACTAAGTTTTGTTCTTGAAAATTCAACACTTTATAAATGAGGATTCTGTTCTACACAAAGTGGATTTGCTCTAATGACTGTAGGCCTTTTACTTCGATGTTAGGCTAATTTCCTTATGAATTAGGATGCAGTTTTCCCTCTGTGAGATTTCTGAATAGATTCTAAATTGAAATAACACATAATCTTTGTTGCCAAAAATCAAAAGCCTACTTCATAGCCTCTTGAATAGCTTAGCTGGAATTGGTGTACTTTAATGTTTTGTTTGTCAAAAAAAAAAAAAAAAAAATCAACTGCTACCTCTTGAATTACTAGCCTACAAAGAAATAAAGATTGCTCAGTGTTTCTTTTTTTTTCCCCATAAGCTTATTTGATTGTGCTCTTGGCTGAAATTCCTCAAACATGTATATTTTTTTGAAAGATTTTATTTGGTTATAATAAAAGATTTACATCAAACCACGCGCAAGGAGCGCGTCCACTGAAATAAAAAAAACCACACCCAAAGTCTTAATGTTGCCATAAAACGCCTCAAAAAAGAGGACCGAAGTTCTCACCCATGGAAGAAAAAATTTCGCCCAAAAGGTCCCGGGCCGACGTCGGCGTCATTTCCGGACCTATCAAAGCTGGAATTGGTGTACTTTAATGTTTTGTTTGTCGAATGCCGAAAAACCAGCAAAACGCCCGCCGCCCGCGTGTCCAAAATTATGGCCGCGCCTCCGCGAGGCAGCTTCGACCTCGAGCACGAATCGGCAAGGCGGTCGCCCTCAAAAAAAAAAGAACCGCCCTTCTGCTACCTCTTGGATTACTATAAAAAATAAAGATTGCTCAGTGTTTCTGTTTTTGAGCCCCATAAAGCTTATTTGATTGTGCTTTGGCTGAAATTCCTCAAACATGTATAAACATATATAAAGATTATTATTTTCATGAATACCTTACTGAACTTAATTTGCAGGTAGCAAGGATGAAGTGTTCTTCGAATCTCGAGCTTGGTTAGATTCTGACTGCGAGGATGACTTTTACAGCGTGAATGGAGGTAATTGAACATTTACACATGTTTATTTACTATATATAAATGCTTGAAGAAGTTTCAGTCTAGTTTTAGAGATAGCTTCTTATATCCTGGTCCAGCATATTGAGATTACTTTGGCACCAGTTTATCGCGCCATTCCATTTTTAGTTTCTCCTATTATTATACCAGCAGCATGTGCAATGTGGATTGTTCCACTTGTTATGCACAAAATGCATGTGCTGTGCTAGGTTCCTTGATGATACAGCTTTTATTTGTCTCTGGAATCTAAGGGACCTAATTTATACTTTGATTGCCTACTGAACAAAAAGTCTGATGCCTTTGATTTTGTCTTTGGGCGCTATCATACTCCTCGGTGCCTAACAGTTATGGACATGGACTGATGGACCCCCACCTTTAGCTTCATAACCTATCCCATGTGGTCCTCCAATCACTCTAGCAATATACTGGAAACATAACACAATCATTTATGGACTTTGACATTCTAAGGGGAGTTCTGATGCACCCAAGTTTAATAGTTGAACAATTAGATATCTCTATCAACACATGTGATTTGCTTCAGTCCTTGCGGAAAAAATATGATTTGCTTCAGTTGCTGTACAATGACACGTTGTGCTCTTATGCAGATTTCACTCCATCTCGTGGCAGCTCTCGTGGCAGCACACCCATCTATCAGCCCAGAGCGCAGACGGTGATGAGCAACATCTTTCAACCAGACATGCACAGTTCCAAATCACCGGAGCCTTCTCCAACTGGACGGAGGAAACTAGCTGAGCTCCTGCAGGAGGCAATGGAAAACGGCTCTGAAGAAAGCACCGACGAGGAGCAGCAGTTGCAATCTATTGCTGCAGATGGGAAGCCGGTGTCTGAATCCACATCCAGCTCCGCTTGCAGCACTGTACCGACGCCGACCGCAGTCGCCAAGAGCCGGAAAGAGAAGGCGTGGTACACCGGACGCTGTTGCCTGCCGAGCTTTGTTCATAGCCTGACCTTAGATGAGAGTGAGGGGGGGCAGAAGATGAGCTCTAGGCCATGTGCTGTTTGACAGTGGGGCTCAAGTGCCCTCCTGCCCTGAGCTGTATTTAGCGCGATATGTTACCCGATTGGGACGCTGAAGCTACTGTAAACAAGGGGAGTGTATTAAGAGTACTATATATATATCCTTAGTAATCAAGTGGATAATATAAAAGTACTCGTTAAATGCTGTGCACACCATGTTTATCAATTGCGAGGGCAGCGAGTTGTCCTACCTGTGCGTATATCTTATCGAATCTTTATGGATATATAAATATATACAATTTTTCAGATGTCAACAGCCAGCTGAGCTAGGGCATGTGGCATGCAGGATACAATACTTTTCTACAGTTCTTGGGCTTCTTGGCACTTGCATGATTAACGCCAGACAAAAGTGGTGTTCGTTGCTCTATTCTATTCCAAGTGGACTAAAAAAATGAGAAGATTTTTTTATTTGGCATCTCTGATTTTTTTCTATCTGGCCACCTGTGTCATGAATCATGCAGGGTTCGTGGTTTTTGTAGAAGATTTTTTTATTTGGCATCTCTGATTTTTTTTCTATTTGGCCACCTGTGTCATGAATCATGCAGGGTTCGTGGTTTTTGTAGCGCTTATCGAGCTTATGAAAAGGACATGGTAACTGCTAATGCTGCGGTCACCATTTCAGTTCTGTTCCCAAATAGTGTTTCAGGCATGATCACATGAGATCTGTTCCCAAATAGTGTTTCATGCATATGGATGGCCAAGAGCTCAAGAGGGTGTTTGGCAGGGCTTCTCGGAAGGGGCTTCACTAGAGAAGCCGGAGCCGTTTTGGAGAAGCTCGAAATTGGGGCGTCTTCAAAACGGCTCCGACTCCTCCTTTTTCCACTAAAAAATGGCTCCAAACGGCTCCTCCTCCCAGACCGTTTGGTAGGGCTCCTCCGGAGGAGCCGGAGCCAAGAAGAAGCCCGGCCAAATAGGCCCTAAATCCTGTGGTTTCTAATATGCAAGCCTTACTGGAAGTGATACTACAGAGACTCACATGATGGAGGCAGAACAGTGCAGCTAAGCAGTGGCCATGAACACATCGGATCAAACATGACAATGCAGACAACCGAACTAGCGAACGCATGCCAAACAAATATATTATTATTATATCACAACACAATGACAACGTGGAATCTATTCACGTTGGGCCCCATTGACGATGACTCAGTCAGGGTTTCGGGTTTCACATGATGCACATATTGTGTTTCTGTTTTCTAAGTGTGAAATAAAGCATCAGTTGAGCAATGACAACGCAATGTAGCATTACAAGCTGGAAGGTTCCTTTAACGATACAGTATTCAAGGATTACAACTTGTATAGGTACACCTGAAATCGCGCCAACCGCCTGTCTGACGAGGAACATGTCAGACAGCGTCATGAAGATCACACTGATTCTTTCATGCCCACAATATTGCCCTACGCATTGCTTTCCAGCAACCTTGGTCCCAACAAGATTGACTTCCTAATGTTCGTACAATGGTACATGTAGCTCCAACCGTCGCGATAAATGACTATCGAAGTGTGGTAGACATAAGGAAGGCCCGGATTCGTTGCAGGAGTTCTGCCTTCACCGAATCAGGCACTGATGCTGTTTCACATGCGAAATAAATTGAGAGCAGTGTAAGAGGGACCAGTACAAAGATGAGCAATTTTTCTGAACCAGGAAAAGTAGAAGTGTAAAACTGCCCAATAACGAACATTTCATGGGGCAAAAGAAAAAAAAAAGATGAGAAACTTTCAATCATAATATTATCTCATGGATTGTCAATTTGTTTAGCACCAGGTTTAGTCATAGACTCATAGTATGTGAAGAAAGACGAATCATGCAAAGGCACACAGTGAATTATATTTTGACATAGAGTAAAATCTGTGAAAAAAATTCCAGTTACAATCAGAAAAAGAAATCAAGGGGCAAAAATGACTACTTACCTCTTCCTTTTGGAGTAATAACATGAATGAGGTCATCTACTGTAACATTATTTCTTCCTTTCTTCCTTGCATAGGCCCTACACAGTACACACAAGGACAAAAGAGAGATGCATCGAAAAGAATGATAAGCATTGGGGCAGATGCATATTATCCAGTTAAACCCACACCATCTTTATTATCTATGGAGTGTGTAATGTAGAACAAATTTCAGAATACTCCATCAAGGCAGCTTGAGATGGCTACAGTTAAAGTGACAAATTGCAAAATGAAATTCAATGCCTAGGGTTTTTAAGACTTCAGAATTAGATCAAATTTGATCGAATGGGGTGAACATTTAGCGTACAATTTGGACAAAGCACAAGAACTTGCTTTCAGCTAAATCCTGTCAGTAAAAAGATTTTAGCGTGCAAGTGCTTAGTGGGTTATTCAGAACCTGTTTTTACAAAGAATATAATTGCCAGAAAAAGAAAGCACAATTTTTTTTAAAAAAAAATCTGCATACTTATGTTGCACACTTGCATGGGTTGCAATAATTGCAGTAGCCATCTAGTAAAATCATTGCTGCATAAGATTTACAAAATTTCCCAATTTATCAGGAAGCAACAGAACCCCTTCAGGTTATTTTCATGAGGAATTGATTAAACTACTTCTTCAGAATTTAGCTGCACATTTGACCAAGATAGAACAATTGTTTGGGGTTTTGACAGATTAATGTTGCCTTTCACATACATTCAATTGTAATCATCAAACACAGTTGAATTGAGAGGACCATGGAGAAGTTGGGCAAAAGCATTATGCATTCTCAAGGAGCGCAAACAATTCCGATGCTAAAATGCAAATATCAGAACCTTAGGAATGTGAATCACTTGCTCAGCATCATTGGATGCAAAGGTTAAGATGCATGTGTTTATTACTATGAATCAATAAATGTAATTTGTTAATAGCAAGCATACACTCAGCACGAATAATATGAGTTTGATGCCAGAGAAGTCAAACCTGCAGAGTGCCTTCATCTCATCCCTCCAGCCGCACTCGACGAGCCGCTCACGGAGGAGCTCCATTAACTTCTCCTTCTCCCCACTCTCTACCAACTTCACAAACCAAAACCCACCTCATTGTTACCGCACCCAAGGAACAACAGCGGCAATAGCCAATAGAATTAAACCACCAATAGTTTCCTATTCGTTCAAACTACCTCAAAACCTCTCCCCTCTTACAGCCAAACCCTAACCAAATCTATCTGAGACTACCCACTTGGAGCACCACCATAAGCTGAAGAACTCTAGCTTGTGAGCATCAAGAACTCTAATCCCGATCTAGGAGCAAAAAAGAACACCCACGATCGAGGGTTTCCTCGGTCGATTTCAGCCAGATGGGGAACACTACTGGTCATTACCTTGATGTTAATGATTTCCCCGAGCGAAGGCTCCTTGTCCTGATCCTCCTCCGCGCTCGGCGTCGGCGGCCGATTAATCGACGCCCTCCTGAAACAGTTGCCCCCACCGCATCAAAGTCAGAATTCGTTTTCTCAGATGAAAAAAAAAAAGGCGCAAGCAAAAATTTCGAGCAAAGCATCAACAGCGCAACAATAACAGACGCATAGTGCGCATACGAGCAGCAGAAGATGAGATTGGCTTGCTTACATGCTTCAATTCGGCTTAGCTGCGCTTGCCCTCCTTCAGCTTCCTCTCTGCTCCTCCGATTCGGGTGTCGTCTTCCTCGGTTTGGTGGCGGAGTGCGTCCTGTCGCGGTCATGTCACGGTCATGGCTCATGTTGGGAGACGGAGCCGCCGACTCGAAAGACTCCAGGTTGCTGGGCCGTATCTCGCCAAAGAAGACCGGTCCTGGGCCCCCAGTTCAGTCTCGGCCCATTGAAAAATATCTTATGCTCCAATATCCAAAGAGGAAGGAGGGCCTCTCTGTCGACTCGCTCTGTCCCCTCCTTATCCCCTCCTGACATTTCCCTCTCTTCACTTCCCGCCTGCCCACCCCAACCGCCGGCGAGCCATGCCTCCCCCGGCGGGGCTGTCTCCCCTGGCCGTCGCCGTCCACGACGCGCCTGGCGACCCCGACCCCGACGCGTCCTCCTCCTCGCACTACCCCCGTCCGCCCGCCGCCTCCACCTTACACTCGCGTCCGCCTTCCTCCGCCTCCGCCTGCTACGAAGCCACCACCGCCCCGCCTGGAGCCCGCCGCGCCGAAACCAGCTGTCGTATCCACACCCCTGCCTCCCGACACTGCCTCTGTAGCGTCCTCGTCGTCCACCTGCCTCGACTGCGTCCATTTCGGGAAGTGCGTCTCACGCTCCGCTGACACTACCCGCACACAGAGACAGAGTTCTGCTTGCGTGTGATCGAGCTAATTTTCTGTTGGCCCAATTCGTAGGTGTTCAGGGTGTACGCACGAGGCGGACCTCGACAAGCCGCCGGTGCTCCAGGAGGTGGCGAATTTCTTCAAGGGACACGGGGTCGGAGATTTCACCTTCAGCAGGGGCAGACTGGTTCGTGTACCCTATCTGTGTAGCTTCTAAAAATTCTAGCTGCATCCCATCCTAGTTCCCTTAAGTCATATATGCTATTTGGGCGTTTTGTGATACTCTGCCTCATTTTCGTGATTAGGTTAGTTGTGAAGCTCGTAGTTTACCAATTACAAGATAGAATCACTAATTTTGAAGCTAACATTTCGTCCAATCTTCCATGCTCATATTTGTTTATTATTTCACCAACTTGCTTGCTAATTGTGACAAATGTGTTTTCAGCACCAATGGCGATGCCGGGCAAAGTTAGCTGTTCGTGGAACACCAGAGAACCCATTGATTGGTTTATACCAGGAAGGGACACATGTTGTTATAGATATTCCAGAGTGCAGAGGTTAGCTGTCATAATTTATCTTATCATGAATTCGAAGTATTTATATAACAAAGTTGTCAGAACTCGTGTCACATCTGGTATGCTACATTTTTATGAATCCTTGTTCTAGACAGGGACATAGTATGGTAACTGCAATTTATAATCCTTGTTTCTTCCTTCACCAATTTTCAGCTCACCACCCAAGCATTAATGCTGCTGTTAACTTGCTAAGGCAAGGTATGTTACTATTGTTGTTTCATGCTTTGCTTCAATGGATGTGCAAAAGTGTTGTCTTCAGTCTGACCAGTGAGGCTTAATATACTGGATTTGCAGGTATAACTGAGCTAAGTATTCAGCCATTTGATGAAGATGCTGGAACTGGTGAACTCAGATATGTTCAGGTAATTGTTAGTTTTCTTGAAATAACACATAACCATTTGAATGGAACTTTGTATTTTTCTAGGCCAAGCATGTACACCTGACATAGTGTGCATGTGAATCTTCTAATAGAGAGTGCACATACCTTTCATGTGTCATTCTTCCCTGCTACAATGGAATTTATTTGTTTTGCCATGTTTTTCAGATGGCAGTGACAACATATAACACATCTATTCCAGTTGATAAAAAGATACGAGCAAGGTTAGGCTAATTCTTCAACTGCTCATGTGCCGATCCCCATGGTCAAAGTGATAAAAAATCTCAGTGCCGTGCAGGGAAAGTTCAAGTTTCATTGGTTTGGAATTCAAGGGACGAGCGCTCCCAGAACGCAGAGAAGCTGACTTCATTGATTGAAGTAAGTTGTTGAAACTGAGGTTCTTCAACAATGAAGTACTTTTTCATAGCCCAACACATTCCACTGCTTTGCACGCTGTATCATTAAATTATTGTGAATGTACCTTTTGTGACAGTACTTGTGGAGAAATGGTGGGCCGAAAAGTAGTGTCCATCTGATCCATTCTATATGGGCCAATTTTCAGACGTCAACCAGCAACGTAAGATATCCATATGATAGTTCTTCTGGATGTAAACCATGTCTATACTTATATTGTTTCTTGCAAAAATACACAACTCATTTGGCATTATCATTACAGCTACCGTAAATAGTTTGTAGTTTTGTGTGCAAAGGAACGAAGGAAGACAATGAAACGTACTGTGATGCTGAAATTCTGTTTTAGAACCACTTGGCATAGTGGGTTGCAGAGTTAGGACTTAGGAGTCAATAATCCATAAGACATGTTGTAACCACTGCACATATCAGCAGATGAACAGATTCAGTCATTGTTGCCCCCACATATATGCAGCAATGCTGCATTTAGACATTTAGTACTAAATTCTGCTGGAATAGGTTTATGTCCTTGGGTGAAGGTGCAGTGGGGTGGGTCTGGTGTTGCAGGTGTACCAATCTCAGTTTTCTTTGTCATATATAGGATTACTATATTTTAACTTCAATTTTATATAAAAACACATGAATACTGATAAAATAACAATACTATGAAAAAACAATGTCCAAAGTAACATTTAATGTAAACACAAAGTTTTGTTTTATATAAAAACACACAGATAATAGGTGCACATATAAGATGATAATATTTTAAATGTTAAAAGTTATACAAATATGAAAGTAAATGGATCAAATATGAATTTAGTAATATCAAACTTGTGTTGTCAATTTTATATAAAAATTAGATACTGATGGTTGAACTTATAAAATTTATGCACATCACACAAACCTAGATGGACTTATATTTGGCGATAGCAGGAAGAATGTATGTGAGATGACCATGTTGAATGCATGGTTTTCCTTCAAGTTATTATGTTTTTAACTGTTTTCCTTTATTTGGCAATTAATTAGTAGACTTCTGTTGTTGCAACCAACTCCACACTATCTTGTAAGGAACTCCTTGATTATGTTTTTTCTTTGTCAATTGATAATAGACTTCATTTGTTATAATTTTTTTCCTTGCATAAATGGAGAATGGTAGGGGGAGTAATCCATCTCCTTAATTGGTTCTTTATTTGACAATTGATTAGTAGACTTCCTTTGTTGTTCGTGATTTCCACGTATCAGGTAGATGTAGCTTTCTTTTTTTTCTCTCCTCAAATCATGGCATTGCCTTCCTATTGAAGGATGCCCCATGCACGTTAGATCTTTTCCTTCCTTTTTTGATTGATGAAATTATGCCCTTCCTTTTGAAATCCACCCGGATCTCACCTTCCAATTTTTTCTCTCACGAAAACGGAAGGATCGCATGTCGCAGTTTCCTTTACTGGCGTGAGCGGGATCACATGGGGGGAGTGGGCAGAGCCAAACCAAAAGTCGCACCAAAAAAAGTGTCCACGTTTTGTTTTTTTATGTTGTAGAGATATAGGATTACTATATTTTACTTCACATGTATGCAAACTGTACTTCCTCCAATCCGAAAAACAAGTCCATTTAGGTTTGTCGTAAGTCAAAACAGTTTTAACTCTGACTAGCAATCTCTACACAAGATGTACTATTTTTTTTTTTTTTTTGACAAACAAAGACTGGGGAGATCCCCACAGTACCGACCATTTCATTCATTTAAGATGTATATCTTAAATGAAAATAGCTATACAAGATGAAAGTACTTCATAATGAATTTAGTAATGTCAAACTTTTGTTGTCAATCTATATAAAAATTTAGATACTAATGGTTGAAGTTACAATATTTTGACTTCGGACAAACCTAGATGGACTTATATTTCTGATAGCAGGAAGAATGTATGTGTACGACCATGTTGTTCTTCCTTCTCATTATTACTTTTAACCGTTTGCCTCGGTCAAAGATTAGCTACCAGATCTGTTGAGCAACCAACTCCACACTATCTTGTAAGGAACATTTTTTTATTTCTTTCATTGTAACAATGTGTCATTCTGCAGATAATTTTTGGGCATAAATGGAGACATATTAAGGGGGAGAGGGACCTGTGGGAGCGTTATGGGGGAGTTGATATTTCTCTGGATCCATGTAGCTTTGGCCAGGCTAATACTCTGGTATGTGCACTTAAATTGTCCATACTCATGTACAATTTCACCAAGTATACCGTGCTAAATTTCATGACAAAATTTTCTTGGCAATTCAATTGGCTGCAAGCTACTTGATACCCATGGGTCCATGCGCCACCTGTTTTGTTACATGCTTGAGCAAGGATTTCAAATGTGTTTGAAGCTATAGTGTATTAGTGTTTGCTATCTCATGTAAATTTTCTCATACTGTTTTCTTTCTATGCCACTGTGCTTTGTTTTCTTTGCAGTCATTTAACTCTTTGTTGCATAAGCTGAACAAGTATGTACCACGTGGTTCAACAGTTGTTGATTTGTATTCTGGTGCTGGCGTTATTGGCCTATCAGTTGCTGCTTCAAGGAAATGTAGGTGAGCAGATAAATCTATGCTAAGACTCTAAGAGGAACAGATGTTATTCACATATGCTGGTGAGGACAGATGCAATGGATTTGCATACTAAAGGATCTACAACCTGATGCAGTGTCTTAATGCATGCATTAATTCTAAGAGCTTTTTCTTCCATATGATCTCTTGGTTGAAATCTTTTGACAACATTTGACATGGTGTTATATGTATTATTAGGTGTTATATGTATTTTTAGTTGTAGACTGCTAAGTAAGCCAATATCAGTACTGATATCGTAGGCCTTACTAAGCCTTTTCCCAAACTTGATTTGCAAAAGCCTGGGATGAAAAGGGCAAAGCCTAGAGCTTAAGTCTTGGTCCTGTCCTATTGATTTGGCCCTAAGCGACCCTTTTTTATGGTTGAGCTGTAAGCACAAAACAAACTAATTTTAGTTTCCCTAAGAAATATTTGTCGGAAAAAAATCTGATATTTATAAGAAAAATAAAATAAATATTATGGACTTCATGCTGCAGATTGGTGCTGTCCATATCCAACTGGAAATGCCTACATTCATCATATTATCTTAATGCTGCATTCTTGTTTATTCAGCTATTTTCATGAAAAAATCATTCTACTTCCAGGTCTGTGAAATGTGTTGAGATTAACAAACAGTCAAAGATGTCTTTCGAGACATCAGCAAGCCGACTTCCAGCGAATCTGGGTTGCACCATCACTTGGCACAATACTGACGCTTCAGTTGTAAGCAATCAATTGTATTTCTATTGTGGTTATATCTTATATATTTTGGCTTTCACTGGAATATGTAATTCTGTGTCATGGCACCAGGAACCAGTTCACTGGCTTGAAGGGTCTAGTGTCGTTATTGTGGATCCTCCCAGGAAAGGATTGCATCCATCTGTTATCAATGCTTTACAGACAATTGCGTTGTCTGAGCGCAAGGCATACAAGGCTAAAAGGTGTAGCTAATTGTTTCTGTACTTTCTTGCTTTTATTTCCAGCAATATGATACAACATCTGTGCTGTTTTTTTTTTCCTCTCTTGGATTTTGAATTCCTTCTTGTGGTAACCTTAATAAGAAATTCATTCATTTTCTGAACTCAGTTCGCTTGCAAAGGTTAAGGATGAGAAGAGACCATGGATCTTACGGGCAAGGGAGGCAGCAGTTCATGTTGATAATTCAACAACTGAAGAGGGCAGCGAAACGTGGCCTGAAACTCTCATATACATTAGCTGTGGATGGGAAAGTTTTAAGAAGGTAAGGAGTGCTTAAGTTTCACTAAGACCCAGAACCTCACTTGTTTATGCAACTTCTAAGCAGCCGCCAATCTTTTATCCTTTGGAACTCAAGTCATGTGACAGGTTCTGATATCTGTAAATCATTTCTTGTGCAGGACTGCAAAAGCTTGATATCCAGCAAGGCCTGGCAGTTGGAGAATGCTCATGCTTTTAACTTCTTCCCTGGCACGGATAGGTAACTGTTTCTGCTCCTTGACTAGAATGTTCCAAGGCATCTTTTACTGCAACAAATATCATTATACATTTCACCAAGTTGTGGTGTTGCAAGAACAAAAATTAGCCTTTTCAACTGCAAAATACTACCATGAATCCTAATTGGCAGCTGTTTTGGGTCATTACAGACCTGAATTTTCTGTAGTAAAGTGAGATGGTTTGGACATGTTCAACGGAGGCCTCCCGAGGCGCCCGGTGCGTGAGTGGAGTTCTAGAGCGGGTCATTATTCCATTGTGTCGTACTCTCTTTAGTTTTTGAAAGAACTTTTGCCATTCTCTTTAGTTTTTGAAAGAACTTTTGCCATTGGTTCATACTGAACCAATCTACTTTATGATGTGTATACTGTCTACTTCGGTCACACTAAATGAAGTTTGATAATGCAGCATTGAAATCCTGGCGATCTTCAAACGGGAATCAGAAGCTGGTCAAAAGAAAAAGAAAAAAACAAAAAAGAAGAAGGCCAAGTAGAACAAAAGGCTGACCCAGCTGTAACTGGAAGGTTGGAAGTGGCGCAGGAGCTCATCTCGTGGATTTTGCAGATATTCAATGCTGATCCAGAAGTACAGAATGGGTGCTCGTTGCTAATCTGTGGAGTATATGACTAACCAATCAAGTGAACAATATATGACTAGCACACGGTAACTTGACACAGGTAATTACAGAAACTTCCTCAGCTAGACTCTTAAGTTTTTTTTTTTTTTGAAGTGTGACTTAAGTTTTTTTTTTTTTTTTTTTAAGGCGTTTTGGCTTTTCTAGATGTTTTTTACTACTCTTAAGTTTTGCCTGGACAGGAAATTCTATATTAGATAAGCAACTTCCATTCTGTAGGATGAAGTAAAATAAACAGAAAGGCCGCATATTTTGAATAGTCAAGATGACTCTTCTGATATGCTTCGTGGACCCTTTTATTCTATTTCTACTTTTCTAGTCACTCAAAATGTAGCCATCAAAAAGGGTCAGCTCGGAATGAAAGGGTCTTTTTTGCATGCAGGTTAGCTTGAGTTGAGGGTGCTTATATCCAAGACCTCCCAAACCCCCTTGCAGACAACAGGTAGAGATACTCAGTCAGGAGGTGTTAAACATGCTATTACTAGGTGTCTGGGTTGGTGATAGGCCGTTTACGAACCCTGCAGCCCCTTTGATGTAATTTGTACCTTTTTTGTTATGTTTCACTGTACATTATTCTGAGACAACTACACGAGAGCAATGTTCTGGAAACTTTTTTTTTTAAAATGAAAAGCACGCACCATCTTTTGCCGCTACTATACGATAGTTATTTTAAGTTAAAATTTTGCAAGCATTTAGATATGCTCCTAATGCCTCGGTTAAGATTATTCATCAGTTCAATCATCATCTACCAAAAAAACTGAGAAATCAACAAAAATAATCAGATTCTTGATGCTGATTTACATTGCACAATTATTATGGAAGGCCTATCAAATCAAATCAAAACAATCAAGAAAATGAACCCAATTTCAGGCCACAGATTTTGCCACTACCATACCAGCCATGTCTATTTTGCACGGCAAATCTGTTGTGACGCTGGGCAGTACACCTAGCACATATTTTTCATTGCTCTCCCTGGGTCCGAACAAAACTATACCCATCACTTGCTACCATTTCAAGACGAAATGACTGGGCAAAGATATATACTGTACAAAAGGCGAAATGACAAAACTCGCACCATGTCAGGCTTTCATCGGCGCAGTGCTACAAAGAATTTAACTAGAAATAACATATATCTATGGGTGCCAACAAACTTGAAGCAGAATAAGGTGTGCTTGCTGCACATTTGGTTGGTTCCGTGACCAATCTGGGTGGCCATCGTGTAGGGTGGCATCAAAAACCATTGCCACTCATAATGGGGTGCTCGCCAGAATGGTTCGACCTCCTTGACCTTGACTGCTTCGGGGTTGAATATGGTGAGCTTCCATCATTGAATCCGTGGAGGGATGAAGAAAGCCCATGGGCCCTTGGTAGACCAATCGCATCAGAATCGAGGGAGGAGTATCCACCCCTCTCTACTGCCTCTGCGTCCAGTGGTATCTCATCCAAAGTCTGCATGGTGCAGAAGAAATGTGAGGTGAAAAGCTAGTGTTGGTGGAGATCAAGTTGTGGCAAGACTTCTAAATGGAGGAACTAAAGAACTGCGTAAACTTACTTTGTAAGCTTGTTGAAGGACCTTAAGATTTTCACGTATCTGCTTCCTCTTTATGGTTATCTCATCAGGTTCTTTGAGCAAATCTTCCAAAAGATCATCTCTGGATGGGGTATATTTATTTAGGAGATTGGAGCAGAGTTGTAAATCAATAGTGCACAAGTTATTTTTCGCTTAAATAGAATAGGGTGCGTTTGTGTTCTAAAGAGTAAATAAGTATTCTCACCTATAAAGTTTTGTTATAAGGTAATTATGCAGCGCCCTTTTTGTGTGATTAACCTGCAACAGAATCAATGTCACAAACAAATGAAATGAAAAAGACGTAGATTTACAAGACAGTCTGCCCAGCTATCACGCTGCAGACATATACAGCTGATGAGTCAATAAAAGAGAAGAGTGGCAAGTGGGATAAAAGATGGCACATACCAGGAAATGCATAATTGCTTTTGGTATAAAGTCCTCCACATTTTTCCTGACAATATTGTAATATGACTTCAATAGTAACTTTGTGATTGCTATTTCAAGTGCCTCCTGCTCAGACTGGTGTTCTGAAGGCTTTAGGACGACTGGTGGCTGTTCAACAAGGGTCTCCATCAAACACTCATTGCATCAGAATCCTAATTTGAAAAATTACAAGATAACTCACCTCTCTTAACTGTATCGTGGAGAGTGAATGCTCCAGATTTGCTGCAGGCACAACATAAGATTTGTTTGCTGTGTTATCTCTTGCAGGAGCATGTGTTTTGTCCTCAGTGGAAGTAAATATTTGATTCCAGAAAGATGTGCTTCCACTACCTAAAAATATCAATTTATTGGACTGAGATGCTTGGCTTCATAAACACTAGGCCAAAAAATACACAAGACAATTGGACTTAGACATTTGTTTGACAACACTAGGCCGATAAAAGATACACAATCCATTTTTAAGTTTGGGCAAGCTAATGATTTTTGAACTTATTACCTTTGTCCTAATAAAGGTCATATATTTAAAATAGTATTAGTATCAGGTAATTGGACTTACACATGGTTTCAAAAACTGGGTAAACATGCACAGGGATCATAACAAAAACAAAACAAAACTCAATGATGGAAAAACTCTCTTATAAATAGAAATTCTCCATGTTTAAATATATACTGTTACACTTGCATTTGTAGTAAAATTCCTTACCAGAAGATCCTGGTCTCTCTGCCTCAGCAGTAGGCCGTACCCCCTGGTAAACAATGTACAACCAAAAAGCAGAGGAAGGGTAAATTCATGATACAAGTCCCTAAAATTCCAACAAATGGACATCCAATCACTGAAAGATGGTGATGAGAAAAACCTGGATGTGGTCAGTAACTACTCCATTTACACCACTTCTACCCAATATCGCACGTGATTTTTGGGTTTTCTCAGAAGCCTGTGCATCCACTCCGTCCTGCGATTCAATATTATTAAATATACTTAACACTTGTGTATAATCGGTAAGATGTGAACTGAATTAATTTGCAAAGACAACTATTTTGCCTACAAAATAAGATGCCAGACCATTTGAAACAAGTAATAGCAGACTAAGAGGATTAAAATGTTCATACAAGTAATACAACTTGCTGGAAGCATCCCAAAAATAAACAGTAGGCCTACCATTCAAACAAGTGTAGTCATAATTCCAATTCCTCCTGTTCTAGCATCACAAGTTCTAGCATGGCCCTACTAATAGAGTTTGCTCAGCCATTGCCCAAACAAGTCCCAAAGGTTTCACAGACATCAGTATACATGTCCCCATTATGATTTGAAGCACAAGAGACTATCCTTGTCCTCATTTGCATGAACCATTTTCCAAAAATGTTTAAAATAGAAGTCATAGATGCCAAAAATGTGATGTGAGGTATATAAATACCAGCCAGGACAATGCTACCATCAGGTCACATTCATTGCCATAAAAAAAATGTTATAACAGTCATAATCATGCACACCTTTCTTACCACCGCTGCCGACATTTTGGCAGACCTAACTTGCTGCTGTGCTTGCTCAACAGCCTTGCTGCCACCAATAAAATTTGGGTGTGACGTGTTTATGTAATCTTCCTGCACAATTAACATTGTTGCTAGTGAATAAGAAAACAAGAAAGGTGAATGCAAGCAAACAATCATACAGATGACCAAATAAACTTATAGTCGATTTGAAAAGGATTAGCTTGGTACTTTGGAACTCCGGATCAGGGATCGGTAAACAAGTTTGGTTGTCAAACAGCTATCAGGATCAGGAGAATAATAAGTTAAGAACCACAAAGGAAGAGGGTGTGTACCTCCATCTCAATAATGTGTGCTATCATACTTTCTGCTGGCTTAAGTCCATCCCGCAAAAACTTCCCAATGACTTCATCCATGCTTCTGCGGAGAAAAGGAAACTGCTGCAACTCGGTTGCAAGGCAGCGATGGCTCATCTACACAGCAAAAGAGCGAAGTCATGAGAAACACCAATAGAAATAGTAGGGTGATCAGTTAGATAATGTTAAAAGTGATCAAACAAGCACAGATTTCAGTTCCCAACAATTTACAGCTGGTGACGCCCATTATTGGGAATTTTCACACCATCTAGATACATTAAGAAAAACGATAGTGTAAGTTCTGTACTCCAAGAAAGTCTGACAGACTCCTCACGAAAGGCCAAAAAAATATTTTGGAGAGAGTATATACCTTTACAAGTTCATCATATATGAACTGTGCACACTGAAGACTTGGATCAAGCAATCTGCTGATCTGCCTACGTACAAGGACTTCAAATGGAACCTTCAAGTGATAGTTAGCAAAGAATTGTCAGCTAAATGTTCCAACAATAATTGCTATGTGCCTCAATAATGCACACAATAAGAGGCAGGTGCAACTTACTTCTGGTACAAATAGAGCACTTCTTGGACCAGTTGCGTTTTGAATAGCCATGCGGATATCTTCATCTGTAACATCCTCGCAAGGATCAACCTCCTGTGAAGATGTATATTTTTATAGACTCATGATAACACTTTTCAACATATAATGAAAACCACTGTGCAGTTACCCACCTCTAAACTTTTGACAAAGATAGACTGGAAAATGTAATGAATCCTCGCTCCACCAGAAAGTTCAATTGTCGATATATCTTCATTTTTTCCTTCCACCATGGAGGAGAAAGCTACAGTTTACACAGTTTATTTAATGTTAAAAATATAAAGGCACAACACAGGAAAGTAATAGGCAATTTTAGCTATTATAGGGGCATACATATAGTTTCCTTAGCAAAAGTGCCATGGTTCAGTATTTACCTTCACAGTATTTAGCTAGTATGTTCAAAAGCTTAGCACCTTGACCAGCCTGCACCAAGAAACATAAGATGGAGCACCAGAAGGGAACAAAAAGATATAAGAATAATGATGAACAAGACTGGCTTTAACACGCTCAGAAAAAAAAGAGAGTCAGGTTATACAGTTTATCACTTTATTATCCAAAACAGACCTTTGAATCAACAGGATCACCATACACAGCAAGCTCCTTAGCAACAGCAGTCAATTGACTGCTTATGCGTGACTTAAGCCCTGGCAGAACTGTTTTTATATGTTGGACCAGAATCTGAAACCGTATAAATGGATTACATTCAAATCATAACATAAATAACCTGAATTACAATGGACATCTCAGTCGCAACCATACCTGGTTTAGCTTCTTTGCTAATTGTGGTATCCCACAATACTGAGCAATACCATGATATGCCTAAGGGGAGAAAACAAATTCCATTATTACAGAAAAGGAATATGGAAAAAAAGAAACAAAAGTTAAGATCTACATACTGGCTGAGTACGAAAGAATTTTTCTTCACGAGCCAGAGCATCCTTGATACTGAGATCGGAGTTGATATCCTTGCATTATTAAAAAAGATACAGATTAGGTGAAATAAAAATCTTTTGCGAATCAAAGAAATGCACATATTTTTTTATTATTAAAGCAGGATTTGGATAATGATTGTTCATCTGATTTAACCAAATATACAGAGTTCTTTGATAGTTCAATAAAGCGATGCTCTACGGGGTTGTTTGGCTCACGCCGCTGTTTGCCACGCTGTGCCCGTGGCGGCCACACTCTGTGGCGGCCAATTCCACCGCCACAGCACAGTGCATGCAGTAGCAAGCGACAAACTAGGCAGTGCATGAGCAGCCGCAAGCGACAGCAACAGACGACAAACATGCAGTGGCCAGCCTCGTTTCACGCATGAACCAAACGGCTGCTCCGGTTTCTGTGGCGACCACACATGTGGCAAGGCAAACTGTGGTGCCAAACCAAACAGGCTAGATCAGCAGCCAAGAGGCAGCAATGCAACAAACAGTCACCTGACTGTTACAATTATACAGGCTATGAACCTTGAACGACAAATTTATACCACAAATGAATTATCTCAACAAGATGGAAACACTAACTGTTAATGCAGATGAAGCCTTCAGTTTGACGAACATGTGTGAACCAATAACCTTAACCAAGATAGAGAATCAAGTACCTGCTGGCTGCGGTTAACAACACCAACATAGCCAAGCTTTAAGGGGATCACATTTCCCAGCAGAAAGTTCCGGGCATCAGTGCCCCTGTCCATTATGTCCAACTGGAAGAAACAGAACATCAGACAAGACTGCAATGAGTGGCACAGGACAGATAGATGGCCAGAATGCAACTTAGAAATTAAGGCACATGAACAAACCTTTGTGATAACACCAATTGTTCGAGAACCTACAAGAATTATAGATCATCGTGATAAGATAACAATTTTGAACTGAAAAGTTCTAGTGGACAGGACATGGATTATGCAAGGCAGACATACCATCAGGATCAGCAACCCGAGCCATTTGAAGAGCATCAGAGTTCGCTAAATCTGCATTTGCTGGTGAAACAGCTAAGATGATACATGTCTTGTGCCTGATGTATGACATTATCATAGTCCTTATTCTGGCTTCAATATCAGTTGGCTGGTCGCCAACTGGCACCTTAGTGATTCCAGGCAAATCGACCAAAGTAATGTTAAGAACATTTGGAGAAAAAATCTTCAATCTTATCTGCCTATCCGATACACCTTTGTTACCACCTGCCTCTCGGTCTGTTTCTGCCTGCATAGATGCAGAGAGTCATTTAACAAAGGTCTGTGGAGCACTAATCGCAACTCAAGCCCACACTAACTAAACAAAACATCATAATTGAAGTGAAACAAAATACTAAACACTCAGACAGATAATATCAGTGTTCTATCAAATACTGGGACACTGGGTCCCAACTAAAACTTATGTACACCTTACTTTTCCACTTCGCAATTCCAGATCAAAAATATACTCTGCACCAATCGTCCTGACAACCACTAACAGCAACCATATTGGTCTTTTTTTGAAAGGTAACCAGATTTTATTGGGATAGCATCCTTCACAAGAAACTACGTGATAGCCCATATAGAATTTCAACATCCAAGCAACCTGTTAACTCATCTAGCCAACAATAAACCTGCAAGGACCAATCTCAAGACAACCAAGTAAATTTATAGCACTCTGTAGTCTGTAGCCACAGAATCACCACAGGAAGCAGCAACGAAATAACATCAACACTAACACTGAACACCAGAGACGACACCACCTGACCCAGCATCTACCATCGTTGCAATCTCAGAGCCCAACCTCAGAATCCAAAAGCATATCATGAGCTGAGATAATTACAAACTGTGTTGACCAATGAACACATCAGAAACCACCGCGAAGAATGGTTATTCCTAAACAGACATCTGTAACTCTAGCGAGCAGCCACAGCACAATATTACTATTATTACTACTACTACTAACACTAAAGTACCGACCAATGATAACTACCCATTGAATGTAGGATTACGGACAGCCAAACCAACTGTTTATTCCAGCCCAATCACCGAGCAAGGGAATGAGGCAAAGGGATAAGGACCTGGATCTCGCGTCGAATTTCGCGGAAGTCGTAGAAGCGACGCCCCGAGAGGTGGAGGAACTCGCCCCACTCGTCGGACTCGGCGTCGGCGGGTCGGCGCGGCTGGTGCACGAGCTGGAGCACGAGGGGGCGGCGCGTGCAGATGTCGGAGCCCCGCGGGAGGAAGTCGCGGCCGACGAGCGCCTCGAGGACGCTGGACTTGCCGCTGCTCTGGCTCCCGACCACGGCCACCTGCGGCAGGTCGATCGTGGAGCTGCTCCCCAGCTGCGCGAAGATGTCCTGCAGCTTGTTGACGATCGGGATCACCGAGGACCCGACCGCCGCGGCGGCCGCGGCCGCTGCTGTCGCCGCCGCCGACGGGGCGGACGGGGCGGAGGCGAAGTGGTCTTCGGCCATGGTCCCCGGGGCAGGGGCGCGCGGGCTCCGCCGCTAGGCTGGCCTAGGGTTTTGGACGAGGAGGAGGAGGAGGAGGAGGAGAAGCCGGGAAGGGGATCCCTAGATCGAGAGCTCTTCCTCTCTTTTTTTTTTTCTCTCTTATTATTTTTTTTCCTGGTTTTGATTCGAGGTGGGGATTTCAAATCGAGAGGCCTCGAGGGGGTTTCCGAACGCTGGGGAAGGAGATGCGCGGACAAAATTACCTTTATAGCCCCCACCTTCTTGGCTTAGGGAACAAGAAGAACGTGCTCCGCTTTGTAAGCATGGAGAGTGGATTCGAGTACAAACACGCTTGTCGTGTGTTTACAGTTATAATTATGTGTGATAAAAAAAAACTCGAGCCGATGTGGCAGTGTTTCTTGGTGAAGAAGAATTGCATAGGTAGATGCTCATAGGCACTAGCTTATACGAGGAGCAGAGGATCAAGATTCCTGAAGGGTATAACGGGCAAGCTCCGCTTGTTTGTTGCCTGGGACCGGACGGCCGTGGTAGCCCGGGACTCGCCGGAGCAGCTGCACAAGGCGCACGCGCAACACCGCCAGTCCCGGTCGCGGGTGACCGCGACGTCCCCGCGCCGCCGCGCCGCTCGGGGAGCAGGGCTGGGGTCACGGGTGGCGACATCGTGGACGCCTACGAGAGAGAAGCGACGGTATGGGCCGAGCCCAGTACGAGGGCGGTGCGCACGATCGACAGCACGAGACGGCACTGGTCACCCGCTGCGCGGAGCACGGCTCCACCGGAAAGGGCCCTGCTGATGTGGACGGCCTGTGGGGTCCTTCTGCATTCAGATAGAGTAACCGTTTTTCTTTTTCCTTTTTCTTTTTTAATATAACAGATGGAGTAACCGTTGGGGGAGAACTAGTGGTCAGTGGTTCGTTTGAAAAAGAAAAAAACTTGTGGTCAGTGGCGCGCGCTTGGATGACCTGGCACCACATTATTTTTGCCCCTTTTACCGAGGGGTGTTTAGTTGGTGAAATATTTTTGGGTTCATTCTTCAGAAGACTTTTCGTTTGTATTTGTTAATTATTGTCCAACCATAGACTAAATCAGAACACCCGTGTTTTTGCATCATTTTAAAATTCACTAAAAATTTGAACTTTTTATAATTACAACTAAAACTTGATTTATTTTCCGCCAACCGAACCCCGTCTTTGAAAACCCCCGCATTTCAAACCCTCACCATATAGAAAACTAGGAAAACATGTTTGTTGCTTGATGAGCTTTATGGTGACCAACGATGCAAGGTGAGTGCTAGGTTTATTATGGAAGTATAATATCGCATGAGAAGTGATTTACAATTTTTCTCTCGGGAATAAAATACGAAAAACAAGTGTGTACCAAAAATATATATGGATATTTTATGAGCACAATAAACAATTATTCTCGACAATAAATGTCATGGGAATATGAAGGTGCTTGTATAAATATTTACCATATATGTTACACATGAAATAGTGAGAGTTCGGGAAAGTATGTGTGTGCACAAATATATATACACATATTTATACAAGTATACCAAAATAAATATTTTCATGAATACCAGTCATGAAGATACATATGAATGCTTGTGTAAATACTCACAACATATATATTTACACACACAAAATAATGAGAAGGGAAAATAAGAAGAAGGAGAAAGAATAGAGAAAGGAAAAGGAAAAGAGAAATAAAAAGGAAGAGCTCGTGGGCTTAATTTTCATCCGCCCGCCAGATCTCCAGCGTCTCCTTCCCTCTTTCCTCCTCGCCACCGAGCGGCCGGCCCAACCCGGTGAGCCTCGCGGCCCAGTTCATGAGCCCGATCCCAGCGGCGACCCGGTCCCGAGTGGGCCCGGCTCGTCGCCCCTTCCCCTTCCTCTGCCGCGTCGCGGCGCCGGGAAGGGACATCGTGACCCCACCAGCGACGGCGTGGACCGGAGACACAGGGTCGCGCCAACCCTCGTCGGGGCATCGCGTCGTCCTTCCCCCGCCAGTCAGGCACACGAGGGGCGGCGTCCAACTTGAACAAATGGGGGCGGCAACAATGCCCATTTCGATGCCGACGCAGCGGACACCCGCGCCGGCGCCATACCACCATTGTCACCACGAGCGGACACCGGCGTGGGCGAAGCGCCTGATGGAAACGATGGACCAGAAGCGGCGAGCCGTCACATCGATGCCAAGCATGCTCACCGCATCACCGCCACGCCCATTGGCGCGCACCGCCGCTGTCGGCCACCGCCGCCGCAACGCGACACCACGGAACGCTACCCGCCCGCCTAACCCGCACGGCGCCGTGGACGACGAGACAAGCGACGGATCGCACGGAGGTCCGCCCGACAGCACGAATCGTCGGAAAGATCGGGTCGAGGAGAAGCATCGCAGCGGCGACGAACACCGGCGCGGCGCTATAACAGCCCCGTCGGGCCTCGATCCGCCACACCATCCTCCCCGAGCTCCGCCTCGCTGCGGAACGCGAGGTGCTCGCCCCGTATCCTCCCTCTCCTCCCTCCGTCGCCAAGAGATCGGATTCCCCCAAAGCGGAAATCCGCCGCCGCCGGAGAAGGAGTCCGAGCTCCGCCGCCTCAGGGGTCGTCGCCGCTTCGATTAGTCGCGTGGTACACATCCCCTACTCCTCCTCTGTCGTTTCCCCTACCTATTTCCCTCTATTGTCGTATGCGGCACCACCACGGGCACCGCCGCCGCCGTTCGCCGCGGACCCGCCGCCGGTGGTAGAAGCCACACCCCCGCTCCGCTCCAAAGCCCACCGAGCGGGTCCAGGACGTCGAGGGGATACTCAAAGGGCCCCTCGCGGCGAGCTTCCAAACAAGGGAGCACCATTCCGCGCGAAACTTCCGGGCGCCGCCGTCGGGAAGAGGCGGACGGGGAACGTCCGACGTCGCCGACCCGCACGATAACGACGTCCAAGGAAGGGCCAACGAGGAAAGCGACACGTCGCCATTCCGTCACTCCCCGTCCCGAACCGATTACGGTGACCGGCGCCTCGCGTGGCGACCACGCAGTGGCGTCCACGTGGACCCACGTGGCACCCACGTGTGAACCCACTCCCGCATACACAATTAATTGCTATGTACACCCGAGAATTGTACACGATGTATTAAAAGTAGACATTCGGTGTCGAAAAAATTCCCGAGAAAATTTGTAAATTCATTATTTGATTTATAGAATTTTATCATGTAATTAGTTCTAATTTTATTACATGATAAAATTATATTATAATATTACCCTAATGATTTAATTAGGGGATTAATATTATAAAATCCATATCTCATGCATCCTAACTCCGTTTTAAAGCGTGAAACGACTTCCATAATTCATCTAAAATCTAGCTCTATGCATCTAACCCCTTGCCACCATAATGTTCTATGTTTGTTTTATATGTCATAGTTCAAGCTAGGTTTATCGCCAGTCGCCGGTAGATTTCGACGACCGATTAGGAGCTTCCGTCCGAAGTGAAGCTAGAGACGTTCGACGCCGCCGTGCCGATTCGTAAGAACCTCCCAGGCAAGTCCTTACCCCCTAATCATGACCTTAATTAATATGATGATGATAATAATAAATCGGATTAGTAAATAGTGGTGTGAGCGATAACGTAGCTATGGAGCTAAGCTTCGGATGACGTAATCATCCACGTTATCTACGCTCATACGTTGTGATCAAGAGAAACATGAGAATGCCTAATGAACCCTAACCAATAAAAGAGGTGAGTAGTGGTAGTCCGGTAGAGCCTAAATACCACGTCGGGGAATCGCCGCGAGGGGTTCCTCGCGGAGAGAGACGCCTCCCTAAGGACCGGTTCATAGACCTTCTACCTAGTATAATATTGCGTACACCACACGCCGTTTATGGGGCGGCTTGATTCACACCCCGTTGGGTTGAGGTATAATTGGGATCCAAGGTGGCCTGAGCGGGCAAGCGACCTATTAGGAGCGAGATGTGGGGAGAGTGGCCCCATGTCCTGTTGGCGTGATGCTTTGAGTGGTCTTCCACGGAAGTGTTTGGGCGCGGTGGCGCAGTGCTAGAGGCACATATTGATGATTTGAGATTGAAAGTGGTGTTGACGGTATAGGTTGGGTAATTAGGTATTACCAGAAAGCCGTGGGTGATTTGGTATCACCATATTGTCTAGGGCGATCGTCATCTTAGGGTGGCGTGTTGTCCTTCCAACCCCTCGAGAAGTCGTGGTGAAGATTATACCAATATACCTAGGGTAGCACCCAAGCGGTACGGATCTCGTTAGGCCCTGTCAAACCATGGGCCATGGGTAGACAACGCCTATCGTGTGGGGAAATTTGTACAACCTCTGCGAGTTAATTGAATCTATTCGAATAGCCACGTCCTTGGAATGGGCAAGTGCTAGGGCGAACATCTATGATTAGATATACATTTTTGATGATGACTAACATGTGGTGTCATGACAGCGGTGATGACATGAGATAAACCGAACTAGCGAGAGCGATTTTAGAGACTCTGCTAGGGCCCAAACCCTTAATAATTACAACCCCGGTTGGGACTTGGCCGAAATACGTTTGTACTCACCCCTCTATTTTTGCGGATATCGGCATATCCGAAGGTAAGGTCGCGGTCGGTAGGAGACCAACGACGTAGAAGTTTACAAGACGTTGCTTAGGAGAAAGACGTAGAAGTCCGTGGAATTCCATCCGCGCTCAAGTTGCACGTGGAACATGGAGTTGTGCCCGCACGGTCTAGCCCTCCAAATGAGACCGTCACGGATAAACCACCATCGCTTCACGCTGGCTACTCCGATCAATATAATCCGTGGTGGTGTCTTCAACACCGCTTGTAAGTACATCTATCCTATGTCAATATATGCTCGGAATAGTTCATCTATAACTGATTTCCATTATCGTGACTCGGAACGTATTGGTAGCGTGATCCCGGCGCCAATACGGCGAGATTAAAAGTCCCATTAAAAAAGTGGGGCGTGACACTAACTAGGGTTAAAAGATTCATCTCGTACTTTTCAATGAAACTATGCAATTAGTTTTTTTATTTAGCTACATTTAATGTTCGGGTTAAGAAATTGGATGTGACGAGGAACTGTAACACTTTTTTGGTTGGTGCACACCCCAACCGCCTCTAACAATATCTATGATCTATCCTTCTCCTTCCTTCCCTACTTGGGTGAATGTGAAGGAAAAAGTCTAAATCACACCCCCACCTATGGGAGGTGGTCTACTAAATCACCCCCTCACCCCCCGACCTATGAAATGGTCTAAATCACCCCGTGAACTTTTGAAAACGGTCAAATTACCCCTAAAGCAGTTTTGAAAAATCATAGAAAAATCATAAAATAGAAAATAAAATTGTGCTAGACTCCAAATGAGTAGATCTACGCAATGAACATATAATATGGTATACTTTAGTATATTTTTTTACAACTACGAGGAAAAACATAAATCTAAAGCTACAAAAAAAAAATATACTAAAGCATACCATATTATATGTTCACTGCGTAGATTTACTCATTTGGAGTCTAATACAATTTTATTTTCCATTTTATGATTTTTTTATGATTTTCTATGATTTTTCAAAAACTGCTTTAGGGGGTAATTTGACCGGTTTTGAAAAGTTCAGTGGGGTGATTTAAACCATTTCATAGGTCGTGGTGATTTAGACCACCTCCCATAGGTGGGGGTGTGATTTAGACTTTTTCCTGAATGTGAATGTCCTTCATGGCTCACAATCGTCCAATGTAGGCCCTGTTTGTTTAAGGGACTTTTTAGTCCCTGAGACTAAAAAAAGTCCATGAGAAACCAAAAAGTGTAGGAACTTTTTAGGGACTTTTTTCCTATTAGTCTTAAAAAGACTCTCTTAGAGGGACTTTTTTTATTAGACCCTAGGACTAAAAAGTCCTATGACTTTTCTAAACCAAACAGGGCCGTAGATCCTATGGACTCGAATCTTTTCCAAACTTGTATTTATAAACTACAATAGTGTTTTTCAAGCACAGTGCTAAATCCAATTTCAAAAAGAATCGAATATGTTCTTGATGTGCCCCAGGCTTCATATCAGATTTTCTAGAGTTACAAATATGTAGCGCTCTACCAAAAAGGATCTCGGGATACTATTGGTTATGTTAGACAATGTAGCTTTGCACAAGTTGATGACCCCATGAGAGCGTCCACAGTGTAGGAAGACGCGGGTGGTTCTATAAAAAGGACCCCCACAATGATTAAACATTGTTTGTTGTTTGGTTCATAATTTTGAAGTTGAAATTCTTTAAACGAATTCGTACAAAAGAACTACCAACATGAAAGCTCTAATAGTTATGAAACTTTATAATTGACAACTTCTTCATTTGAAAACATCTCATGGGCCCAATAGGCCTTTTAGCCGCCCACCGGCCGACATGTCCTAAATGGTATTGGATTGAAAACAACCGAAATGAAAGTTGTACATCTAGAAAAGTTATGAAACTTTAAAGTTGGCCATTTTTTCAAATTAGCATAATACGTGGGCAATTAAAATGGGTTATAGGCAGTAATGAAAAAGGGGAGGGTACGTGCAAGGGGAGGTTGCATATCCGAATCCCGCCGACCGTGTTGCGTGTGATTTCCACGCGAAAAATGTTGTGACTTGTGACTTTTTTGTTTTAAATCAAAATGTCATGGAAAACTACATTTGAATATCATAATTTTGAAATTGTTCTTTAACAAATTCATATACTACCAACATAAAAGTTTAAAAAGATATATAAAACTTTGTGATGAGAACTTCTTTATTTGAAAACATCTCGTGGACCTAATCACGCAAATAGGCCTTTTAGCCGCACAAGTAACAACACCCACATGTTTGTAATAGTGGGCCGCGTGGTCCAGTAAGGTGAACAGCAAAAGTAATCTCCCTGGGCCCTTGCACTTTAGGACCCTTTCGTGGGCCGGGCCTTAGCTGCTGGCTAAGTAGATTCATCTTTTTTTTTTAAAAAAATGGTAGATTTCAGTCAAGTTCATCGGCAAAATCCCCTCCCGACGGTCTTCACGAAATCAAAAGTTCAGAACCACTGAACCGAGGCGATTCCAAGTAAATCCAGGCAAACCAAACCATATGCTGCCTTTTCACCCTGCGGGATCTGGAAGCAGTCAATCACGACTTTCTACCGCTGCTTAATTTCGATGGTCAGTGTCAGTGATCCGCGAGGCGGAAAAAAGAGATCGCCATCGCCCTGGAAGGTTTGTTAGTATAGGTCACCAACATTTCGGTCAACACACGGTGCCATCCCAGTTTGACAGAATCAAGCAATAATTTATACTCTTATTATTGACACAGGGAAGAAGGAAGTAGCTCGATCGGTCGCCCCCGGTATATGCATACTCCTATTTTGAGATCGATAAACAGGGCTTCGCTCAGCAAGGGAGATGCCACGTGAAATCTGTACGACTGAAGAGTTGTTAGCAGAAGCCACTGAAAATTAATACTAGTATAAGAATCACCAGTGGATCGACATCGACATCATACAAGTACGACTAAAGAGTTGTTAGCGGATGCCACTGAAAATACTAAACTTTAGTAGTAATGAATCACCAGTGGAATCGACATGGACATCATTGATCATAGACGTACACGCATGGTACCGTGAAGGCGTTGAATAGAATTATATTTTAGAGGAGCCAATAGTGTAGTTATCCCAGAGTGTTTATATTATTAGTACAGGCAAAACTGAGTGTCAAACGGTTCGTTAAAAAAAGAGGTGTCAAACGGCCACAAGGAGATCTAATCTGCACTCATAAACGGCCACATGGACCAACAGTTCCCAGGCTCAGATTTTTTATATAGATTACTGAAGAGCACAGAACGTTTCCTTGGTTGCCCTGGCACGTTTGACTCTCCACATGAGCGTTCCTAATACATTTCACCGCGTGTAGCGTTGTAGGTGTAGTGTAGCACACCGGAACCGGTCTCGTCGTCGTCGGCTAATGTCACCTCCTTTGACAGGATCAACACCCTGGTTAAACACCAAATTGTCAAGTTCCTCTTACATTTTGGACTTTTTTTAAAGGAAACTGAAAACGAGCTAAACAGTTAAGTACAGACCAGCAGGCAAGTTCCTCCTCTACGACACGACACTCTCCACCTCGATCGCCTGCAGGTTTCTGTTCCTTGGCTTCTGGCCAGCAGCTGCAGGCGACCGGCGGTGTTGTTGCTTTGGCAGCAGCGGTGTTCCGTTCCGAGATGGGCAGCCAGCAGAACGCGCTTCACCAGCTCGTGTCATTCATCCTTGGGGCGTCCGCCGCCGCCGTCCTGCTCTTCTTCCTGACGACGGCGACGAGCGGAGGCCGGTTCACGGGGATCTCGACCTGGGCCAACGGAACCACGGGCTTCGACGATGTTCTGCCCGTCCAGGAGGCTCCTGCTACCCCAGCAAGAGAACCTTCTGCTCCTAATCACGCCGACGCAAAGGTAATTCGATCTTCAACATCATATCCCGGTTACAGAATCCAAATCGCCAAGCTGCAGTCTTTGCTCGATTTCAGTTTATTGACATCGTGTGATGTTCCTGTCCGTCGTGAAGCAGGGCACGGCGTCGGCGAAGGCAGAGCAGGAGGACGACGAGCTTGAGCGGCTGCTGCGCGTGGTGGCGGACGAGGACCGGACGGTGATCATGACGTCGGTGAACGAGGCGTGGGCGGCGGAGGACTCGCTGCTGGACCTGTTTCTGGAGAGCTTCCGCAGCGGCGAGCGGATCGCGCACTTCGTGAACCACCTCCTTGTTGTGGCCCTCGACGGCGGCGCCCTGGAGCGGTGCCGCGCCGTGCACCCGCACTGCTACCTCCTCCCCGCGGCCACCGCGCGCAACCTCTCCGCCGAGAAGGTGTTCATGAGCAAGGACTACATCGACCTGGTCTGGAGCAAGGTCCGGCTGCAGCAGAGGATCCTGGAGCTCGGCTACAACTTCCTCTTCACGGTACGCATACGCACGCGCGGAAGCAGTTTGACTTGGAATAGTTCCTCCATCGGTCCATCCAGGAACAAGAACAACAGTGCAGACAAAGCGAAACTGATATGGCCATCTGTGATGACGCATGCAGGACGTGGACATTCTGTGGTTCCGGAACCCATTCGAGCGGATGTCGGTGGCGGCGCACATGGTGACCTCGTCGGACTTCTACTTCGGCGAGCCGTACAACCCGATGAACCTGCCCAACACGGGGTTCCTGTACGCCAAGTCGAGCCGGCGCACGGTGGGCGCGTTCGAGGCGTGGCACGGTGCGCGGGAGGCGTTCCCGGGGAAGCACGAGCAGCAGGTGCTCAACGAGATCAAGGTGGAGCTGGTGACCACGCGCGGCCTGCGCATCCAGTTCCTGGACACGGAGCACAACGCCGGCTTCTGCAACAACACCCGCGACTTCAACACGCTCTACACCATGCACGCCAACTGCTGCGTCGGCCTGGGCGCCAAGCTGCACGACCTAGGCAACCTGCTGAAGGAGTGGCGCGCGTACCGGCAGATGGACGACGAGGTCCGCGCTCGGGGGCCCGTGCGCTGGAAGGTGCCCGGCATATGCATCCACTGATTGTGATTGCTGTGACTCTGATCGAGGCCACCCCGCGGGTGTGCGCGCGCATAAGTTTATTGTGATTTCTACTTGTACAAATCAGGAGATCAAAATACTACTAGTAGTGTAACAACTACACTGTTCAATTGTTCTTTAATTTGCCGGATATATATACGTGTTCAGTAAAAGAGATTGTGAGTTTCACTACTACATCAAGGACTCTATCTGTACTTGTACAATGTTTTTACTTAGATAAATGATCAAACTTGAGGTAAAAAGTTAATTAAACAAATTATAATTTAGAAAAGAGGAGTATATCTGAAATTTAGTATTGCTCTAGGCTATGTGAGGAGAGTGCCCTGTTTGCTTTCTTTGCTGACCGGCAACCACAGATTTACTCTAAAAAGCAGTGGTTATCCTCCTTTTAAAAAAATTGTCGTGGAAATAAACGTTCTCTTTTGTGGGGAGACTAATCATCGTGGCAGCCTGTATTGTTACTCGATAAACTCACATGTCGAATCTTGGGATTTTCATTTTCTTATTGGGAATTTGGTGATTCTACCCTTATTTTGAACCTCAATAGTTATTTTATCCTCATTTTTTTACTTTATATTTTTACCCTCACCTTTTCCAAACGAAACCTCCGTCTACCCCTACTATGTAACACCGATGGTACATGTCATATTAAATGACGAAAAAAGAAAAGATATGCAGGGCAAAAGACAATGTTACCCTGATGTCTATCTTCTTCCTCGCTACACTCGCGTTGGTCTCGACCCCAACGATAGTTGCTAGCTAGTTGTGACCTCCTGACTCCGCCCGGCCACCTGCTAGAGTTTCATGGTGCAGTGGCGACTCATCAAACGTCGGGCGGTGCTCATCCCTCCGCCGCCCCCCCTCCTCCTCCGCCCGCGCGGGCGGTGCTCATCCTCCGCCGCCCCCCCTCCTCCTCCACCCGCCGGCCCTCTCATCCTCTGCCCACCGGCCGCTGCTAAAATGTTACATTAAAGACGCCAAATACGTCGGCCACATGCTAGAAGATAGATGCATGCTGCCACCTTAATATAGGACAAAATTATTATCTTATTTGCACCTAAATAAACCCCCACAAAATCTATTTATTGTATATTAATACAACAGATATTATGCATAAAATTCCTCTTATAAATATTTCCTCAAATTCAGTCTCATATCCCTCGTTCACTTCAAAACTCATTTCACCTCTCCACTTTCTCTCTCACACAAGGCCATGGAGCTCAAGTGTTGTCTCCGTCGTATTGCATTCTTTGTTGTTGAGATGTGGCTTGCAACCATCTTTGCTTTTCTAATCTTATTTGCGCTCGCAAGCATCGGCATGTCCTTGGGCATGCTAGAGAAGAGCTTCTATACCGGGATTGGAGTAGTTTCTCCGGGAGATAGTGTCATATCTCAAGATTCTGCTAAGGTGATATTTGTATTAACTTTTTTTTTCAATTCCTATCATATATACCATCATTTTTCTTTCATTCTTTTTGATGACTGTGAGAAGGAATTCAGAATATGGTGCACATATTTCTCATATGGCCGCCATCCTGTTGAAAGAGTCAGATGCTTCTTCTATTCTTTTTCCCTTGCGCTGCACCGAGAGAGGAGAGTGAGGAAAGGGAGAAGAGAAAAAAGGACAGGCTTGCCATTGACATATAGATCTCACGTAAGTAGAGGGGATACAATTTTCTCAATCTGATGGAGAAACCCTTTCCTATATAATGCAATTTTGTTATCTCAATCTCCTATAGAAGATTTATGGGAAAGAAGAGTTGGTGGAGATGCTCTTATGATAGATTCAATTAATCAACATATCTGTATCTCAAAATAACTTTCAATTGGTTTGTATTTTTATGTGACCCTAGGAGCTCTATCTATTTTTTTTTTTTTTAAAAAAGTCCACAAGTGCTCTCTTAAATCCCTAAGGGCTACTTTGGAAGCATAAAATCCCGCCGAGTTCCCTGTAGTTTCCCAGGGCAGGAAAACGCGGGGCAAGGTCCCTTGCGCCAATCCCTTGTGCCCTTTGGAAGCCCATGAAACGCTGGAATTGCAGCCCTTGTTCCTTCGTTTTCCATGCGGCAGGAAGCCATGAGTCATTAGGCTAGGAGCGCTTCCCCGCCCGTTGTCTCGCGAGTTGTGATGCATCGCTTCTCCTACCCGTCTTCCCCCCCGGTTGAGACCGCCCCTTCCGTCGTTGTCACCATGGAGGCATGGATCCGACAAGATATATGTTGCCAAACAGTCATGGGAGAACTCCCCACCGCGGGGATATCTCCCCAGGGGGTGACAACGGGAATCAAAAGTCCAAAAATATCCACATGTGTGGCTATCTTCCCGGGGTTAATTTGCCCCTGCTGCCAAAGTAGGCCTATGGATTCGTTTAGTCAGCCCCCCTCCCATCATCGGGATATAGAGATAAAAAGAATTAATTATTTCGTTGTCCCTACTTTTAATATCCTCCAACTGAACAAACTCTAAATCTAAAGATTGTTATTGTAGATCGAAGATGGTATTAATAGTAGCTATTTGCTCATTTTTTTTAGATAATAGATAAACATATCCGGCCTCTACATCAAAAGATGTACACAGCCAATTATTACACAAACTTTCAATGAAAGAATAGAGAAAGCCATGGTCTTATAGATCGACCAGGAAGCTAGTTCAAACAATATAAGTGATTCCATCCTTTATTGGAAATCTCTGAAGCAATAATTTCTAATTTCTTGCTCGTCGTTGAGATTGCTTCCTTGGCTGTCTCGTCACGCTGCGGCAGGGCCCAAGAGCGTAACCAATACGCTCCTCTGAAAATTATCTGCAAAATGGAGTTAGATTTCATTTGATTAAAAATAACATCATTACGGCATCTCCAGATAGCCCAGCACATGGTAGCCACCCCCACCCAAATCAAATTTCTAATTTTTTTTATTTTGATTAGCTAGCCAATTCCCGAACATTGGCTGATTGATCGAGGTTGAGTTAGACTAGTAGTATAAAAGATAATCCTCAAGATCATTTTGGTAACTATTTGCTCATGGAAGAAATATTATTATTTTTTTTTCGATTAAGGGCTGGTTCAGTTAGTCTGCAATGATTCGTTTGCACCATTCTGGCTTGACCAAATTTATACAAATTAGCTAACCATTCCAGCTGGAGATCTTTCTTAGGGTTTCCAGGGAACCAAACGAGGCCTAAAACATGCTCAAACTTATTGGATTTCTTTTGGATATTGTTTTATACTGTGTAAATAGTTGACGTCTATTATATAGTACTAGTCATCAACGACAACATTTGTGAATCGCTGTATGGATCATCTGTATTGAAAAACATTACTCCCTCTCGCCACAAGGGCATATCATTTAGGACAAGATTTGGTCGAATAAAAAAACATACAAACATCAATAGCTTTTTTTTTTTTTTAGTTTGGAGACACGCATGATATATTTGCAGATTTGTATTAAAAAGTGCTTGCAGAATCTCATAAATTTATATGGTTTCCAAAAATGCATTCTCGAATATGCTAATGTCATGAACCGAATGGGCCAGCCCGAACGGGCTAAAAGGGCCTGAACCGGCCGCGACCGGCCCACGGGGGCTGGGGATGGCGCGCTGCAGGTGGGGCCGGGCGCGCCCGCCGCCGCCCTCTCCCCTCCGTGTCCGACTCTCTTCGTCTTCAAGTTAGGATTATCTTAGGCTTTTGGTGTGTAAAAGGGAATATTTCAATCTATAAGGAAGACCCTCATTAGGAAATAAATAAATATTGCTCGTAAAAGGTATTCCAATCGTATAAGGAAACCTTATAGAAGATTGTTTAGGTTACAAGTCCTACTAGCCGGGCTATATAAGCAAAGACATGTAATCTCTTTGGGGATAAGCAAGCAATAAAAATAGTCTTATCTATCTAGCTCTCCACCGCCGCGCCACTGCGCCCCTAGCGCCGCCGGCGCCCTTCCCCTCCGCCACCACGCCGAAGCCCCTTCCTCCGCCACCGCCCGGGCGCGCCGCCGCCGACACCGCTGCTCGGCGTCGTCGCCGGGACACCGCTGCTCCCACGCCACCTTCTCCGCCTCAACGGTCGTCGGTGACGTGTCACAACCGCCCAATCTAACCGGGTCTGTGACAGCTAACGATCAAAATATACAATTAAAGACGTCAAATATATCTACTAGACTACTACGTGCTGTTATGACTGGAGGTAGTATTATCTATATATCTAGACTAGAGGTAGTATATTATCTATATATCTAGAAGATATATAGATGCATGCTGCCACTTGATTAAGTCAGTCTCAATGGGACATTGATAATATTTTCTATCTATATTTATTATAGTGACAGCTAAGCAAATTGCTGATGTAGCAATTGAATTAATATAAAGAGAGATTTCAAAACAAAGAAACCATTTCTTCTCTACTCGGTGTCGATGCAGGGATCAAGACGTCAAGAAACTGGTTGTTTGCTCTCTCCTTCCCTTGGCGCAAAGGACCGATTGTTGGTGTGGATCACTTTTCTTTTATTGAGAATAACTGCTAGACACTTTTCTTTTATTCGCACACCTTTCCTATAGACCTGTCGCCCGATATCCGAGGGATCGGCTCAGGCGACGCCCACGCCCGCTAGTACCAACAACGCATGCCCGACGCCCCTGCTCAGCGACGCCCGCCCCTGTTCCGCGCGTGGCGACCTCCGGTGGGCTGCTCCCCGGCAAGCATCTCCTCCTCCTCCTCTATTATTTGTCCTTCCTATAGAAAATTTTGTTCACTTGAGGGGAAGAGGGTGGCTGCCGCGGGCGATAGGGTTCGCCGGAGTGGCTGGTGGTGGGGGTGTGAGCGCCGACGGGAGGATGCAGGAGCGAGAGGAGGAAGATGAATAGGAGCCGATCTAATCTGGAATGTCCATTTTACATCCAGTGGCTAGGATCGTCGCCTAAAATCTCACCTTTTTTTTAGGAAATATAGCAGCTCCCTTATTCAGATAAGAAGGTTGTATAGTTGCTTGCCACAATCAATCTAATTCTTATCTGTAGTGAATTTAAGTTTTCCTTTTTATGAGGTATAGTATCTCCTGAACATTAATTACTTTCTTTCTCTCTTGAAAACTATATGTAGAAACTATTCATTGGGACTGCCCTAAGTAAATCCTGTCACATTTATTTGTTGTATATTACAACAGATATTATACATAAAAATCCTGTTATAAATGTTCCCTCAAATTCAATATCATATCCTAGTTCACTTCAAAACTCATTTCACCTCTCCCACTTCCTCTCTCAGACAAGGCCATGGATCCCCAGAAGGGTTGTCTCTGCCGTACTGCGTTCTTTGTCTTTGAGATGTGGCTTGCAACCGTCTTTGCTCTGCTTATCTTATTTGGGCTCGCGAGCATCGGCGGGTCCTTGGACATGCTAAAGAAGAGCTACTACACCGGGATTGGAGTAGCTTCTCTGGGAGATAGTATCATATCTCAAGATTCTGCTGAGGTCAAATTTGTGTCAACATTTTTTAAATTCCCATCATATATATGGCCAGCATTTATCCTTCATTCTTCTGATGAGACTGACTGTGAGAAAGGTGGTGAAATCTAAATATCTAACTCTGCTAAATGTTTAGATATATTCTTTTCAAAGATATATCTTTAACTATATTTAGCACGAAAATTCTGAAATAAATGCTAAATCGGAGGTTTTATTCTACATCCAGTGTAGGACGTGGCAAATTGTACTTCATATGTAGATTTGGCCCAAATATTATGAAACCGAGGGAGAAGTTAACTTTAACCATTGCTGCAAGACATTGGTCTGAATGATTTTATCTATTCGCGTGAAAGCTGAATGCCAGAATATATGGCGAAACTGATGAACTGCATACTTCCTCAGTCTGAATTTGCAGATTTGGCCCAGTTGCTGCCCAAGGTGGCCACCGATGACAGGACGGTGATCATGACGTCGGTGAACGAAGCGTTCGCGCGTCCCAACTCGCTTCTCGGCCTCTTCCGCGAGAGCTTCCAGGTCGGTGAAGGGATCGGGCACCTCCTGAACAATGTCCTCGTCGTCGCCGTCGACGCCAAGGCGTTCAGCTACTGCAAGGCCGTGCACCCACACTGCTACCACCTGAAGGTGAAGACCATGAACCTCAGCTCCGCCAGCAACTACATGTCCGAGGCCTACCTTGAGATCGTCTGGGCCAAGCTCTCTCTGCAGCAGCGCGTGCTCGAGCTCGGCTACGACTTCCTCTTCACGGTAGTACGCGTCGACACCAATCGTCGTTGAAAGTTCCCTCCTGATGATCTGGGCTGACGACGACGACGTGGTGTGCAGGATGTGGACATCGTGTGGTTCCGCAACCCGTTCCGGCACATCAGCGTGTTCGCGGACATGACGACGTCGAGCGACGTGTTCTACGGCGACGTCGACAGCCTGGACAACTGGCCCAACACGGGGTTCTTCCACGTGAAGGCGACGAACCGGACGGTGGAGATGCTGCGGCGGTGGCGCGCGGCGCGGGCGCGGTTCCCGCCGGACCACGAGCAGAACATCTTCAGAGAGATCAAGCACGAGCTCGCCCGCGACCTGGGCGCGCGCATCCAGTTCCTCGACTCGAAGCGCTTCGGCAGCTTCTGCCGGATCTTCCACATCGACATGTCCGCGGCGTTCACCATGCACGCCAACTGCTGCGTGGGGCTCGTGAACAAGCTGCACGACCTAAGGGACGTGCTCGACCAATGGAAGAACTACTCGGGCCTGACGCCGCTGGAGAAGAAGAAGCACAAGTTCACATGGAAGTGTCCGGCCAAGTGCGGGACTCGGGACGAGAAAATTATAAGGGAGTGTAGAAATTATCAGCGTTATCCTTGAGTTTTTTCGGAGTGTAGAAATTAAATGGGAATGCGGGCCGGAGGTAGAGAGATATGTTTTTCCCCTGCCGTTTGTCGGAATCGGTATCCTAATCCGCGTCTGATTTTGGGGCGCCCATAGCTGACTATATATTCATCTGATTGCGTGCACGACGTATATATCCACGGCCGGAATCGAATTCGATTGGCACAAACAATCGACCGGTATGATCCACACGCAACCCAAACGGATCCGTCGGACGGCGGCGGTGCCAGATTTCGCCGGCCACATCCCTGAAGACATATTGTTCCAAATTCTCATACTGCTTCCTGCCAAGTGCCTTGTGCGCTTCCAGTCCGTATGCAAGAGTTGGCGTGCGACTATACTCAGCACTCAATTTATCCGCTGCCACTTGGAGCACTCGAGGACTAAGTTGTCAATGGTTGTCATGCCCCGAAATTACGTGGAGGACCATAAGAACTTTGGCATTATGGGTGTTAGTTTCTTCAGTTTCCGGCCTGGGCAGAGCAAGGTTGCCGAGCTCATCCTAGATAAGAGGTGCCCAAGAGCGATCCCAGTGTTCAGCATTCCTCTGCATTGTGATGGACTTATTCTGATCCCTTGCACAACGGGACGGATTTTTCTGTGTAACCCGACAACAAGGGAGTTTGTTGAATTGCCCCAAGGAAGCTGTAATGTTGCCAGCGACCATAGGGTCGCCTTTGGTCTCGACCCTTGTACTGGCAAGTATATGGTCGCGAGGCACTTCTTCCGTTCCTACTCCGAAACGCCACAGGCAAATGGAGAAGGCACAGTTCTAGAATACAGCGCTGGGCATGAGATCTTGACCCTCGGTGATGGACCAGATGCTTGGAAATGGAAGGCGACCATGGACCCTCCTTATGCTATCAATGCCAGGACTCCAATTTGTCTACCTGGGTTCTTCTATTGGAGCGCTCTCCGATCCGTCACCGGCCATGGAATTCACAAGGTCAGTTCACATGTTATCCTTCGGTTTAGCTTGCACGATGAAACGTTCACCGTGCATCCCAACCCGCCATGCCGCGGTTTTCTAAGCAACAATGACAGCCTATGCGAGCTTGGTGGCAAGTTATGCTATGTCCACTCTTCCTCACCATGGAACGTGGACATTTGGTTGGCAGAAGATGGACCAAATCTTTCTTGGCTTCAGTGTTGCCGTCTCCGCTTGCCCCTGCGAAGGCTGATAAGCGTTTTCGCTTGTGCTTCGGCTGATAGAGACAAGGTATTCCTGTCCATTGATGCCTGTTACCTTTTGAAATGTGATCTACGTAATGGATCACTTGAGAAAATAATCGACATGGCGGACTTGGTGTACGAAAATCGGGATGGAACAAAGTTCTGCACTGGTGTGCAATCTGTTGTACACTACATGATTCCTTGTGTGGAATCACTTGTGCGTATTAGACCATGCTAATATTGAACGAGCAGATACCGTATGGGATCAACAATTAATAGCTGTAAGCTCATATGTACGTACCTTTTTTTTGTGTGTGTGTGCAAGTCTTTGGAACCTGAGTTTGCAATTACCAATCTATATATGATTTACTTATATATGTTGATTCTTGTACGGACATTCCATTTCTTTGCATTCAGTATCATTTGATTATCATGTTTTTACTTGTGACAGCCCTTGTGGAGAGATGATGGACCAAATAGCAATGTTCATCTGATCCATTCTATTGTATGCGGGCTAATTCTCGGACAGTAACCAGCAATGCAAGGTACCGGAATCTCAGTTTTTGTGGCTGTAAACCTGATCTGTATTGATGTTAAGTTGTTGATGCAAATAGTGCACATGTGCCATTTGGTATTATCATTCCGATCACTTGCAAATATAGTTGTGAAGAAAAACAATGAAACCTACCTGATACCCTGCTATGCACAGTTAAATTGTGCTTCAATCATGATTCTCATTAATCAACATTGAACAAGAGGACATCACCTGATCGATAACGACATTTGGGATGAAACAGCTGTGCGCAGGTATTTTTACCCATGTGACGTCTCGGAAATTTTTAAAATTAAACTACTGGCTTCTAGCACTCCTGATTTTGTTGCTTGGCATTATGAGAAAAATGGCTTGATCTCTGTTCGAAGTGCTTATAGGCTTGCTGTCTGGAAGACTGGAACCATTATGGCGTGGGTCACATTGGAGGCGGCTTAAATTCCGATCAGGGTCAGGTGGTCCGGAAGAAGGTATCGAGTGTCAAAGTTCCCTCTAAAGTTAATGTTTTTATCTAGAAAATCGTCAATAATGGGTTGCCTACTCGTGTCAATTTTTTTTTTTTTGAGGAAAAACAGGAGGGGTTTTGCCCCTACTCGTGTCAATAAGAAGCACCGTCATCTTGAGGACCAGGACATATGTGAGTTATGTGGAAGTCAAGCTGAAGATGCCTACCACGCGCTGATCAAGTGCCCCCACGCTGCTGCACTCCGATCAGCTATGCGCGACCACTGCTCCTTGCCTTCAGAACAAGTTCTTGGCTGGACTAGGCCTGAGTGGCTATTGCAGATCGTTCATAATCACACCATAGAGGTATTGGCTTGCTTCTTCTTGCTGCTTTGACACACTTGGAACATAAGAAATAAAATCATGCATGACGATGCCTTGGCCTTTATTGGGACCTCGGTCGTGTTCTTGAGTACCCCTCTGTCCCAAAATAAATAACGTTTTGGGTTTTTCGTGTCACAACTTTGACTCGATTTGTATAAAAATACAGGTAATATTTATATTTCTAAATAAATTTATTAAAAAACTAGACTTAAAGATCTCTCTGATAATACTAATTACCTAACATAAATATTTATATATTTTAATATATAATTGTCGACACATGTTTCTCGAGAAGCGAAAAACATTATTTATTTTGGGAGGGAGGGAGTAGGTATATATTCACTCACTGTTCAATATCAGGCAACATGGGGATCTATCAAATAACAAAGGTAAGCGTAGCCTGTTAGAGTTTAAGTAATTAAGAGCAAAAGACCAGCAGGATGTCAGGTTAAGAAGAGATGGAAACCTCCCCCCGAGGGAACTTTCAAAATCGATGTTGCTTTCAATCAACAGACGGGTGATGCAGCAATTGGTATGGTAATTTAAGTTTGGACGGGTGCTTTGCAACTAACAGCCTGGCATGTTATACTCCATTGCAGGGATGCCAAAGAAACTGAAGCACGTGCTTTGCCGGGAAGGTGTCCATTTGGCACATAGGTGGATTGTCACTCTTTCTTGTAATGACATTACTACTTAAGTTTTAATAAAGTCTTTTTTTTTTGTAAAATAAATAAATAAGTCGTGCTTACTATCCAAGTATAGAATGCTGAATTTTCAAAACAGATTGTCTTAGTAATTTGATTGGCTGAAAGCTACGGAGTACTTGATAGTTGATACCCCTGAAATCCATGCGCCACATGTTTTTGTTGCATACTCCTTCCGTCCCAAGAAGAATGACCTTATGGAAAGCGTGTCGATCAAACTTTCTCAACTTTGATTAAGTTTGTAGAAAATACGTGCAACATTTAAATCTTCAAATAAATTTGTTAAATCTTCAAATAAATTTGTTAAAATACTAGACTTAAAGATCTTTTCGATGATAATAATTACTTAGCATAAATATTTATATATTTTAATATATAATTGCGGCATTTTGAAAACATTGACTTCTCCGAAGCGAGAATGACACTTATTTTAGGACAGAGGAAGTACTCGCACAAGGAGGTCAGCAACCGCACATGCCAAGCCGAGCCACGGCGGTTCAGCGCCTGCTGGAGAAGACGACCAGGCTATATAGGCTTCTGAATTCACTGCACAAGAAGACAGGTTACCCGGTTCACGGTCGTGTTCTTGAGCAGCATGCATGGTCCCGCAATGAACCATCACACTGTTTCCTTTCTTTTCCATGCAACTTGGTCCTGACTATTGTAGAACTATATTTACAACTTGTCTAGAGATGATGTGGCTTGAGTGCTTGGCTTAAAGCCAAGTTTATTGGACAAGGCCATCAGTGGTGGCTCAAGCAGTCAAGCTCATATGAGAATTGTCTTAGGCCCTCCACAACGTATGGATTTGCTAAAAGACGTATGACATGTTTTTTTTAGTGCCACTACATTGTTGTGGAGCTGAGGGTCTTAGTTCTTTAGGCCTTCTGCAGTGTGAGTGGCTTGAAACTGTACAAGATAGCCACATTAGTGTAATGCCTTATCCAATTTCCCACGAATAGTGGACTGGCATTGTTAGTGGTGCTTGGTTGCATGCTACTTTCACGGGAAAAAACAGCTCCATTCTTGCCTCGTTAGTGTTGTTCTCTCTATATATTTTCTCCATGCTCAAATAGACAACGCAGCCTATAGGTTCACAACTCCCTTTTTTTTTTGGTTTAGACAAGCTGTAGTGCTAATTTCTGCTCTCTGCCATCACTAGCAGCACACACTGCGGAAAGCCTTATCTTCCTCACCTATGGCAAACCTACCTCGAGCTTTTTTTTTCCCTGAAGTGAGCTTTGCTCGTACTTCATTAAGAGAAAAAGAATGTTTATACGGCCTGTGCCCATCCCATGTTGAGATAACATAACTTGAGCACAGGCAACACATTGACATGAGGCATCGACTTAAATGGTGGAGCTAAATGAGTGTAAAACTAAGTAAAACCAATTGGGCTACAGAAAGTAGTGGAGGCCACTCAAGGGGTGGAGAGCACCAAAAGAAGCGGGTGGAGCCCCCTGAAGCCGGCAGCTACCCAGGACTCGGCCTCGTCGCGGATGACCTCGATAAGCTGTGAAGGCGTCCTGGACACATTGTCGAAAGTGCGCCGATTGCGCTCCTTCCAAGTCTCCCAAGAGACAAGAAGCACAAGAGAATCGAAGGTCACTACTACACAACTGATTTTGCATAGCACTTCCAAATGATTTATGGTGGTGGTTATTTCGAAAACCGCCACGGTTAATGCCTCAATTAACCGTGGCGGTTTTTTTCCATTGACCGTGTCGGTTTTAAAAACCATCATGGTAAATAGATTAACCGTGGCGGTTTTTATATTTAGCCCGCCACGGAAAATCAGACCCAACCCATCAGCCCAAAAGCCCATTTCGTTGGCCACAAATATATATACCTGCTCACTAGGGTTTCACTTCACTTGACTTCTGCCGACCAAGTCTCTCTCTCTCCCTTCCTCTCCCGAGCCGACCCTCCCTCTCCTTTCCCGTTCCCTCTCCCGGCTCTCTCTCTCTCTCTCTCTCTCTCTCTCTCTCTCTCTCTCCCTTCCCTTTCCCGTGCGAGCCGACCCTCCCTCTCCCGGTGGCGGGCGTCATCACCGAGCCGGCCCTCCCTCTCCCTTCCCTTCCCTCCCCGCGGCGGGCGCCACCACCGAGTGGCGTGGCGGACGGATGGAGGCGCGCCCGGTGGCACGGCGGGCGGATCGGCGCGCTTCGGCGGATCCATCGGCGCGGCAGCAGATCCATCCGGCGGCGAAGCGAACGAGCGGCGCGGCCGGATCGGCGGTGCGGGCCGGGCGGATCGGCGGCGCGCGGCGGATCCATCAGCGGGCGGCCGGATCGAGCGGGCAGCGGCGGATCCATCCGGCTGCGGCAGCCCAGGGGCGTTAGGGGGTTTCACCGATTTTTTTTTAGATTAACCGTGGTGGTTTTGAAACCGCCAAAACCGCCACGGTAATCTGCGATTAACGGTGACCCCTACGTTGGTGGCGGTTATGAAAACCGCCACCGGAATCTTTTTTGCCCACCACCATAAATCGGTTAGGTACTAGTGGGCCCTCCTCAGCTGGCCCGGAGCGTGCGCACGCTCAACCACCAAGAGGCGAAGCTAGAATCGATGGTCGGGCAGAGGTGCGGGAGGCCCACATGTGAGAGCAAGAGGCACCACACCTCGCGAGAGAAAGACCTAGCTAGATCGAGCTACACTCGGTAGCTAGCAGGCCAAGGGGGAATTGAAGGGGATGCATAATCATCCCTAGCGGCCTAGAGACCTAAACTACATTGCCCCTCACAAAGAACACACCCATAGTCTCAAAAGACTTTGACTCTCATCGCAGAAAGAAACAAAAAAAAGTCAAAGCTTACCGTGGATGCAGTTCACTTGAAGGAAACTGTAGCGCACTCAAAGGCGAGCGAGCTTCACGTCGATGCACGTTATAGGCGAATGCACATGGATCACGCTCCCCGCTGAAACTGAAACTCAATTACTCCGAAAGACGACTTCTGACGTTTCAACTCTGAACTGTGACCGGCAATCTGGCATTGCTTCGTCCTATTGGCTCATCGCGACAAGAATTCCGCGCACGAGGGCACCAAAGCAAAGCCCCAGCACGGCGTTTAAGTAAACACACACATGCATAAGTATTCGTTCCTAAGCTGTTGCGTTGCCGGCCGATGGACAGACAGGGGTAGCTAGGTGTCTGCAGCTAGCTAGAGCCCACCAGAGACTTTGCCATGGGGCTGCTGGGGTCTCGAAGGTGCAAGCAGGAGGCGGCGGGCAGCCACGCCCTGTCGTTCCTCCTCGGCGCGGCGCTTCCCACTGCCCTCCTCTTCTTCGTCGCGTCCGATCGCCTCGGCCAGGGCTTCTCCACCGTTGCCAGCAGCTGGCGGAACGGGCCCGCGGCCGAACCCGAGGAAGATGCAAATGAGGAAACGTACGCGCACGTAAATAATGGTCTCATATGAGACATGCTGTCTGCTGCTAAAGTCTTTTGTTTTTGTTGGCGCCAATAAGTGGCACACATTTGGATGGGTGCCCACTGCCCACGGCAGTCCGACCAAAATTCGGCCCCATGCCCAACCCAAAGTTTGTGTGATGCAAATAAGTTTTTTTTTTTTTTTTTTTTTGGCACTGGCACACGCTGCACACAGGTCATGTTCAAGGGCCTAGCCGAGCTGCTACCTAAGGTTGCACACAGGTCATGTTCAAGGGCCATGGCCTAGCCGAGCTGCTCGCGGCTCGCCGGAAGCGGGCCTTGGCGAGACAAGAACAGGAGGGATTGCACGAGCCTTAAACAGTTGTGCGCGCCGCTTTAAGTCGCAATCTAGTTTACCTAGTTAGCACAAACCTCTAAGCTCCACCGTTAAAGCCGGTGACGTTTGTAGTGTTCAACCTGTCTGGCCAATGGTGACTCGCCGTTAGCCACATGGGCTTTGTAACTTTGTTCCCACTTCTCTTAATGCAGCACGTGCAAAGCACGCTTTCGAAAAAAAAAAAAAAACAGAACGGTGATCATCACGTCTGTGAACGAGGCATGGGCGCAGCCGGGCTCCCTGCTGGACCTCTACCTCGACAGCTTCAAGAACGGCGAGGACACCGCGCCCCCTCCTCGACCACCTCCTCGTGATCGCCCTCGACGCCGGCGGTTTCGAACGCTGCAAGGCCGTGCACCCTCACTGCTACCACCTCAACGCCACGTCCGTGAACTTGAGCTCCGCCAAGAGGTACATGAGCCCCGACTACCTGGAGCTCGTCTGGACCAAGCTTGTCACCCAGCAGCGCGTGCTGGAGCTCGGCTACAACTTCCTCTTCACGGCAAGATCATGCAACAATTTCGACATCTTAAACCTGCATCCTTATTATCAGTTCGAAATTGGACAACAGACGAACCATGACTGATATAGTACAAACACTGATCTGATGACTGTGGTCTGCAGGACTGCGACATGCTATGGTTTCGCAACCCGTTCCGGCATTTCCCCGTGTACGCCGACATGAGCTGCTCATCGGACGACTTCAAGCCGTCGCGCCCCCGCTGAACCAGCCACTCAACACCGGCCTCTACTACATGAAGTCGACGAACCGGACCATCCAGATGATGAAGTACTGGCGGGCGGCCAGGGTGAGGTTCCCACGGCAGCATGACCAGGCGGTGTTCGTCGGCATCAAGCACGAGCTCGTCGACAAGCTGCAGTTCAAGATCGAGCGGCTGGACACGGTGTACTACGGCGGGATCTGCGAGTACCACGACGACCCGGAGAAGATCTGCACCATCCACGCCGACTGCTGCATTGGGTTGGACAACAAGGTGCACGATCTCAAGGCCTTTGCCGCGGACTGGAAGAACTACACGAGCCTGACACCGGAGGCGAGGAAGAAGGGTGATTTCAAGTGGACGTACCCGACTAGGTGCAGGGATTCCATACATTGGCGTAAGCCGTGAAAAGAGCAATCTCAAGTGGGTAATATGAGCCTTTATAATATTTTAAAAACAAATTACCTCAAAAAAAATATTTTAAAAACAAATTTGACAATACAGACTTATATAGATATATATGCATACAGTATTTCTAGGGACGGCTGCAGATCGATGGGTTTTTTAGAGGCGGTCCCTAGAAACCATACCATGTCGCAGTCCTGCATACCGGCCATCTATGATTTATTTGTGTTGATTCATGTACTTTTTTTTGCATTTATCATCAGATTATCATGTTTTTAGTTGTGACAGCCCTTGTGGTGAAATAGTGGACCAAAATTAGTCCGCAATGCAATGCAAGGGACCTCAATCTCAGTTCTTGTGGTTCTACCAGGTCTATAGTGATGTTGTTGGTGCGAAAAAAATACACATATGTCATTTGGTATTATCATTCTAATCACTTGCAAATATAATTGCTAAGAAAAAAAATAAAACCTAGTACCTATAACCTGGCTAATACTACCGTGCTATATATGCGCAGTTAAATTGTGCTTACTACCCAAGTATATAGAATGCTGAACTTTTGAAACAGATAGCCTTGGCAATTTGATTGTCTGCAAGCTAAGAAGCACTTCATACCCTAAACTCTATGCACCACATGTTTCGTTCCATATTCGCACAAGGATCTTGAATTTGTTTGGAGCCACAGTCGTCCTATATATAGTGTTTGGAATGGTAGATTGAAGAAATGTGACATGAATATATACTGTACAAGGTGCTGACCGGTATCCATTGGCGAGGAGTGAGGAGCCGTCTTCCCCCGAGCGCCCTAACGGGCGAATCGGGGCTTCCAAGCCCGCCGCCGCCAGGACCCCCACCCCACCCCCACCCCCACCCCACTCCCGTCTCCGGCCGCCGCCGCTGCCCTTCCGTGGCGGCGGCGCGGCGGCAAGCGGTGGTGTAACACCCCGATTTTTACCGCTTTTAAAATTCGCTAAAAATTTAAACTTTTTCGATAATCGTGTTTTGGCTTGACACTTTGATGATTTCCATTTATTTTGACACCTCAAATTTATTTGACAAGTTTTGGGTAAGACCTAAAGTGGAGTTACAATTAATAAAAGAATAAAGGAACAAGAAAGTGAGAGAAAGAAAAGGAAAAGAGAAAGAGGAAAAGAAGAAGGAAAGAGAAATGAAACCAGCCCGGCCCATTCCTCCCTTCCTTCCTCCTTCTCTTCCGCATGGGCCGGCCCAACCGCCCAGCCACGCCACCGGCCCGTCTCCGTTCTTCTCTCCAACACCGACGAGCGGGATCCACTTCCCTTCTTCCCCCCGGTATTGTCGACGACGACGACGGGCATTCGCGGCCCCGGGTTCCCGACTACCGCTTCACCGTACCATCGCCAGAGAGGGAGGAGACCATGGAGCAGTGGAGCACGAGCCTTCAAGAAAGCGAACGAACGCGAGCTGCCACCTCGGCGCCGCACACTAAGGCGGCGCGCCGACGACGACGCCGCCGCAATGAGCCACTCAAGCTTGTCGGCGGGAAAGCCCTCGCCAAGACCACAAAGACAAAGGACGATCGAACACGGGGCGCGCCGATCGCACGCACGCCTTGCCGCATCGCCAGCTCACGCACCCGCACAAGAGAAACCCGATGCCCTTTGTGCGGCCGCCGGTGGCCACATAACGACCACCCGCCATGACCGCCTAGCCGATCGATCCGACACCGAGGCGGAGCAGAGGGGCAAGCTAGGAGTCCAGAGCATAGCGCCGGTTGTCGGAAAGATCGGGACGCGGCGGAAATATCTCGCCGGAAAGCACCGCGCGCTGCGTTATAAATACCCCCTCGCTCGGCCGCCACCGGACTCGCCTCGCCCAAAGAGCGAGCCCGCAGGGAGCAGAACACGCGTGCTCGCGCTGCTAATCCCTTCCCTTCCCCGGTCGCAGTCCGAGTTTTCCCCAAATCCAAATCCCGCCACCGCGAGCTAGGTCACGAGAAAGGCGCCGCCGTGGTCGACGCCGAGTGCAATTGGCAAGTCGGTCGACGCCCCCTAAACACTTCCCCTTTCTTTTCCCTCACCTAGTGAGCCCTATCGCGTGCAACCTAGCACCACCGCTAGCCGCCGCCGCCGTTAAGAACCGCCGGCCACGCCGCCGCCGTGGAAGGAAGCCGCCTCCGCCCTCCTACCACCCACCAACGCCATCGGGCGACGAGAGGATCACAGGGGACTCCACGCGACGATGAACAAGCAACGGACGGCCGTTTCCGCCATCTCCCGAGAGTCGCCGCCAGGCGGACGCTGGGCGGACGGATGTCCCGCCCGACGCCGCCAATCACCACACCGTAACGCCGTCGCGGGCACCCAATGAACGGCGTACCACGTGGCCATTCTTTAACCGACGCTGTTCCCCCCGTCGAGGACACGTGGCCGAATGGACCCACCGGTCGGTCGCCCGGGGAGGATACACAAAGTGTGTGTTCCTATAGGAAAATGCTATGTGCACCGAGAACCGTACCCTCGATGCTATAAGTACATGTTCCGACCTCAAAAAAATTCCAGGGAAAAATATGTAAATAAACTAGACCTTGTGGAGATAATTGTCATGATTTTTATTATATTTTTTCACTAATAAAATAATGACATAAAAATCCCACCATGTTTATCACCGAATTAAACTTCGAAAATCATAACTTCCGAACCGTAACTCCAAATTGGGTCAAACCACTTCCGTTATTTTTCTAAAATCGAGCTTTATCCATTGTTTCTGGTTTTATATATCATCACATGGTTTATTTTATCACTATTCAATTGCCTTATTAATTTAATAATCGCCGTCGCGAGAGTAGCCGAGCCGAAGACCTCAACCAGAACGAGACGACCTCGACTACGCTCCGAGCCGAAGACTACTACGTAACCAAGGCAAGTCCTTACCACCCCCACCCCCCACCCCCGTTAATAATAGTGACCTAATTAATCAACCTAATCTTATAAGATGATGATCATGGTAAATACCGATGAGATGCGATTATTATGATATATGAGTTTATGCCGATTGCATGAGATGATGACTATTGTTACAACCGTGATATGATCGAGTATGAGATTAATATAACTGGGATAATAATATGAACCATACCAACAAAAAGGTGAGTGGTGATATTCTACATGGAGGTGGACTAGTCACAATCGGGGATGAATCCCGTGGAGAGATACTCGCCTCCTTAAGGACCGGTTCATAGACCATCCACCTAGTACGATATTCGTACAACCACACGTCAGGATGGGGTGACCTGATCTCACACCCCGTTAGGTCAAAGTATGATTCCTAACCTAGGAGGCCGGAGAAGGCAAACGGTCTATCAGGAGCAGACATGGGGAGAGTGGCCCCATGGTTCGGTTGGCGTGGTTGCTATCCTCCACGTAAGTTGTTGTTTTGGGCGTGGTGACACCGATTTATGATTAATGATTATGAGTATGAGGTTCGACGATATAGGTTGGGTAATAAGGTATTACCTGTAAAGCCGTGGGTGATTTGGTATCACCATATTGTCTAGGATGATGCGTCATCCTTCCAATCCCTGAGAAACCGTGGTGGGAATTATATAGAGACCTAGGTTGGCTGCCAAGCGGGTACGAGATCTTGTTGGATTATTCTTACCCGCTGATCACGGAAGGAGTATGTTCATCGTGTGGGGAAATTGTACAACCTCTGCAGAGTTACTTAAACCTATTCGAATAGCCACGTCCTTGGAATGGGCAACCGCTAGGACAGATCATCTATGATTAGTTTAACCCTGACGATGCTAACCGTTTGTGTTTTGTGAAGCGAAGACCATGTAATCTGATCGGGAACTAGTGAGGGCGGTTTTAGAGTCCCTGCTAGGGCCCAAACCCATAATAATCACCAACCCCTAGGTTTGGACTTGCTGAGTACCTTTGTACTCACCCGTTGTTATTTTCAGACTTCGGCTTAGAGGAGGACTTCGGCTACGATGAACACGAGGATTTCCCGCAGGAGGACTAGACGTAACGCTTTTGGATTTGCTAGGACCTAAGATATTGATACTAGGGTTTCGACCTACGCTCAAGTATGCTTGTGGGTGTGGTAGACTAGGACCACTAGGCGCTTTAAGCGCACTCGATAAATAAAGTGCCACAAAGACCCCTATGCCTACCTACTTGTTGTGTAATAAGACTGACCCTCGTGCCACTTATGTAAGACCTATTTATCCTATCAATAAAGCTTCGACACCTTTTAAAAATAAATCGGTCCACTCTTGTCTATATTGACGTATTAGCGCGTGATCCCCGGCACTAATACGTAAGATTAAGGACCCATTAAACCGGGGGCCTTACGGTGGGGGTCCTCCCCAAAAACGGAGCTCCGCTGCACCTCCACCCCTTCCACCCCCAAACCTTCCCGCTCCCTCCACCTACAACCTCACCGGCTCGTCGACCTCGGCGGCGCCGGCCGGATCCGGCGCCTTGCTACTAGGATCTACCCGGCGATTTGCCATGCTCGCCTCCCCTTCGGCAGCGCCCCGGCCGGCCGTCCCGTGGCATCTTCCGGCGGGCGGGGGCCCCGACGGGGCAACCGGCCGGGACTATTGTCTCCCGAGCCGGATCCGCATCAACTCGGCCTCTCGCACCCCCACCTCCACCGCGGTGGGTTCCGACTCGGCAGCCCATGGCAAACCACCGGGCGCTCCCCGCTCCCGGTTGGCCCAGCCGGTGGCGGCGGGTCGGATCCCCGCCCTTTGGGCCATGGATCTCCCCCCTCCCCGCGCTGTGGTGGCCGGCCCTAGCCGCGTAGATCGGCGGGCTGTTCCCGGGCGCCCGGCTCTTGTTCCGGGACGCCGGGTCGGGCAAATATCGCGGGGGGCCATGGCAGAGCTGCCGCAGCTATCCACCCCGGCCGCCGGCACCGGCTGTGTTGCTCTTCGCGGATTGGGCGAAAGCTTCAGGCCTTGGCCTTGGCCGGCGGCGACGTGACGCCTCGTGCGCCATTCATTCATTTTTTTGGGGTGGGGGGTGGCGTCGTTCATTCAATTTCAGCGACACAACTGCGTTGCTCGGCGTCATGATCCTTCTTCCCGCCTCCGCTTGCGGTGGTGGTGCCTCCGTGGTGTGTGTGTGTGGGGGGGCGAGGTGGTGCGGGTGTGCGTCGGAGGCTTCGTGGTGATGCTTCGCACGCCGGCCATCTCACCGGCGCGGACGACGGAAGTAGGATGCCTACGGCTCGTTGGAAGATGGCGGTTCGCCCCGCAGCTAGGGTCGAAAAGACCTTCTAGTGCTCTTTGTGCATTGTCGGCGTTCGCGGACGCCGATCTTCTTCCCCGAAGGCGACGCCGAGCACTCCCGCAATCACTACGCCCGTCGCTCCTACGCCTTGGTCAGTTTGATCGCCTTACTGCTCCTACTTGTGGTTCTTGTTACTGCTCACCCGGGTGTGTCTAGCTGGCGACTGTGGTAGCTCTGGTCGTTGTCGTTCCGGCGGATGCTTTGCCGCCGAGGTGCTTGCTCTTCGTTGCTTGGGCGGATGCTTTGCCGCCGTGTATCCATTGTGAGCTTGCATTTTCGGTGTGCGTGTCTTTGCCGAGGTCGCGGGTCGTCATGAGCTTGTGTTTCCGGTATGCGCGCGCTGCCGAGGTCACAGTCGTTACGAGCCTGCGTTTCCGGTGTGCGCGTGCCGCTGAGGTCGCGGTCGTCGCCGGCGGATGCTTTGCCGTCGTTGTTGTCGTCGTATTTTCCGGCAGATGCTTTGCTGCCGAGGTTGGTCTGACGGATGCTTTGCCGTCAGAGTTCTATCGGATGCTTTGTCGCCGTTGTACTAGCGGATGCTTTGCCGCCATTGTCGCATTTGGCTCTTTCACGCTAGCTACCCGGTGTTGTGTGTTTTAAATTGTAATAGGTTCAGCTGTCGGGGTTTTTAGTTGGAGGGTCCGCCCCATCTCTCCTCTCTCGTTTCTTGTTGTTTGTTTGTATCGGGGATTTCGTGGGTAACCCGAGGGTTACTCGCGTCCCCTCTTGTATTCGGTTACTGGCCATTCTTTTTTAGCCTTTTCTCTTAATGCAAAGACGGGTGAAGTCTAGAAAAAAAAATATATATTGTACGTGCTAGGACAGGCCATCTGGTCATTGTCTCTGAGTCTTCTGTCCTCGGACATGCACGTCGAATTCCATCTTTATGTGGTCGTACTGGACTGGAGCCAGTGCAGGGTGGCGCGCGTCGCCAAACCGGTACCCCGCCGCCGATAAAATGTATCCACCGGTGACTAATTGTTGCTTATTAATTAGCAAAACCCACCGTATGTGTAAAGTATCTGGTTCGTTTGGCATAGCTTAGTTGCTTATTAGCAAAACCCACCGTATGTGTACAGTATATGTCTTCGTTTGGCGCAACTTGCTTCACTAGTAAAGCAAAACTTCATGTTCATCAGCAACTCTCTAGGTAAAGTTGAGCTGTTTTGAAAACATTGTTTGGCAAAATAGCTACACAAATAACTTCATACATGGATGTGAGAAAGAAATAAATGAGAGAGCTTAAATAAAAGCTATTTTTTTCAGCTCTCTCCTATTCCATTTATTCGTGAGAGGGGAGAGTTGTTTGTCAAAAAGAAAACAGCTCACAATAGCTTTGAAGCTGTTGTGAGCTGTACTAAACAAGCCTTATATGTGAAAAATGACTTCGACAGAAGAAGCTTTTGGGAGAAAAGCTCTAGCTCACTCTAGTGATTTGAAGCAATACGCCACTCGAATTTTCTCTTGACCAAATATGGCATGTCTCCTATTCTTCTAAAACTCCGACAGGCTTAGAAAGTGGGTTCGGAGGAAGGTAGGCTGGGTAGGCGGCGGGGATGATGGCCCGGGTCAGGTCTAGGCCAGGGGCACCATGGCTAGAGCTCGTCGCAGAAGCCGAGATCCGTGGCTGCGTGGAGTGGCTGGGGCGAGGAGGAAGATGTATAGCGTTGTTGGGAGGAGAAAAAAATGGGTGAGCTAGATAGATTGAACTTTTGACGTTTCTTTATCTCCACCATCTTCAGGAGTAAAGTATCCTTCTGTTCCAGAGGCACAGAATTGACCAATTTTGTAGAGTCTTTGCAATCTGGTAAAAGAGTACAACCATACTCCTCTACTGATTTCTGTGAAAACACAAATTGTTTCTAAGCTTCCAAAGACAACTTTTGAAGTTTCAACTCTGGAGAGCAAATAAAATTCGTCACGGAAATAAACGCTCTCGTCAAGTCTCTGTAGTGGGCGACTAATCATCCTAGCGCAGCCTGTATTGTAAGTCGACTGTGTCAAAACCTGGGATTTTCTTCTTTGTACTGCATGCCATTTTTCAGGGCAGTCCGAAGGTGAAGCTTCAGCTAGCAAATATTCTTCGAAGCTACAGTCTCGATCATTGACAAAAATAGAGACGGACCGACCCCGAAACAACATACGCCGCTGGTTGTGTCTCGCGCGTCAAACCGTGCCGTGGCATGGGCTTGACACTTGATCACTCGTACGTCCTATTGGCTCATCGCGCACTGTTTCCTTGACAACAAGTCCACGTACGACCAGACTAAAATTAAGGAAAGGCCGGCGTTTTTTAAGTAGACATGTCTATGGAAATGAAGCAATACACGTTCGTTCGTGTGTCGTTGCGTTGCCGATCGATCAACATGCATACAGGGTAGGTGAATATCTGCAGCTAGCTATAGCCGGAAGACATGACCATGTGGCTGTGGTTTCGGAGGAGCAAGGAGGCGGCCGGCAGCCACGCGGTGTCGTTCCTCCTCGGCGCAGCGCTGCCCACTGCCCTTCTCTTCTTCCTCGCGTCCGACCGCCTCAGTGAGGGCCTCTTCAGCATCTCCAGCAGCTGGAGGAGCGGGCCGACAGGTGACTACGATGGAAATGAGGTAACGCGCACGTAAATCGATCTATTCAGGAGACTGCTGTCGTGTCTGCGGCAGTCTTTTGTTTATTTGTGTGCTTGTAACTTTGTAAGCTTTGTTATATGCGTGCATAAAACTCTTCTCCCAATTCCCAAACTGCATGGTGGTTGTACGTGCACCTGCGCCAATGTACCCGAGACTTGAATTGTTGATCATGCACAACACAGGTCGTGTTCAAGGGCCTAGCCGAGCTACTACCGAAGGTTGCCATGGACGACAGGACGGTGATCATCACGTCGGTGAACGAGGCATGGGCGCAGCCGGGCTCCCTGCTGGACCTCTACCTCGACAGCTTCAAGAACGGCGAGGACACCGCGCACCTCCTGGACCACCTCCTCGTGGTCGCCCTCGACACCCGCGGTTTCCACCGTTGCCAGGCCGTGCACCCCCACTGCTACCTCCTCAACGTCACGTCCGTGGACATGAGCTCCGCCAAGCCGTTCATGAGCCCCGACTACCTGGAGCTCGTCTGGACCAAGCTCGTCTTCCAGCAGCGCGTGCTTGAGCTCGGCTACAACTTCCTCTTCACGGCAAGATCATGCATGCGACAATTTCGATGCCTTTAACCTGCAACTTATTATCGGTTAAAAATTGGAGAAGAATCGATGACTGATATAGTACTACACAACTTATTATCGTCAGGACTGCGACATGTTATGGTTTCGCAATCCGTTCCGGCACTTCCCCGTGTACGCCGACATGAGCTGCTCGTCGGACGACTTCAAGCCGTCGCGGGCGCCGCTGGACAACCCGCTCAATACAGGCCTCTACTACATGAAATCGACGAACCGGACCATCGAGATGATGAAGTACTGGCGGGCGTCCAGGGAGAGGTTCCCGGGGCATCACGACCAGGCGGTGTTCGTCAACATCAGACACGAGCTCGTCGACAAGCTGCAGGTCAAGATCGAGCCGCTGGACACGGTGTACTATGGAGGGATCTGCGAGTACCACGACGACCCGGAGAAGATCTGCACCATCCACGCAGATTGCTGCATTGGGTTGGACAACAAGGTGCACGATCTCAAGGACTTTGCCGCAGACTGGAAGAACTACACGAGCCTGACGCCGGAGACGAGGGAGAAGGGTGCTTTCAAGTGGACGTACCCGACTAGGTGCCGGGATTCCATAGGTTGGCGTAAGCCTTGAGAAGTGCAATATCTCAAGTGGCTAAATGAGCATTATAATATTTTTTAAACACAATACATACACTCACTAATATATGCACGTGTATCCATCTCTATAAGTACTACTCCAAGTTTGACTTTTACACTCCAATATTTTTAAGCACAATACGCTCACTATTATATACACTCCCTACTATATGCACTTATATCCTCCGTTCTAAATTATAATTCATTTGACTTTTTAATCCCAAGTTTGACCACTCGTCTTATCAAAAAAAAAAATTATACAAATATAGTTAAATTTGAGTCACTCTTAAGGATCTTTTGTTAATAAAGCATGCCGCAACAAAAGAAGTGATATTTTACACAAATTATTGAATAACACGAGTGGTCAAACTTGGGGTTTGAAAAGTCAAACGAACTACAATTTGGAACGGATTTAGTTGTGCAGATATCATTTCGAGGTATAGCTACAGATTGGTTTAGAGGGATTCAGCAGTTGCCCTTCCAACCTGGTATGCGAGCTGCGATAGATGTTGTCAATCATAGCCTACTCCTCGGATCCCTTGAGCCTGTGAATGGCCGGAGGGATCCCCAAATACTGGCACGGGAATTCCTGAATGCGGCAAGGCATAATTCGCTTGATACAGTCTAGATCTTCTAGCGATCAATAGATAGGTGTGGCTACACTTTTGCTAAAGTTGGAGAACAGACCAGAGGCGAGACCGAAGATCTGAAGCGCTTCTCTGACCGCCAAAAGGTTGGTCTCGTTAGGAGCGGCAAAGATGAACAAATCATCCGCGTATAAGCTTACCCTCGCCAGTCGCCTCTGATATATAGCCCTGGAATCAGGGTCAGCTAATCTTTTTTCTCCCTCCAGTGCAACATACACATCCATTACTAGAGCAAAAAGCACTGGCAATAGTGGGTCGCCCTACCTCAACCCCCGGACATGACAAATATGCCGCCCTAGCACACCAAATTAGGCAACACCTTGGTGCTCCAAGAGGATAGAATGATGGAGATCCAATTACTCCAACGAAGACCGAAACCCATGTGAAGCAACACTTCCAGGAGAAAAGGTCATGCTATCGTATCAAATGCCTTGGCCACATTAATTTTGATGAGCACACAAGGGACTTGATGCCGCGGTATATATATCAGTGTAGTAGGAGTACTTCTAGAAAATGTATTGCGTTCTAAACCATTGGACAAGTGGTTGACAAGGAAAACCCCAGGTAGAGCTTGTTCCCATCACGCGCGGTTAGCACAAATGCGTGCGTGTAAAATCGATCGTACGTGTGCTTTACTGTATATATACTAGTAGTGATACATCACGGCAGGGCAGGTAAGGTCGTTGTCCCCTATGACCCTAGCTAGCTAACCTCTGCGCGTTAGTCGTGAAGTATATGTGTACATAAAGATATATATACGTACGACAGCCTTGTGACGACTTAGATATATAGGGGAAAAGATTAAAAAAAAAAAGAGTTTTTCTTCTTTGGCAAAAAATGGAAGTTTATTCGGTTGGTGAGATGAACCATTAATTGGACGCACGATGAAGATCCAAAAACATATCTCAGTTTCAGGGATAGAAATATTCTAAGTACGGTACGAATTTGTTCTCCGTACGTAGATGCTATTGCTGAGTCAAATGAAAATCGTGACCCGGTAATCTCGACCGATTCAGCATGCCTATTGGACCATTGGACACAAGTTTGACATTGACCGTGCGTAACCAAGATTTAGGTAGCCAACGAGAAGTTTATTAGGAAGTGCGTGGAAATGGGTATCCACTCCTTGGGGAAGAGAAAGATGGGATAGTAGGTGTAGCAACCAGCAGCATTTTGATCTGGCCTTATCATGGGGAGAAAGATCCAGAGGCTCCTCGCTAGTCGCTAACAGGGGCAGAGATATAGTACATGACTAGCGTTGTGATCGTTGCAGTTTGAAATTTTGAATTCGGAGACGAACAACAGCCAACATGGGGTTTGGAGGCAAGGACAGCAGTCACCTGGTGTCCTTCCTCCTCGGCGCGGCTCTGCCCACAGTCTTCCTCTTGTTCCTGGCGTCCGACCGGCTCGGCGACGGTTTGTCTAGCATCTCCATGAGCTGGGCAAGCAGTGGAACCCGGCAGTCCGCTGGCCCGCGGGCTCATGATCAAGCAGAGGTATATATCAATATGTACTATATGTCATGACAGAAGCAATAGCAATGCATGTAAGCTGATATGGATGATGTGGTATATATCGATCGATCATGTATATGTATCTCATTCGATCGCAGGTCGGGTTCGCAGGCCTAGCCGAGCTTCTCCCGAGAGTGGCCATGGAGGACAGGACGGTGATCCTCACGTTGGTGAACGAGGCATGGGCGCAGCCCGGCTCCCTGCTGGATATCTACCGTGAGAGCTTCAGGAACGGCGAGGACATAGAGCACTTCCTCAACCACGTCCTGGTCATCGCCGTCGACGCCGGTGGGTTCGCCCGCTGCAAGGTCGTTCACCCTTACTGCTACCTCCTGGAGGTGAATCAGTCAACGGCAAACTTGAGCTCGGCCAACAGGTTCATGACCAAGGAATTCCTGGAGCTGGTGTGGCTCAAGCTCTCTTTCCAGCAGCGCATCCTCGAGCTCGGCTACAACTTCCTCTTCACGGCAAGATGATCTCCCAAGACTCATTTTTGACCTAAACAGCTAAACTACCTACCATTTATTAGCTTCATTCTCAGCTTTGCTTTGGCCTGCCACCGCCGCCTGCTGCAGGACGCCGACATGATATGGCTTCGCAACCCGTTCCGCCACATCTCCATCTACGCCGACATGAGCTTGTCGACAGACTACTTCAGGGACGTGTTTGCTCCCCTGAACAACACGCTCAACACGGGGGGCTCTACTACATGAGGTCGACGAACCGGAGCGTCGAGGTGCTCAGGTACTGGCGAGCGGCTAGAGCAAGGTTCCCCGGCGGTAGCGAGCAGGGGGTGTTCAACGAGATCAAGCACGAGCTCGTCGCCAAGCTGCAGGCGAGGATCGAGGCCGTCGAGACGATGTATTTCAGCGGGTTCTGCGAGTATCATGGCGATCTGAACGGAGTCTGTACCATGCACGCCAACTGCTGCATCGGGCTGGCAAACAAGGTGCCCGACCTCAAGGATGCTGCCGCGGATTGGAGGAACTACACGAGGCTGACGCCGGAGGAGAGGAAGAAGGGGGGTTTCAAGTGGACGCCCCCGGCTAGGTGCTGGAAGACAATAGGTTGGAACGTGTGAATTGTTATCGATCGATGGATGGGTACGGGTTTCATTGTAAAGTGGGTATTTCAAGAGGATATTTTGATCGTGCAAACTTGTAAGCCAAACAGTGATGAGCTATGGCATATATGAACTTTCACACTTGTAAGCTTGCAACTACGGAGAAAAACGTGCAAGGCCTAGGAATCGAGGGGCGGAGGATGGATCGTGGACAGCCAACACCTGCAATGGACGCGCCAATAATAAGCAAGAGTTCAAGCAAGATGGTGATGAATACAACATGACCGGAGATGGCCGGCAGACATCGTCAATCGCTGATCTCCAGGCAATTGGCCAAGAGACCTTGGGACCCCATGTCCCGCGAGGTCAGCGTGTTGTGTCAATGTCAGCCTGGCCGATCGTCGCCACTTAGGAAGGCGAATTACAGGAAAGTGCAGTGCATCCCGAGCCTGTGCTTGCAGTGAACCGTTACTTTGAGGTCCCACGTTGGGTATTCGACCCTATGTTGGATGAAGTGGAGTCTGAAAGGCCACCTCAGACTGGTTTCAGTGGCTAGGTTGTGTCTGAGGCGACCTAGGAGGTGGACCTTTGCCTCTCGGGCTCATACGCCTACGCCTGGCCAAACCTCGTTGAGGCCCTCACCTCATTCTTGAGCCGAACAGGGGGATCACTAACCCCGGTCTAGGGCGACCTCCGGGGCCAGCGGTGATGATGCAGACGAAAGCGGCTCAGCCATGCCGGCCATTGATGGTGGAGCGCCTAACGAAAACGTCTGGAATATCGATTGATGACTTCGTCCATGCATTCAAGAAGCCGCTCATGCCGCCTATCTCGTTGTCGCCCGACTTAGGTGAACACGAATGGTCGTGGTGTGAGTGGGATATCCGACAACTCGAACCATGTCCCCAAAAGAAGCGCTAAGCTTGCCGCCATCAACTGAATTAAAGCCAGAGGCTCAGGCGCACAAGGTGGATTCGAGATGGAGACTGAGCGACCTGATTAAAAAGCGTCTTTGAAGAATTCCAAACCACTTTCGCGCCCCCTTGACGGCGGAGACACGGGAAGCCATGGAGACCTACTTCTTACGTCCGGTGTGGTCAGCCTAGATGGTCGCTTTCTTGCCGATTTGGTCATAAATTTCCTTATGTAATAATCTCTTAGGAATCCAGTAGCTAGGTGGTGCAGTGTGCATGTATCATGAAGGCTCCTCACTTTGCGTGAACATGTTTGGTTGTATTGAGAATTATTTTTTCTTATTAAAAAGTAGGTGAATGGCCCGATCTCGAAAAAAAAAACATGACTACAGTCTAAACCGGTGTTGGACCAAGTCAGGGTAAGCTGTTGCGAAAACTAGGTGACCCGCTAGGATGAGAGAACATGGAGGACACGCGTTGACGCCGTATACGTAGTAGCTATGCGATTTGCAAACTTAATCGATTTTGGTCTCAAAATAGGAGGTGTAGTAGGTCTAGATTTGGGCCTCGAAACCTAGAGAGGATGTCATGGCCACACATGGTGTCATCGAACAAGTTGTGTATGAGACAAAGCGACTTCATGAAGGACTTGTAGTTGTCCGATGCACAGAAGACAAACTGGGTAATTTCGCTCCGCGTGGCGAAGTTGTTCAAATCTAAATATAAGGTTGTTGACACTATATGTGGCAAACAGGTAAAATCAAAAACACACATAGATGTCAAAGTAGCTTTCACCTAAGAGCCACTAGGTGGGCCCTACCCTCCAAGCCATGTGTGCTTCTAGATTTGTTCTTATGGAGCAAAATGACCATTTTACAAGTGCAAGCTTCCAAGTACAAGTGGAGCCAAGTAAAAATCATAACATAATGTTGATTTTATCTTGGTTTTATGACCAATTTGTTGGAATGATGAGGGTCACAAATAGTGGATATAAGGACCACAAACAAGAATATTCTACAACCCTCCTTGGTCAAAACAGATCTGAACATGAAAAAAAATAGCGCTTATAGCGCCGATATAGCGCGCTAATAGCGGCGAAAGCACATGTCGCAATGCCAAATAGCACGCTATAGCGCCGCTATATAGTAAATAAGCGCTAATAGCGGCGCTATTATCGTTTTGGCTAACCTCCCGCTAAATTCTATAGCTCACGATTTTTTTCATGGGGTCTGAACATAGATTCCAAACATGATTTCAGACCACAAAAATAAGAATCTGAAAGTACACATGTACGACCATCCTAAAACAAATAATTACACCAATCATGAGAAAAACTGAATAAATTGTAAAAATCAGACCTCGCCAGTCACTATAGATGCTAAAAACACTTAGCCTTGACATGTGAAAACCAAAATCAGAAGTACCGAAACCCCCATCATAAAACAACACAGGTGCCAGAAAAATTCTGCATAAAAATAGGATCAAGCTAAATGAAGCGGTTCAGAAATATAGACAGAGATATTGCTAAATATGTGCCCATTCCAACGGCTGTAAGCAAAATGATAGTTGATTTAGACAGAGATATTGCTAACTAACGTTCAACATTGTCAGGTACTCAACATGGACAGAGGTATTGCTAACTAACCTTCAGCTTTCAACGTTGTTAGGTACACAACATTTCGGGGGTGTATTTTACTTCTCAAGTGCTTAAAGACATGACACAACAAAAACAAATAATAGAAAAAAACAAATATATTGCATTTAAAAACACAACAAAAAATCTTATACATACTTGCTTTTTATACATGTCAAATAACAAATAATCCAGACCATCAGATTGGAGACTCACCATTGTGACTCCATAGATGCGTTATTATGGTCGCGAGAATGACCATTTTACCCCTACCAAGTGCAATCTTCCAAGCACAAGGTCCAAGTGTGGATATCTCTAGGCGCTAGCCGATTCTCAAATTCGGCTTGCCTAACGTCGGCGATCTAGCTCTTTATTTGGTGTGTAACTGATTTAATTGGCACGTGTATTATGATTTTGTCGCATAGATAAATCAAGAGTAAAATGCACCACGGGTAATCGGTGGGTATCAAATAGGTACTCCAACTTAAAAACATAACATCCAGTACTTCAAACTATTTGTGGATACCAGATAGGTACTCCAACTTAAAAGCGTAACGTCGGTACTCAAACTATTGCGTGGGTACCGGATGAGATATTTGCTATTATATGACTCCAAACAATTGTCTTACAAAAATATGATTTCTAAAATTGGCTTAGCTAAAATATGACTCCACACGTTTCTACTTTGGAATATATATGATTTTTAGTATTTTAATTCATTTGGAAATCTATTTACGAAAAACGTTTGGAGTCATATTTTAGCTAAGCCAACGTTAGGAATCCTATTTTTGTGAAGCCAATTGTTTGGAGTCATATATAGCAATATCTCATTGCAGATAGGTACTCCAACTTCGGAACGTAGTACTAGCCAAGTACTCGTTCCTTTTCATTTATTTTCTTTTTACTTTTATTTAACTAAAGTATAACTAAGTTGTTATTTACTTTGCCCACACACATGAAGGTTCTATTAAATTTCATAGTATTCATTGGAGGTATTCATAGTATAAAAATTCTTATAAATATTCATAGCTTAAAGTTCTCGTAAATATTTATAGATAAAAATTATTGTATAAAACTATTGTGCTAATTATAGTAACAAGATCATTTTTTGTAAATCATAACTGCAGCATGCTAATTATAGTAGACATAATGTGTGCTAGCTCTAGTAGACAAAATGCATGCATGACATGCATGAGCAAATAATTCTTTTTGCTTGTGTGATAAAAAGGCAAAATACATGCTAATGATGGAGCTCTCATGTATGTATTTGAAACTGAGCTTGTGATTCGATCCATACATTTTGATAGGTCATGTGTCTATGTCCTCGCATACTTATAATTATGTATTTGAAACTGAGCTTCTGATTTTGAGTTGGATACTTCGATAGGTCATGTGTCTATCTCCTCTGCATACTTATAAAAAAAAAGAGATAAATTTAATTATTAAAAGTTGCAATATGTACAGCTCTCGGCCTCCATACTTATAAAAAGAGATTTATATGCCCAATGCTCGAATCATTCACATTGATTAACAGCTCCAGCTAGAGGGGGTGGGTGACTGATGCTCTTCCAATTTTTGACCGTTTACATCTGCATACATTCGTGTGCTTGAAGTGCTTCTTGTTTTTTTTTATACACTCAAAGGTCAAAGCAAATCTAACGGTGAAAACACACGTACACGTGCTCTAGAGGGCAGAATCTGATATCCCCTAGGGAATTATTCTTACTTCCAAACAGCCCGAAATGTAAAATTGGTAGCGCTGTGATCCAGATCCTTCCCTGCGTTTGGCACAAGTGATACCAGACAGGTAGAGTAACTGAAGAAAAATGTTGCATAAAACACGAGAGTTGAGCAGCACAAAGTGACACATCCATATCACCAGCAATCTCCAAGACAAGTCAATTTCGGAACAGATTGGCATGATTGCAGAGATTTTATATGCGAGTTGGGAGTTTGGGACTCGGGACTAGCTATAGCTAGATATTTCAAGTAGTAGCACTATTTCGCTCGCAGCATCAGGCATGGCCACCTCCAAGAACAGCCCGTCTCTGTCTCCGCTGGTCGTCTTTCTCCTCGGGGCGGCTTCGGCCACCGTGCTACTCCTCTTCACCTTAACGGCGACGGTGAGGCCCGCCTGGCCCGCGCTAGAGACCGGTCCTCAGAGAAGTGGGAGGTACCTGCCTCAGGTGGCGTGCGCTGCAGTACTCCGCGAGCAAACGGCACGGTCGTCGCCGCCGCAGAGCAAACAACAAGCGGAGTAAGAGCTCCTCCGGCGAACGAGGTAAATGCACACACTGCTTCCTTGTTCTCGGGCCCGAGCAGAGCATATACATGCTCGGCCGGCCATCGATGATGAACTGATGCCGTCGTGGTTTTTCTTCCAGACGGTCGCGTCTGATTCCGATGACGATGCGGATGAGTTCGCGCGGATGCTTCGTCGAGCGGCGATGGAGGACCGGACGGTGATCATGACGTCGGTGAACGAGGCGTGGGCGGCGCCGGGGTCGCTGCTGGACTCGTTCCTGGAGAGCTTCCAGGTGGGCGAGAACGTGTCGCACTTCGTGAAGCACATCGTGGTGGTGGCCATGGACGGCGGCGCGTTCCGGCGGTGCCAGGCCGTGCACCCGCACTGCCACCTCCTCCTCCCCGAAAAGCAGGGCCTGGACCTCTCCGGCGCCAAGAGCTACATGACCAAGGACTACCTCGACCTCGTGTGGAGCAAGCTCAAGCTGCAGCAGCGCATCCTCGAGCTCGGCTACAACCTGCTCTTCACGGCACGTACCCGTACATTTTTATTGCCGTCTCCATTCACCGATGAATGCATCAATCACGGGGCGTTCCGTTGACCGATGTACGCAGGACGTTGACGTTGCGTGGTTCCGGAACCCGCTGGTGCACATCACGATGGCGGCGGACATCACGACGTCGAGCGACTTCTACTTCGGCAACCCGGACGACCTGGGCAACTTCCCCAACACGGGCTTCATCTACGTCAAGTCGACGGCCCGGAACGTGCGCGCCATGGCGTACTGGCACGCGGCGCGGCGGCGGTTCCCGGAGAACCACGACCAGTTCGTGTTCAACGAGATCAAGCGGGAGCTCGCGGGCAGGCTGGGCGTCCGGATCCGGTTCATCGACGCCGCCACCGTCAGCGGCTTCTGCCAGCTGGGCAGGGACCTCAACCGCATCGCCACCGTGCACATGACCTGCTGCGTCGGGCTGGAGAACAAGCTGTTCGACCTCAAGAGGGTGATCGTGGACTGGAAGCGCTACATGGCGCGCCCGCTGTGGGAGCGCCAGATGGGGAAGATCGGATGGACGTTCCAGGGAGGAAGATGCATACACTGACTGCACTGCGCGGGTTTGCGTTGTGTGTCCATACTGTATTTGGCTTTCAGAAATCTGTAGGAATGGATTGGATTGATTCAAATTAATCTGTAGGACTTGCTGAATTCCAGGGCAATAATCATCTTCATCCAACCAGACTGTCAAACACTGATAGTACTCCTAAGAATTCAGAAGCGTTTATACCATCTTAATTCCGTGTCTCTTTCAGCATATTGTTCGTTTGGTTATATACAGTAGTTGTAGTGCGAGAGACGTGCACCCTTGTGTATTCTGAAAACAGCTTGCGTACGTGAAAGCGACTAACTGCCCGATTCATCATTGATCTAATTAAAAGGAATGAAACAATGGATGATAAAGAATAAGCTGAAGAGTATTTAAGAATCATCAGAATCAATATAAGATTCTATTCTATAGTGTTTTGGATCATATGAAGAGCATCTCCACTATCTCTCGCACCCGTCAATCCGCCATCGCTGTTATTTCTAGCTGCGACCCCAAAAAAGAAAAGTAAAGTCATGCTTCAGCACCATTGACATCAACCGAATTCCCTGTCACACAAGCCATATAGCGAGCTCGGCATAAGAAAACTGGCTTGCGGTTGCGCCCAAGCCATATTCCAACGTCCCGCGCACTAAATCCGCTCTTTTCACTGTTTATTTACACCCCTGTCGGCCCCTCAACTGCCGACATGTGCTATATCATAATTTTAAATAAATTTGCAAGTATTCATAAAAACGTTATTTTATTTTATTTTATTTTTAGTAGAAAAAACGTTATTTTATTTAGAAAAATGGTTTCCTATCAATCATGGCCGCTCAGCCGCAGCAGGCAAAATGACAGCTGACACCGAGTCGGCTCTTGAATCTAGCGAGGCCCATAAGCCCACATTGTGTTTTTTCTTCATATGGGCCCTATGCGGCTATCGGTACCCAGCCCAACCTCACCTTCACCTTCCAGCAGCCCCTCCCACAGAGCAACGGCCAGCTGTGCGGGGTTGCCACCGTTCCAAATCAGTCGGATCCTCACTGGCTGCGTGGGATCGATCGGAAACGCGCCATGGTCGGCGTTGTTTTCTCGCTGCACGTGCACGTTGTTTTCTTGGCAGGCGCGCGCCGCTGCAGGAAGCAGGCAGCCCGGGGAGCACGGCCAACAGCGGACAACAGCGACCTGCTGGATTCTTCGATCGCAGCCGGCGGTGCCACGATCGACTTGGGCATGGCCGCAGCGGCGACGAGCACAAGGGGACGACAGATGCCTGGCCACGAGAGTTTTTTTTTTTACAGCGCATTAATTGTCTCAGACAGCAAAGTCCACGCAGTGGCCAGATCCAGATAAAAACTAGTGTGCTTCAAGTACTACAACACGTGCTTTTGCGCTCGATCTGGGCGGTCCACCGAAACACACTGCGCGTACATCATATAGCATCAGGGCCCCTACCGTTGCACTGCCGACGGCACCGACGCTGCTAGTTTCAGACTTTCAGTGCGGCAGGCCGGCGGAGATCGGCGACATGGGGGCGGTGTTCGGAGGCAACAGCAAGCAGGGTAGCAGCCACGCGGTGTCGTTCCTCCTCGGCGCGGCGCTGCCCACTGCCCTCCTCTTCTTCCTCGCGTCCGACCGCCTCGGCGAGGGCTTCGCCACCGTCGCCACCAGCTGGCGGGGCGACGGCTCTATATCCACCGCGCCGCAGCCTAAGCCGGCCACCGATACCCTCGCCGCCGGCTCCGACAGCCACGCCACGCCTACGCAAGATCACGAGGTACGTACGTAGGCCTCGCAAACTAAGCTCCGATCCGATCTCACGCCAGGCATTCGCGAACTCAACATCATCATGGAACAATGTCGTAGGTAGAGTTCGCGGGGCTCGCCGAGCTGCTGGCGCGAGTGGCGACGGAGGACAGGACGGTGATCCTGACGTCGGTGAACGAACTATGGACGCGGCCCGACTCCTCCCCTCGACTTCTTCCTCGCCGGCTTCAGGATCGGCGAGGACACGGCGCACTTCGTCGACCACGTCCTCATCGTCACCGTCGACGCCGGCTCCTTCAGCGGCTGCAAGGCCGCGCACCCGCACTGCTTCCTCCTCGAGGTCAAGTCCATGGACATGAACAGGGCCAAGTCGTTCGGGAGTCCGGAGTACGTGGAGCTCAACTGGCTCAAGCTCTCCGTCCAGCAGCGCGTCCTGGAGCTCGGCTACAACTTCCTCTTCACGGCAAGACGATCGATGGCTGCATATACATTACACAGCACTCAACAATTGCTAGTAATTTCGAAACGTTCATGATAATATCGATGATAATGATCTCTCCTGTATACATCAGGACGCCGACATTCTGTGGCTTCGCAATCCGTTCCAGCGCATCTCCGTCTACGCCGACATGAGCTGCTCGCTGGACAACTCCAAGATGGCGCCGACGCTCCTGGACTGCGAGAACAACATCGGGTTCTACTACATGAAGGCTTCGAACCGGAGCGTCGAGATGGTCAGGTACTGGCGGGCGGCGAGGGCGAGGTTCGACGGGAACCCGAACGAGCAGGTGGTGTTCAGCAAGATCAAGCACGAGGTCATCAGCAAGCTCGGGCTAAGGTTCCAGCCGCTGGAGACGGAGTACATCAGCGGCTTCTGCGACTTCCAGGATCACCTGGACAAGGTCTGCACCGTGCACGCCAACTGCTGCATGGGGCTGGAGAACAAGGTGATAGACCTCAAGAACGTCGCCGCGGATTGGAAGAACTACACCAGCATGACGCCGGAGCAGAGGAAGGAGGGGAGCTTCAAGGTGACACCCCCGCGCAACTGCCAGAAGTCCATGGGATGGGCGTGAAGTCGTCTGATCAGAGACGGCACGGCAGTTCGAGCATCCATCGCTGCGCGCACTTGTAATCCGAGCTCTGAATAATACACACCACTCACAGCAGCTTGTTATATGAAGACGTCGTACAAATGTGCGACAGGGTTTTTTCATACACCTGTTGCAAATTACTAGATGGAAGAGAGAATGTTGCGAAGCAATTACCAAGAACGAGGACCCTTTGACTTTTTACTTACGTTTCCAGATCAATAAAACAGTCATTGACTCGTTGTACTGGTGATATACTATATAGTAACCTGCAATGAGGAGGTTCGGCACAATGTCACATGGAAGGTGGCATCAAAATTCAAACGTTATATAAAAACATGGCCTACTCGAAGTACAGTCTAAGACCATTAAGCCACCGCACATCCTATCAAAATAGTATCTTGTAATCACATTCACATATTCTGCAAGCGAACAAGCAAATAGCATGTCCTATCAATAGAATCATGGCATACATAGCAGCCAAGTGCACTAAAATTAGTTTAGACTGTACCCTTGGGTGAAATCAGTATTAGGCAAGGGAAACACCATTACGACCATCAGACTATGTGACATGTGTGATGGCCTACTCGAAGTAGTCGATCCGGACGGCGCGGCGTGAAGTAGACGTTCGCGTGAGGAAAACTGCCACCGCTGGACCAGGAAGTGATCACCGATTTGATCAACTTGCCATTATCCCAGGTGGCCTTTGATCAAATGCTCAATACATCTACAATAGATAATGGTAGAAACAACTTGTGAAGGTTCTAATGACATTTGGTCTTATACTGGTGGCTCCACCAGGTTCAAATCTTTAGCAGCCTACAGACGATTCATTGGGCATCCTAAAATTGATCCACATTTAAGTGGCTTTAGAAATCCTATTGTCAATCAGAACAAAAGGTATTTTACTGGTTGTCACTTAAAGACAGGTTAAGTACCAAAAAATATTCTTAGAAGAAAAGGTATGGCCTTGGAATTCATACAATTGTGAGATCTGTTCTCTTATGGTTGAAGAAATTGTTGAACATCTATTTTGGCATTACCACTTTGCTCATCAATAATGCTAAGCCTGAATGTAGCACAAATTGGAGGCACCTTTGAAATTGTGATAGCCATCAAAATCAATTGCAGAACTAATTCTTTAGGGTCGTTGTTATACTCATGAGCTAGACAATCTAGAGAGCCAGGAATGAACTCATCTTCAGCAATAATCAAGTTGGCATACAAGAGTACCTTTGGTGGTATGAACAGATGTATTGAATTTTACCCTTTTATGCTTGCTACTCGAAGTGCAGCCATCCAGAAGGTTTCTCTCCATCAATTCTATCATACCAAGTTCATTCATATGTCCCAAACGCATATGCCAAAGGTTAGTCTTACTAGGTTCATGATTAGTAGCAACAAAGAGCGAAAATGTAACCATGTAAAGTACTTCCTCTAAGGACATATAACTTTGCAGAATTCAAATCACCTTTTAGCTCCTCTTGTATGGCGCCCGTGTTTTCTCCCTTCTATCTTGGAGGGGCCACGTTTAATCTTGTGTCTCTGTTGTTGGTTTGATTGTGTTTTCTTCATCGTTTAATCGCCAACGGCCGGGAGGGAGGCAAAGGCGAGATAGCGCAGCACAGACTGCCGCCCATTGGCCGCTCGCTACGAGAAGAGAGAATCCAAAGAACGCCAAGCAGGCAGGGGTTCCCTCATCACCGCCGCCCACCACGGGCGGCGAGGCGATCTGGGGCCGCTATTGTGGTGGTACATTGGTCTTCTTGGCTGTTGAGGTTTCCGGTGCCTCGGCGGCGTTGTCGAGGTTTGCGTAGGCACCGGAGTACCGGTTGTCCGCGCCGCGCGGCAGAGTGTGCGACTCGGGCTTTGTGCACATCGCCATGACGCTGGACGCGCACTACCTTCGTGGCCCATGATGGCGGTGTACTCGTTGCTCAAGCACAGGCTCAAGCACAGGGGAACAGATGAGTTGTTTGTTGGAGAGCGCATGTGTTGGGGAGACGTCTTTTCTACGACCCAAAGTATAAAATCGGGCGGCATGTATATGTTACTATTGTTGTAGATAGTCTAAACCAAACAAAAATGAGTAGCAGAGCGCATGTTTTGGGGGAGACATCTTTTCTACGACCCAAAGTATAAAATCGGCGGCATGTATATGTTACTATTGTTGTAGATAGTCTAAACCAAACAAAAATGAGTAGCAATTTCTCGTGAGACTAAAAACTGCTATAACTCTTTGTGAGACTAAAATTCAAACAACTACTAGGAGCAATCTTAGGTGAGACTAAAAACAATCAGAATTTTAGAGAGCGCCAAACAATGGCCCCGTCCCGTGTCTTCACAACTCGTATATTATAAAGTATTTTTGACGACTCAGTGTACTATTTCTAATTCTATGTAAAGTAGTTTAGAACCCTTCCTCCTCTTAATTATCCAAAATAGACAGAACTATATACAATGTAATTAGTTTAGAACCTTCTCTCCCTAATTCTCCAAAACAGACAGAACTATCTACAATAAAAAATAAAACAAGGTTTTCCAGATGACCTTATAGCGCACCAAATGTTCTCCAGTTCCTGGTACTTCAGAAACCTTTCGTCCAAGAAAGCCGCGCAAACTCTCTCATCAGTGAAATCAGATCTGTATTTAAACTGCTACCATCCTTAAGCAAAGAATATGTTTTCGAAGTTCCCCACTGAATCATTTTTTGTGTTGTTGCTAAATTAAGGGCTTATATTGAACTTAACATTGTTATATAAGCCAATCTACAAATAATATAATTAAAAAGATGATTACATAGAATTTAGCCAAAAATAAAAGAAAATACATAACATAGTCTTTGTTATATCGCTTTGCTTCTTTGTATCTCTATTTATATCGTTTATATTATTTTGCTTCTTTACAACCTTTAGTTTCTTGCAACTCATAAGAGATCACTATCGCTTAAGTTAGTTGTATAAGCTAAGTATAACTTTTTGTTCTTGATTTTGTGAGCTATTATCATTCGATGCAACGCTCGGAAAAGTTTTTTAGGCATTAGCAGCATGGTACACAAACGATGAAGAGGGTACGTCTAGTGTCCACTCGAATTTTTCACGAAAGGCAAAGAGGGTTAGGTGGGTTAGGGTTTTCTCCTCTGCGGCGTACCAAGGTGCTTATATAGCCGTTCTAAAAAAAATGCTTATATAGCCCCTGCTGCTGCGGACATTAAGAGATCAGGCTCGGCCCAATCACGAGCGCACGGCCTAACATTATGATCGCGGTCCTAAGTGGTTGCCTAGTAAAGCGCCGACTCGGTAACTGAGGACGCATTAAAAAAAAACTGTTGAGGACGCCCCAAAGACTATATCTCACTCATGTTTTCTATTTTCTTCCTCTATACATCCTAGTCATCAAGATTCTCTTTTACAAAGACTCTCTCCTCGCACTCATTCTTTTATATATCTACTCTATACTAACTACCATCAGTAGGGCCCACTTTAAATTTTATCTAAATATATTAATGTGAGATCTAGTTTTGAAGAATTTATTGAAACAAATTTAATGGTGTAATCAGAATTTAATTTAGCCTTTTAGTTTGTGAGTTATAGCAATTTTTTAGATACTTGAAATAGTTGGGCCCACTGTTTACTCACCTTTTCCCCTCCTCCGTCGGCACTCAAACGCGCACCCAGGGGACAGCATGGGCCCGCGCCTGGTGTGCCGTAGAACCTGGATGGCGCCATATATACCGCGACGAGCCCACTTCCCGGGTCGTTTCCGGACGCCGCTGCAGCTCTTTTTCTCCGGTAAACAAGTGACGTGGTGACCAGCTGGAATGTAGCGTTGGTATACCGGTCCCCAGTGCGGTTAGTCTAAGGCGTAAATCGGATATACGCAACCGCAAAAGCGACGACGTATCGAAACCCCTGTACCTCAAGCACGACTCGACTGAGTGGTGCCCAGCAGAAACGGCGAGATCGCCGGCGAGGGTTTTCCTATGACCGGCGGCGGCAGCAGCACCCGGCGTCCGACCGCCGCGGCCAGGAGCCGCGGGAGGTCTTCTGAGGCCTCGGAGCCGGAGCCGGAGCCGGGCGCTCGACGAGCCGCTGCCGCAGCGGCGCGGCGCCGTGGCCGCGGCGACCATGGCCCCCTGCGCCTCATGGACGTGAGGCCCCGAACCCTCGCGCTCTTCGTGATTGCTTCCTTCGCCCTCGTGTCGGTCGCCTTCGTGGTGTATACTAGTGGGTGGTGGGAGGAGGCGGAAGGGGAGGGCGCGTGACGCTGCGAAAGTCATGCGCTCCGTAACTCCGCTGTCAGAGCCCAGGATGATGGATTTGCCTCAGGTGATGCCCATTTGTTTGCCACGTTGTTTTTTTCGAGAGCGTTCTATGTTCTGTGAGACTGTCTAGTAGCCGAAGGTTGAATTTGCATATCTAAAGCTAGTAGAGAAGCACACCACTCTAGTTTCAGGACGTCTAGTTATTTGGAAAGGGTTGCTTTATGCATTCGTGAAGTAGTGGTGACTATGATTTAGCTTCAGGTGAGGCTGGCATCACGGCCTATTAATCGTGCATCACTTCATATTTAACTATGATAGAGTTTGAAGAGCAGTAGTCTATACTGATGTTGGTACGAGAAGCTAGTTAAATTTGTTTGTCAGGAAGTATGAATATGCTACCTGACGACCAAACACCACTTTTATATAATGCACACTAATATATGTATCTGTACTTTTTTCTAGTATGCACTTGATTTTCTCTTGATTTTGTTCCCCCCTGAATGATGCATAAGTGAAAGGCTCTCATTTTTTTGTATCCTTAAGTTTTATTAGTAACCATGTTACCTTTCTGATGGTTCATGACTCCATGCCTAAATGATTGCAGTTTCAAAGTAACCACAAGGAAAGTTTGTATTGGGGCACTTATAGACCAAATGTGTACCTTGGAATTCGTGCAAGGTGCTAAACTTTTCAAAGCCTCCCCATTCTCCTTCATAACAACTTAATTGCTGAAAATTATTCTCTTCCTGTAGTTCTCTACTGCTTGGACTACATTTGAAAGTTCATGTTCCTCGTATAAAGTTTTGATGATATTTCCTTACTGTTATGAAAGTTAGAATCTTACAGACACTGAGAAGTCTCTCTGTGCCTTCATGTTTAGTCAATCATCTTTATACAATGAAACTACTATAGTATGGCTTTTAAAATAATATGCCATGCTATTTTTTTTAGCTGAAAGTAAGTCTTTATGCAATGAGAATTTTTTGGAACCAAGGAATCAAGAATTTCTTGCTAATATTACTTCTATTTCAGAACCCCTCTATCTCTAATTGCTGGACTGATGTGGATTGGCTTGAAAAATGGACAATATTTTCTTCGCCATGTTTGCCAAGATTCTGATGAGCTGAGCACATTTGGGTGGACAGCTCACAATGGTAGGGATTATGGACGTCAAGTGCTGGTTGATCATGGCCTATTCTTGACTACTAGTTTTCTGAAAGAGAAAGGAGAAAACAGTGGTTATGGTGGAGATTGGGCAGTTCGATTGGATGCTAACAGTGAGAGGTAAATATACTTTCATTATCTGTAAATTGAAGAAAAGAGCATTTCAATCTTACAGAAAAGATGTTTTAATGCCATCTCAGTTTGTAAACATACTAAACAGAGGATTGAAAGAATGATAAGTCTGAATTTTTTTTTTCTTTGTTGCCGGATCCCAGCTCAGTGGGATATCACCTGTGATTACTTACTTGCAACCCTGCAAAGTTACAAACCCAAAGAAATTTATTCCATGTTGTTAAACTTTCTCTAGGCCAGACTTAAGTGATGCTCAAGAAAGCACCACACATCTTTTTTTCTACATTGCTGATGAAACTGGAAATCAGATCACTATGGGTTCATATGCATCAAGAGGCCCTGTTCTTTTGGCATCTGGGTCACATGAGGAGATTGGTGATTGGGAATTGCACTTGAGATCTGAGGTATCCTTGTCTTGATAGTTTTTTACCTTGTTAACTGCTCAGTATTGTTTTTGCGATTGGGATATGCTGGTGCAACTCCATTTGACTAACTCTCATATGAATACAAACTCTGTCTCTGTTTCTCACAGGACAATTTGGAAATTCACAGAGCTGGATTCAAATCAATGAGTATGCATAATCTGAGTGACCTAGTACAACAAGCTGTTGCGACTAATGTATTTTAAACTCCTCATCATTTACCTTATGGCTCCAGTCCAAATTGTAAATTGTTTTTTTGCGTTTGACTTTATCCTAAGTCAAACTTATAGTTTTGACCAAGTTTATAAGAAAATATATTAACACTTACAACATAAAATGAATCCACTATCAAAATATATTTAAGGGTGTATCTAATGAATATAGTTTGACATAGTAGATGTTTGTATATTGTTTTCTATAAACTTGGTCATACTAGAAAAAAGTTTGACTTAGAACAAAGCTATAATGATTTACAGTTTGGAATGGAGTGAGTATTTGGGGAAAAAAATCAGAACATTTGTATTTCATTAATACCTTTCTGTGTAGCTACTTATATGGATTTATCTCTAGGCAATGCAAACTGGAAACCTTAACCTACCAGACATTGCTGAAGATTCTTCAAATATAATGGTCTATCAGGTAACTGGAAGAGGGCAAGGAAATTTATTCCATCATTATAATTATGTATTCCTCATGTATGTGTGCAGCCTTTTGATAGGAAGAGTCATTAACACCATATTATTTCCTTTCGAGTTTCATAAAATGGTAAATGATGCGCAACATGTGCTTGTTTCCTCAGTATAATGTTGAGAAGCAGGTGTTCCATGCCATTTGATCACTGCCTTGCCATATTTCAGTTAAGCATTACTGCATTAGCAATAGAAATATATTAGCACATTATCTATACTCACTGTTATGTAGTAGTAATATATATGGATCGGACACATGGAGGATGTATCGAGGCTCTTGTTTTGGTGAACTATGTTATATATTTTATTGTCTTCTTTTGTTTCTTCGAAGAACCTATTTTATTTTATCATTTTCTACTTTATAGGTTATATATAAGCAAATGTTACTGGTATCCTCTGTTAATTCTTCTGATCCATGTTTGATGTGGTCTGGTCCTTATGTTGTTGTTTCTTGTCAGATATTGCATTATGATTTATACTTTATTTTGATTGATAGGTTTCCATAAAAACCCCTGCTCGAATAGACATAGTATTCTTGTCAGGGTCTGCCTCAAAGTCTCCAGTGAGTGAAGAGCGGATTAGTCAGCTAACAGGTGATTCTGCTGCATAGTGCACACTGCAAACACTATATGTGATTTTTCTGATTCTGTTTGTCATGGGATGCAAAGTCACCACCCATATATTCTTTATGCACTGATCATTTTGAACAAATCGACTTGGCTCTTGGCTTGTTCTACATCCTTGCATAATTTTCTGGATCTGTTTTATCCACATCTTGTTTTTGTGATGAATATGAAATTCAAGAACATTGTAAGCACAACATATTTGTTGCCTTAGTCAGTTCTCATTAATTATGTCAGGTCCTATGCTGAGTGCCCATCTTGAAACAAAACAAAAGGAATTTGAAGAGAGATATGATCAAATCTTCAATGTAAACAATAAGGTGCGCTGTGTTGGATGAGCATTTTGTTCAACATCCCACTTTTTTTTTGTTTTGTTTTTGCAGAATCTGCAGTTGTTTTATCTCACTGTATTATTGTTGCCAAGGAAGAGGAATGAAATATTTTTAAATTCCTTGATTAAAATATTTCTTTCCCAAGGGATGTTACTCATTACTAAATTGGCTCTTGTATTTGTTTATGTACATATCAGTGTGCATGATATTGTCATTCAGTGTTTAGTGTTTGTGTGCTTCAATTTACTACAGCTGAAAACATTTTAATCGTTAATTTATTTTTTGCTGTTAGATTAATGCTGTAGATAATTAGTAAAACTTGACAAAAGTTTTTGCCGTTGACCTATGCTGATGTTGTTTTCGATTTGATTAAGATTGATTCCAGAGAATTATCTATTGGTAGAGCTGCCTTGTCAAGTCTTCTTGGCGGCGTCGGCTACTTCTATGGGCAATCCAAAATTGCACTACCAAAAGGTTTTACAGTAAGTTTTAGAGCTTCACCCGACATCAGTTTCATTTGTTAATATTTGTGATCTGCTCTTGTTCTGAGAAATTGCTATCTCAGGATCCTTTTTTTTGAAAAAAAACATGACAAACCTAGCTGCATGCTATTTTTATACTGTTTTGTAGTATGTTGCATCTGAATTCCTAAGCTACAAGTCACATACAACCAAAACTTAATGCTTATGTTTCTCTGCCAGCAAAAAAAACTATATGGGATAAGTATATTCCATATTGGCCTGCTGCATTATATACAGCTGTGCCCAGCCGCTCATTCTTTCCAAGGGGATTTCTGTGGGATGAGGGCTTCCATCAATTAGTCATTTGGTAACTATTAGTTTTTATCTCAGTGTTCAACAAAGGTTTTCTGCTGTATGCTCTAACGCACATCCTCGGTGGTGATGTACAGGCGGTGGGATGTGCATATATCTATGGATATCATTGGGCATTGGTTAGATCTGCTTAATTCAGATGGATGGATTCCCAGGGAGCAAATCTTAGGAGCTGAAGCTTTAAGGTTGTTTCTACTGTCACAACCAGTGATAAGTTTAGTGCGACACTTCTTATATAATAATCAAACTTTTATAATCATGCAGTAAAGTTCCTGAGGAGTTTGTTCTGCAGTACCCTTCCAATGGAAATCCTCCAACTTTATTTCTTGCGATACGTGGTAAACCATTACTTTCTTTCTTCCTCCTCGTGTTGATGCTGTGTTTATTGTATCATGTGATATCTAACTCTTTGTTTCCGCTGATATTTAGTGTAACTTGCCTGCATGGCACGGCTTTAAATGAAAAATGTTGAAGCATAACCTATAAAATGAATTTACAAACTGCAGTTTTCTGTTCCTCTTTCTCCAATATTCAAATGCCATAATAATATATGAAAAAGGGCATGACAAATAGTGCTCAAGGAACAGATGACCTGTCATGGAAAAAACCAGGGACATACTTATAGCAAGCTTGGGGAATATTAGAAAATATGTTAGTTTGTAACATTTTGGTGTATGCTTATACATTTATAAGCATTGAATGCTAAGAAGTTTTGTTGACTGGCAAGCACCTAAAGTCTGTTAAACATATGAAGGTCTATAGAGTTCAGTCTTGAATTGAACTGTAGTAAAGTCTTGCTTTTGATTAATTTGTTATATGCCCTTTGTCTTGGCACAGATTTGGCAAGTGGTATACACGCACAACAGTTTTCAGATGAGGAAGCTGAAAAGGTCTCCAGTTTCCTTTGAAAGGGCTTATATACGGCTAAATTCTTGGTTTCAGTGGTTTAACAGTACACAATCAGGTGAGCTTTCTTTTTTTCCACATTCATTTTCTGTCTCATACTGACTAGTGTTGGAGTTTTAATGCTATTGCCATGGTTATTTTCTGGAACACACAAACATGGCAAACCTACCAGCTGTTATATGGTGTACGGAGATGATAGTTGATGCCTAAGAGGCACTAGCTCAGTCTATTATTAGGTGCTAAATGTGTTTGTATAGTAAAAAAAAAAAAAGATGACATATGATTGGGATTTTAGAAGCCTTCACTGGGTATTATTAATTTTTATAGTATATTTTGGTCGCAGAATTTCACTTTCAGTTACTGCTGGCTTCATCAGTTCATAATAGTAGTCAGCACAATTTCTTATAAGACGTGAACCTAAGCTTGATCAGAAATTAATTGTTGACACAGCTGACTAGTCATTCCGGTCGATCTCCTAGACTTCCTTTTGTAGACACACAGATTTGCTGAACTGATATCCAGTTGCTCCATATTTTATACTCAGCTCAAGTCAGTGAAAAAAGTATATTTGGTTCTAAACTATTCTTTTTTGTAATTGTAGTCCTCAGCTAGTTAAGTAGCTTTTACATCTCAAATCCACTGTTGCATATATGATTCTACTTGTCGTGTTAACTCTTCTCCCCTTGGCTTATCATATTTTTTTTTTAGGAAAATATGAAGGCACCTTCTATTGGCATGGAAGAGACAACATAACAAGAAGGGAGTTGAACCCAAAGGTCTTTACATAATTTATTGTGGCTTGTTCCCGTACTGATCAATTGGTCAAAACCTTTTTCATTGAGCCCACGCCATGCCATATTAGAGTTCCTTCACTTTGCACTTCTGATGTTCCCAATTACTTTGCAGACTTTGACATCTGGATTGGATGACTATCCTCGTGCATCTCACCCTAATGATGAAGAACGCCATGTTGACCTTCGTTGTTGGATGCTTCTGGCTACAAACTGCATCCGTTCCATTGCAGAGTTTCTTAAAATGGATAGTTCTCTTGAGAAGGTAGTTCAGTATGAATGTAGGAACATGACTTGCTAATTCAAGTTGATTTGTCTCAATCATTGACTTTGGCTCTTTTCTTTGAAAATCTTTGTTGAATTTTTTGCAGGATTACTATAAGATGTCAAATCAACTTTCTGATTTTGCAACACTTAACAAGGTACTGTGCTGCCAATCCCTTTTTTTTTGTGTGAAACAAAGTACAGAGTAGACACAAATACATGGAAGTCCTTGAATTTTTGTATCATATTGGAATTGTTTTTGGAGTTCTCTCAAGTACTTTAGCCCTGTCTTGACTCCACCATAAATCTGGTCCACTGTCCTCTTGAGAGTGGACCCTCTTGAGAGTGGACCTCTCAATAATTTCCTCTGTAGGGAATCTTCTAAACAATTGTACGTTTATAAAAAAAAAAAAACTGCCTTATAACATGGTTTTATTCTAGTTGATATGTATTGATCATGTTCTGAACCCTGATTGTGACTTTATGAGAGTATTGGTTTAGTTCCAAAATCTAAAACAACCCAATGACTGCTTGTTACATCCAGTTATATAATTATTGGCATTTTTACAGTTGCACCTGGATGACAAAATTGGTGCTTATTTTGATTATGGTAACCATACTGAAAAGGTCAGCACAGTGCTTCCTCTGAGCTTTGGTACTTGTTTACCACACATTATTCTCAACTTTGATTGTGAGGTTATTTTTGTAGGTTCGGTTGAGATGGTTTGATGTGAAAGACAAGGATACCATGAGGCGAGAGTTCTTGAGAGAAACATTACAACCCCCTCAGCTGCAGTTAGTACCCCATGTTGGTTATGTCAGCCTCTTCCCATTCATGATGGGGACTATTCCACCTGTATATTCTTCTGTCTGTCTTGTTTATCACTTAAATGTTTTTTTTCTGATGTCCATCCTAATTAATAATCACATTTGACTACTCAGGAGTCTTGGGTTCTTGAGAAGCAGCTCGATCTGATATCTAATACCTCTATATTGTGGACAGATTATGGCCTTCGATCGCTTTCTAGAACAAGGTAAATGGTCATGAATTGGTCTATTATTTTGTCCATTCTCCCCTCCCCCTCATCCACCCCCTCCCAAAATATCACATAAGTTTTGGATATCTGGAGCATATATGCTATTGCTTTCCTACCCTATGAACGCTTCATTGTGGCTACATGGAATTGTCAAACTGCATTCATGCTCCCAATACCTTATTACTGTAGCTCAAGATGGTTTATATAGCTCAATTATTTGGTCATCCGATAACTGGGTTCTGAACTATCTACTGATACATGGTCCAGTTCAATATATATGAAACTGGGTTCTGAATACAGAGCATGACCCCCCCCTTATTGGAGAGGTGCCATTTGGATAAACATGAACTACATGGTTCTTTCTGCACTACATCACTATGCACATGGTAAGCTCTTTAGCTTATACCCTTTGCAAACCCTTCTGCTGGTACAATGATCTAACATTGTGCTTTCCTTTAGTGGATGGTCCATATCGCGGCAGGGCAGAGGAGTTGTATGACAAGCTAAGATCAAACCTTATCCGGTGTGTTCATTCTTTCTCTCGAGTTGAATCCAAATGAATTAGCTGAACTGTAGCTTGTCTAATAGGTTGCTGATACTATTCTCTGGTTTTACATTTACAGGAATATCGCACAGAATTACAAAGAAACAGGGTTCTTCTGGGAAAACTATGACCAGAAGAACAAAGGAAAGGGAAAGGGTGCACGGTCATTTACTGGATGGACTTCACTTATTGTTCTGATCATGGCGGAGTCCTACCCAACATTGCATAGGTGAGATATACATTGCAAACAACCAGAGCAGAAGATAGCTATGGCAGTTGGAATGAAGGAGCTGACAGCTGGCTGTTTAGCTTGATTTCCAACCAGAATACTGTGAGAACTTGATTCATAGCGTTAGCTGCCTTAATCATGAAAATTTTGACAATAACTACTGGCCAATCTGTTCAGCCTCATTTATACAGTGTTAGTGGTCATCCCTGTTCACTCTCATACTGTAAAATAGTTCCTCGAAGAACTTGTTTTCGGGGTCACCAAAACAACCCCAGGAAAGCATGAGGATATGGAAACATTTGGTTCTTGAAAGCTGATACTACGTGGAGCTGTTATTTGCTATTGAACGTCTATGATGTAATCTGTTACTGCTCTTACTATGGTTGTCCATTTGCACAATACGGGTGCAACAGCCCAATGATCCCTGAAGAAACATGCTGGTCCGAGTACGTGACTGATACCTTTGCATTTACTTGCTAGAGAATCAGCACAGCACAATGTAAGGCATGTATTTTGAAATTGTTTAACCCTGTGGAAAGCGGGTCCTGTCTGTCCTGTGACTCTGTCTGTGCTTCGCTTGCTGTGCCTGTAAGCATCATGTATCCCCTGTTTTGCAAGCAAAGTATGTAGTCCGACATTCTGAATTCTAATCATCGTCAGAAGCACTAGTTCCAGAACTACCGTTTCCTTCACCGGGTAGTTGTTGCCCAGTTGATCACTGGGAAGTGAGAACTGGGAACCCTTTTGAGCCGAGACCACCGGGCTAGTAGCAACCTGGCTTGGATATAGAGCATCGTGGATTCGTGGTACTGGTCAAGTAATGAGGAGAGACACTTGTCCTGCTAAGAATCTCTTGCGATCAACTCACGGATTCCCGGTTCTACCAGGTTCAGGTCGCCTGCCAAGACAATCTTGGTGCACACGTCCACGCCATTATGGATAGAAGTTAGTACAGTTCGAATGAAGAACGTGCCCTGCTCAAAAGTCAAAAACATGTACTACTACTCATCTCGTACCGGCGAATTTCCCTTGTGGAAGAATCAAACTGTTTTCTCGCGTGGTGGTTATAGCAGTCAGTCAGTCAGTCACCGTGGTCACGGTCCAAAAGCAGAAGCGGAGCACACGAGCGCAGACTGCCGTCGCCATCGTCCATCGCAAATTCGCTAGCGGACACAGTTGGCTCCACCCAAACTCCCAACACCCCCAGCCGTGGGCGTGGCGAATTCAGATCACCACAGCAACGACGGAAGATGAACACAAAAGCAAGTTTATTCCGTTGGTAACTGCGGATCGATCGACCGTCTGCAAGTCCACGCCATGGCCAGATCGAGATCAAGATAGACAGACCGTGTTTTCATTTGGGATCATCACAAGACGTGCAATCGTGCATGATTCCATCTGCTCCACCCACCCGTTCCGTTCCGTTCATCATCGAGTGACACAAGTCCCCATCCCCGACTAGCTACTTTCCCACCACCACCACCACCATCGGAAGGCACAGCACAGCACAGCACAGCACACACAGCCAACCAACGGGCGTGCCCATTGCGCGGCGCCGTTGGGGGCAGCGAGCGCCATGGGGACGCCGAGCAGCCGCGCTTTGGCGCTGGGCGCGGCGTTCCTGCTGCTCCTGGTCGCGCTGCCTTCGGCCTTCCTCTACCTCACCTACTCCGCGGCGCCCGCGGCCACCCGCGCCACACTCCTCAACCTCAAGCCCTTCTCCGCCAGGTGCGCGCCCGCCGCCGCCGCCACCACGCCGCTCCGCGTCTTCATGTACGTCCTGCCCGCCCGCTTCCACGTCGCCATGATGGGGGCCGACGCCGACGCGGGGTTCCCCGCGTGGCCGCCGTCCGCGGGCGGGATCAGGCGCCAGCACAGCGTGGAGTACTGGATGATGGCGTCGCTCCAGGACGATGGGGCCGCCGCCCCGGGGCCGGAGGAGGGGAGGGAGGCCGTCAGGGTGCGGGATCCTGACGCTGCTGACGCCTTCTTCGTGCCCTTCTTCTCCTCGCTCAGCTTCAACGTCCATGGCCGCAACATGACCGATCCCGACACCGAGGCCGACCGCCTCCTGCAGGTGCCGCCGCGATTAATCACCTATAATTCTATTTTGAGATACCAAGCTCTGTATGCACAGATTGTTTCGTACTAGTATTATTACTATTTTCTGTTGGCTTATTTGGTTGGTGATAATTCTGCCTTGTCATGGGACCTACGATTTTATTCGGCTCAGATTGAGACAGCTCTGTACAAATTGCTACGCGAAGGAACAGACAAAATTACCCAGTGAAAGCTGCACTAGTATACACCCACTAGAGCTGCCACGACATTACCAAAAATCATTGAGCCACTGAACACATACAAGCACATCAAAGATATTCCGCAGAGGAACACACTGTTGCTGTTTTGACAATTCTCTCGCCAGTTGGTGTTCTGTTACCACAACCTTGCTATCAAGAAACAGACTTCTTTTCAATTCTGAATCTCTCTGATAGGTTGGAAGATGTCCCCCCTTTCCTCGCTAGTATAATTTATGTCACTGCAGTATTATTTTGCTCTCTAGTTCTGGACTGTTGGGACTTAGTTACTGTGACCTGTTTCTTAGTTTAGGATTTCTGTGATTAAACTTTGGTCACTGCTAAGGATATTTCTCAAGAACTGAAATCAATTAAGATGGGAAACAGTGCATTTGCTTATTCTGCTAAGGTTGACGGTTGTATATAGTGGAGAAATTCTTCATTGTATATGGTATGGTGCCTCCCATATATGTTAAGGCCAGTGAATGTAGCTCCTTGTGGGCAGCAATGCCCTGAAGCTAGCTTGATGTGCATGACAACTAGCAACCTCTACGGACTTTACTCCATTCGTTCCAAATTATAAGTCGCTTAGACTTTTTTGTTTCATCCATTTTGCTACGTATCTAGACATATTATTGTATCTAGATGCATAGCAAAATGGGTGTAACAAAAAATAAAAAATCAAAGAGACTTATAATTGGAACGGAGGGGGTAGGTGCCAATGTGCTATGATGGTTTAGAGAGTTATACGAGGATAATAGAACCAGGCAGTAGCTAAGAGTTCCACTGTTCAACATCGCTGAGAGCAGGGCACTGTTTAATCCATGCTCGAGCAATTCCTTTTGATCTCTTTGATATTGCAATTTGTGCTTGAGGCAAAGAAAATTTCTTCCAAGAAGATAGCACTACTTTCTTGTCACCTAATTCGTATGTTTGCCATCTCACTGTGCCAGGTTTGTTTAGCCAACACATAACACTAGAGATGTATGGTAAGAAATAAAATAACATAGGCTGCTACTCCTCTAGAGTTTGTTAGTTAATCAAGATTGGCACTATTATCCAGTATCATTGTAAAAACATACTAATGTCCTAATCCATTTTAACATTACGAAAAAATATTTTTCATGTAAATAATTTAACTGTTTTTTTTTATCTTGCTTTGTTTTCTCGCAGGTTGAACTTGTGGACATTCTATGGAAGTCTAAATATTGGCAACGGTCTGTGGGCCGTGACCATATCATTCCTATGCATCACCCTAATGCTTTCAGATTCCTGCGAGCAATGGTGAATGCATCTATTCTAATAGTTTCAGACTTTGGGAGATACACAAAGGAGCTGGCTTCCCTGAGGAAAGATGTTGTGGCACCATATGTGCATGTTGTGGATTCCTTCCTTGATGACGATCCACCTGATCCATTTGAGGCTCGTCATACACTGCTTTTCTTTCGAGGTCGTACTGTCAGGAAAGATGTATGGAACTGATCTATGATTGTAATAACTCCCTCTGCCCCTTCTCTGTGATCTATCTTAATTTGCTAGTCTAGTTCACTCCCTTTTTCTCCTTAGTGGAATTTGACTAGGAATTAAAGAACTTTAAGGTTAAATTTGTTTATAGCATCCATTTTGTTTTTTCAGGAAGGGAAGATCCGGGCAAAACTTGGGAAGATATTAAAAGGCAAGGAAGGAGTGCGTTTTGAGGATAGCATTGCCACGGGCGATGGCATTAAAATAGTAAGTCTATTTTCCCATTTCTACTCTCCTTTCCTTAGTGATGTTAACATTTTTCTATTAAGGCTTCTTTGTAAGAGAGCGTGAGATTTACAAATCTGTTTGATCCTAACAGTCTACAGAAGGTATGCGATCGTCAAAGTTTTGTCTTCACCCTGCTGGGGACACTCCTTCCTCATGCCGCCTGTTTGATGCCATAGTCAGTCATTGTGTTCCTGTGATAGTCAGCAGTCGCATTGAACTCCCTTTTGAAGATGAGATTGATTACAGTGAGTTCTCCCTTTTCTTCTCAGTGGAAGAAGCCCTAAGACCCGATTACATGCTGAACCAGCTCAGACAGATCCCCAAAAAGAAGTGGGTTGATATGTGGTTGAAGCTTAAAAATGTCTCTCATCATTATGAATTCCAGTATCCCCCCAGAAAGGGTGATGCGGTGAACATGATATGGAGGCAGGTGAGACACAAAATCCCTGCAGTTAACCTTGCTATTCACAGGAATAGAAGACTAAAAATTCCAGACTGGTGGGGATAATAACTTGTGAATAGTGTGCATATTACCGTATCTACTGTTGGACATGGTTGTTCTTGATGTGTCATACGGTCATCGTCCATTGTGAACCAAGTGCTCATCTCAAGATCCAAGGACCGAGTCCACAACTATTTGCTGACAGGAAACTGACATTATCACCCTTTTTTGGCTCATTTTGTGACGGCTTCCTATTCCCCCCCTGATGCTACAAAATAGAGGGGACAAATAAACTTACAGTAACATTGTAGAGGAGACATGCCTGACAAATAGGATCTGTAGCTTCTTTGTAGCACACTTGAAGTTTAAATATATTTATTCAGTATATTTCTGGTGTTGGTAGATACAGTTCCTCTCTGCGTTCGCTACTTTGAATCTGCTGTCTTGAATAACGAAGGTTTCTGTCTTTAGCATGATCGTGTTACTGAATTTCACCTTGGTTGGTAACATGCTGTGTTCTCTGGTGGAACCTTCTTTTGGGTTGTAGGGTCCTGCATTAGTCGTTAAACAAGCCTGACCATTCATCATGTGAATCTGGGTCAGCCTTTTTTTAGTTTAGAGATGTGGAAATGAGGTTGCTGAAAAGATTGGACGAAAGGTACGTTCCGTGGGATCATCATTGTTCGCCTGTTTTTATATAACGTTGACTTGGTACTTGGTAATACATGCCTGATGGGGAGTACATAATATCTTCTGTGCCCAAGTTGCAACTTTTCAAGGACTTTTTCCCGAGCTAATTCGCATTTCAGCAATTGATTAAGCACAAGAGGCATCGGCACCCTGCATATGGTTGGCAGCTCCTTTGGTCCAAGTTCCATGTTCTTGGGACTAACAAAGGACAATCAAGCTAGAGGCCAAAGCACTAGGAGTTGAGAACCATGACATGTATCATGTATGAATCGTCTACTTGAACTTTAGACTCGCTAAACCGAGCAATAAGATGCTATAAAGCTGGTTCTTGTTCCAACAAAGCGCTGACTGTTGCCTGCCTGGTCGTTGGACGTCAGGATCTGGAGTTAGTAGGAAAAGGTGAACAGAAAATACAGAGCGCTGCTGCTGATGTGAACTAGAAGGGGGTGCACATGCAGTGATGCACGCGGCACACATGACAGGAAGCATGCATGACTCTCCCTGGGATTAGTAGAGATGATGATGATGCAATCACAGGAGAGCCAAACAGAGCAAGCATTCTTTTTGTCGATGCTTGGTTGCAAAGCTAGCGGTGGTTGGTTGGAGCTTGATATGAAACTATGGGAAGATTATATATAATATAATGGGTTAAGCCATGACACGGTATGTCCTAAGGACAATCAAACAACACGAGCACGAGGCCATGTGCCTGCTGGCTGAGAAACTTTGGATTAGTGCAACAAAACAGCTAGACAAAGATAATGACGTTACTAGTTGGCCTGGCCATTACTAAGAGTGAGGGGACTAGGATATCCTCCTGCATCCTCTAGCCGCCCTTTTGCAGGTTGCTTCACGTACCGGATGAGCATGTTCCATTTAAGCGAGACATTTACTCCCAGAAATGGCCAAGCAAGGTGGCCAATGCAGGCACAGCACATTGTTGAAAGCTTTGTTGGGGGCAATGCCGACGAGGTTTCCATCAACTTTGGTGTTCGCTTAGTAGAGGTGCGTTTGTCCAGGTTTCAGTCGCGACACGGCTCCCTACGCTACTGATTGGATAGCGATTTTCAGTGGTTACTGGTAACGGTTGGACCAAAGAATGGTTAATTTAATACTCCATTTTAAATTATAAGACGTATTTGATTCTTTTATAGATACGTAATATTTGGTATGCACTTAGAAAAGTCGAAATGTTTTATAGTTTGGAACGGAAGAAGTACATGGTTTCACTAATCTATTTTCTTTTTCCTAAAATAAGTGATAAAAATACAAATGTTGATACTATCTTCTATAAGTTCAAACAATTTTGAGATTGGTTGACTTTGGGAAAGTGAGAAGTGTGTTTATTTTGGGACAGAGGAAGTAAATGCTAGAATATCATGTTTTGTTGGAAAGTTAATAAATCCTAATGTTAATTCTTTTTTAGATGGATGGAGTGATTAATGGACAAACATGGATACTCTTTTGGGCTACAAATAAGCGAGGTTTCAATGTTGTCTAAAAAAGTCGACTATTTTTAACTTTAACTACTACCTTGTTATACTAATTATATTATCTATAAATTTATGTAAGATAATATACTTTAGGAAAAATATCTTTCAAGACAACGATACTAGCATCACTTTAAACATTTAGGATGATGAATACACAAAAGAAAGATATTTTGTAGTCATGATGTAGAACAATTTACTTAGGCCCTATTTGAATACACTAGAAACTAATAATCTACAGTTAATATTGACTAACTATTACTATCTGGCTACCTATTAGTTTGGTTTGTTTGGATCCACTAATTAAAAGGTGGATGTATTGGTGGTTTTGTTTATAATACCATTCCTTTTTTCTATTTGTTAGTGTTGGTAGGACATATGGATGGAAGTGGGCAAAAGGACAAAAGTGAATATTTGTAGTATATCATTTGTTATTAGTTAGGTTAGGATTACAGGTGAAAATGAACAGAACATGCCGCTCAATCTTGTTTTCGCCTTTGATCACCGAGGGCCGGTACCGAGAAAAAAACACACACATTTTCACACATATCTCCTATTTTCCACAAAAAAATAGAAAAAAATATCTGGAAATACAAAAACAGATGAAATATATATATGGCCGGTGAACTTGAAACTTAAGCTAAAATCCTGATATGACAAGAGATGTTAGCAGTTTTGTTAGCTCCCACAGCCACAGTCCAGTCGCTGCTGCTGCGTAGAACAAAAGCTACAATCACCCCTCTTTTAGAATTAAAACATGGATCACTTTAAATTTGGAACCATCTGAGGCAGTTCAAGGTCAAACACTGCGGTCACTGCAAATTAGACAGCTGGAGCCGCTCTGTTGTGTTTGCGGTGGATGAGAATCTGATCAGGGCATTCGGCCACTCAGGCACAGCCCTGCCGAAAGCCCGAAACGAATCCCGTCCGTAGGATCAAGAGCGAGCGGTTTGTGATGAGACAGCCAGCCCACGGCAGCAAACCATCCGTGGACCCATTCAAAACCGCCCGGGGAGCCAGCTCAGCACACCACACACAGCGGAGGGAGGGAGGGGCAGATTGAGAAGTCGACTCCATTTCGCTTCCCCGGGGTCCAGTCCATTCCTCTTCTCCCTTCCCCCTTCCCCGTTCGAAGAAGCTCGCACGCACGCAGCCGCCGCCGAAATCCAGTCGAGTCGACGATGGCGGCGGCGCCGCCGCCGGACGGGCAGGAGAAGGTGATCGCGGCGGCGCAGCACATCGTCAAGTCGCTCGCCAGCTCCAAGAACGCCGCCGACGACATGATCCGCATCCTCTCCGGCTTCGACAACCGCCTCTCGCTCATGTCCGACCTCTTCCCTCCTCCCCCTTCCGCTGCCGCCGTCGATTCCATCCTGGAGGCGGACGAGGGGACCAACGATCCCGACGAGGAAGACGACGCCGTGGCCCGGGCCCAGGCGGAGTGGGACGCGGCGGCCGAGGTGATCGAGCGCTGGGAGTCGTCCCCGCCGCCGCCGTGTTCGACTCCCGGGAGGACGCCGAGGAGTACCTCGCCGCGGCCGCCTGCCTCGCGGGCGCGCCGGGCCCCGCGCCCGACGCCGCGCTGCAGGCCGCCATGGCAAGGCTCGAGGACGAGTTCCGCCACCTGCTCGTCCGCGGGGCGCCGCCGCTCGCCGCCGAGGACCTCCAGGCGTCGCTCCTTCGCCGGCTCTCGCTCACGGTGCCCTCCTTCAAACTCCTCCGCGGTAGACCTAGACTGCCCCTCCTTCGCCCAGCACCACGCCGCCGAGGGGGGAGACGAGCAGCAGGGCGGCAGGAGCTCCGCCTCCGACGACGAGATCTCGCCCTACCTCATCGCCCCGGACACCGTCAGCGCCCTCAGGGACATCGCCGATGTCATGCTGCGCGCCGGATACGCGCCCGAGCTCTGCCAGGTCTACGGGGAGGTGCGCCGGGACACGCTCATGGAATGCCTCGCCGTGCTCGGGGTCGACAAGATGAGCCTCGAGGAGGTGCAGCGGGTGGAGTGGGGCGTGCTTGACGCCAAGATGAAGAAGTGGATCCAGGCGCTCAAGGTCGTTGTCCGGGGACTCCTTGCCGAGGAGCGCCGCATCTGCAGCCAGATCCTTGCGGCCGACCCTAACGCCGAGGAGGAGTGCTTCACTGAGGCGGCCAAGGGCTGTGTCCTGCAGATGCTCAACTTTGGTGACGCCATTGCCATTGGGAAGAGGTCCACGGAGAAGCTGTTCCGCATCCTTGGTATGTATGAGGCGCTAGCTGAGGTCCTGCCAGAGCTTGAGGGCTTGTTCTCCGGTGAGGCAAAGGATTTCATCAAGGAGGAAGCTCAGGGAATACTCACGCGGCTAGGCGATGCCGTGCGTGGCACAATTGAAGAGTTTGCTAATGCCATACGGGGAGAGACTTCTCGAGACCACTGCCTGGTGGGGAGATCCATCCCCTTACCCGCTATGTCATGAACTATGTGCGTCTGCTTGCGGACTACAATGCCTCGCTAAACGAGCTTCTTGAGCATTGGGATACTGAGCTCACTGTGGTTGATAATCCAAACATGACTCCATTGGGGCACTGCGTGCTCATGCTGATCACACACCTACAGTGCAAGATTGATGAGAAGTCGAGGCTGTATGAGGATGAGGCGCTGCAGAACATTTTTTTGATGAGCAATCTGCTGTATATTGTGCAGAAGGTGAAGGATTCAGAGCTCAAGACATTGCTTGGTGATAACTGGATTCGCAAGCGTCGTGGTCAGATTAGGCAATACTCTACAGGGTATCTCCGGTCATCATGGACTAGGGCTTTAGCTTGCCTGAGAGACGATGGGCTTCCACACACAATGGGTTCATCAAGCCAACTCAAGGCGGCACTGAAGGATAGATTCAAAAACTTCAACTTAGCCTTCGGCGACTTGTACAGGACACAGACATCATGGAGGGTTGTGGATCCTCAGTTAAGAGAAGAGCTGAAGATTTCCATCTGCGAGAAGGTCCTTCCAGCATACCGTTCATTTGTTGGAAGATTTCGGGGACAACTAGAGGGAGGGAGGGGTTCTGCAAGGTATATAAAGTACAACCCTGATGATTTGGAGAACCTGGTCTCAGATTTTTTTGAAGGGAGAAAGCCAAATGCTTGATGGTCAAGGTGAGTGCTAACTCCCAGGCTGTGTTTCGATACATAACTCAGGTGTATTATTGGAAGGTTACGCAGTTGGACCTTTTCCTTTTTCTTGCTCCATTCAATCTGTAAGAGTGTGACGGTGCCTTGCCCTTCATTTTTTATAATTAACCTCAGCTATTTAATTTTACAGAAATTGCATCTGTAGATTACCTTATAGCTCATGAATTCGCAGCTAACAGCTAGTATCTGTAGTAGTTTTTCTAGTTTAGTAAACAATATTTGTTGTAGATTCTTCAATAGTTTCTAGTTCTTGTACTTAACTGAGTGTTAGGGTGACAACCTGTGATACCTCAGTTTGACAATAATTTGCCTTATCTGGACAGTCCAAAAAAAAAAATCTCCCAGAGAACTGAACATTTAGTCCTATGATATGAATTTCCTCTAGCTGTTTATCCTAGCTGCCTTATTTTCAAAAGGGCACATGTTTCTTGTGAACCCAGCACTTGCAAACATCATGTTAATTGAGAACCACAGTTTATCCTCTAAGATATCCTTTCACATTTTAATCCCTTGATTTTGAAAAACGAGAACATCATTTAACTGAGAAGACCATTTCAAAAAGAAAAAATGTTAACTGAGAAGAAAAGTTTAGCCAGAGCCCTGCACAATTCCTTTCAAACACTGTTAATTTCAGTTGTGTTTCATGTGTTTTTGAAGAGAATATTGGCATGGTATATTGTCCTTAATAGATTAGTTACGATCATGGTTTAAGACAATTGCAAAGTTTATGAAGGGGTGATTTTTTTTTCTTTAGATTCTATCACTTATCGTTCAGTCAGTCTGAACAAGAAACTCACTATTATGACCCTTTCGATGTCCAGGGATGTTCATATCAACTATACAACCTCAAGACCCATGCAAATTTTGATGATGCTAGTTCCAGGCATGTTTCTGTACAGGGAACTTGACCTTCAAACATCTTTTGAAGGTCTGAAGATGGAAATATAAGCTTCTCCTGAACTGACAGAAACTGTGTGAACCGCAAAGCAACCTGAATTGAATACTTTAGCTAGCTTGTCATCCTTGATCCTGTCATTGGTGAGCGGTGACATCATTGAGGCTTGCACATGGAATTATGACAATTGCATCTGCCATGAGCTGTGTAATTGCAATTCTTACATTTTACCTTTCTTTGGTCGATTGTAACATCTTGTGACTCTTGTTTGACTTCAGAAGAATGTTGGTGCCTGGCATTTTTATGTACAATCCTACCAGCAGTTGTGTTCACATTTACCTTGTTGCAACCTTTCTTATAATGTGTTGCAGCCTTATGTTATATTCATTCGTTAATGATAATCAAAACATATAGTGATGCAACATGCTATTTGGTCCTGATGTCTTGTCAATCTTCGATTGTAGAAGTAGCATTTTCATGATGGTTTACAATGTTCCTAAACTTGTCAGTTTGTAAACGATGTTCTCTGTTTATCCAACTTGGTTCCATTTGTGTTTGCACATTTGTTATCTAATTGTTGAAATCGGGACCTTTCCCTTATTAGTGTAGTTTTTTTTTTTTTTTTTTGTAGCACTTGAGGCACTGAGGCATTGACCATACACAGAAAACCTGTGATGTTTGAGGACTTATATTGCCTAATCTAAATATATGTGTAAGATATGTGCAGTTAGGGAAAGGTAGAGTAAGTAGGACGTAAACTGAGAACCTTTTTGGTTTATGCAGTAAATTGATATGAAAAATTATGAACAGAAGGATAAAATGTGCTTCATAGATTCAAAGCTATTAAGAGTAATCAATGAAAAAATTCCAACAGATGAAATAAACACAGAGAATCTTAAAATCTAAGAAACCTTTTTTGGTTGACAATAAATTGACATGGAAACATCTATGGGAGAATAAAGAAAAAAATGTGCTTCCTAAATTTAAACTGCCGATGGATGAGAAAATTCTAGCAATGATAAATAAAAACAAAAGGAAAGGGGAGAAAAACAAATTGTGTCTTTAACATAAAAGTTGTCATATTACATGGAAAGAAACTTGAAAGCCCTTTGGATTCAGCAATAAATAAAAGAAAAATGTCAGGTAAAGTGGAGATAAGCAGTAAGCTAGTACATATTCCCAGGAACAGGATAAATGCTAGGCATCAAACTTGTTTAACACAAACATGAACAGAGCCACACATGGAAGCATTATGACAAGCTATCATTACTCATCTACATGAGTGTTAATTTATAGACGAAGGAAGCTCACTAAACATTTATGAACACTAGAAATGGAAAGTAAGTGTACCAAATTCTACAGAGAAGGGGAGAAAACAGAGAGCATGGTAAAAAAAGTTTTTCCTAAAACTTCAGACCCTGCTGTTGGATGGTAGAGGGATAACGCCATTGAAGAAGTCCCCAAAGTAGCCAGGCGGTTCATACACCAACTTGGCGATTATATCTCTGAGGGTGATCAAGCCGTCCAGGTTCCCTTCCTCGTTGATCACGTAGATCCTCTGCCTCTTCTCTGCATCCAGCTTCAGTATTATGTCCTTGATACTGTCCCCTCTACTGCACGTTATGATGCTCATTTGCCTTTCGCCGGAGCTCTGCCTCGCGTTCGCAATGAATTTCTTTGCTGTTAGAGTCCTGCATGCAATGCAAGTGGTAATTGTTAAGCATACTTGCCTCTGAGATTGATGATGTTCCCATCCCATGTATAAATAATAATAAAGCATATATATAAATCTGACCTGTAGTCTCTGTTTGTATCTGATGCCGTAAGGAGATGCTTGACATCCTTGATCATTATGCTGCCTACCGCCCTGCCGCTATCGTCCACCACCGGTATGCCTCCAACCCCTTTTCTCCTCATCAGCCGGAAGGCCTTGAGAGCCGGCTCGTCCTCGCGAACCTGCAGATACAATTTCACCGGATCATCACCGGGATTTTTCTCGACGGAAATCCGGGGGATTCTGAATCAGAAATGCGCGTAGTGTACCTTGACGATCTTGCTGAGCCTCATGATGGGAAGGCCGATCTCGGAGAGCGTCTTGGTGCCCCACTCCTCGAACCAGTGGAGTCCGACGCACTCGGAGAGCATGTGCACGACGGCGGCCTGCGTGATGATGTTGCTGATGGTGCCCTCGCCGATGTCCACCACGGGAAGGCTCTTCATCCGGTACTTGGACAGCAGCAGCAGCATGGTGAGGAACGTGTCGGAGCTCTGCAGCGCCAGGAATGGCGCCCACCGGAACGACCCGGAGATGTCCTTGACCTTGGTCTTGTTGAAGAGGTCCGACGACGGCAGGGCTCCGAAGACTTCGGCGATGGCTCCGTCAGACTCCGCCACCGCCGTCACTTTGGACGCGACGGCAACGGCAGCGGCACCCTCGAGGGTGACGGTGCCTAGCTTGGCTGCCAGCTCGTCGGCGCCGACGTCGGCCGCGGCTTCAGACTGGTGGAGCAGCCAGACGGCGATGCCGGCGAACTCGACGATGCCGATGTAGCGGTCGATCCAGCTGGCGTCCTCGGGCGCGTCCACGTTCCTGACGGGCGCGCTGATGATCCTGTTGCGGGACAGGATGTCGACGGCCTCGGCGAGCGTGGCGTCGGAAGGGATCTCCACCAGCTGCGCGCCGTCGAAGGTGTGCGGGAAGGAGGCGACGGAGATGCTGTCGAAGCAGTTGTTGAGCTTGTCGCCGTGGCTCAGCTGCCGCTGCTGCACGTCAAGGCTGTCCCAGATGTCCTCCACGCGCATGCCGATCTCCGCCTCGGGGCTCCACAATCGCGCGCTGTGCGGGGTCTCCTCCACCACCGCCTCCGCACGCTGCTCCGGCCGCGTCCGCACCGCCTGCATCGCCGATTCGATCTCCTCGACCTCTCTCCCTCGACGCGCTGCTAGCTTTTATTTGCCGGCGGGTGCTTCTGCAACGCCACGCCACTGGTACGTTCATTCAAGCGCTAGCTAACCCATTCCGTCAACACTGGCTATTTTGGTCCATGGCTTCGCTTGTGTGCAGCCGAGAACTGAGGCGCGCGCGCGCGGATCTCAGATGTGTCGCTGACCATCGGTGTTCGCGGGGTCACAGGAAGGTGGGTGGGATGCTGCCCGGCATGCGTGGCTGGTGTCTGCATCTCCATGCACGAAGGGGATGTTCGTTGCTGATAACTAGGCTTGATGAATGGAGTCTCGATCGGATCACCAGATCATTTACACACACGATCGAGAGGAGTCAGCCCAATCTTAGGATGATCTCAGTCCCAACTAGACCAACTCATGAGCACAAAAAATTACATTCATGAGGTGAGAAAGAAATTTGACCATGGACCAAAACAGAAGAAATAGGCGCAACTCCATAAACAGGACATGGGCTGGAGCCAGGCTCGTAATATGACGATTTGAGGCCCATGACCAGTGACAATTTTCACATACACGTATAAAATCCGCTTGCATCTTTACCCTTTACTGCTTTTTTATTTGAACTTGCAACACAATGCCTCTTCTTAACATATACTATGTCTTTACTCTTTACCGATTTTAAACTTGCAAGACAATGCCTCTTCACATGTATGTGTTGATGGCAGCATGCAATTAGGCTAGTGTCATTATATAATTCTTCTGAATTATAAACCCCAGGATGGAGGACTCAGCGTGGTGATTGTCATCAAGAAAACGGTTTAGATAGTTATGGTGATATTCTCATGGTGTAAGTTAATAATATTGTGAATTGCGGTTGTTGAATTCATGCGACACCAGTGGTGGATGCATCCTCGCATGGGGGTTTACTTCTTCCTTTCCTTTCTTCACCTCCCTTTTTCTTGCTTCATCTTCCCACCTCTTCTTCCTGTCTCTTACAAAAAAGGGCCAGAACCAGTGGAGTCCGCCCCACCACTTGATCCATCTCTGTGCAACACCGAATAAGAAGTGGTTATCATCATACACCAAGAAGGACAATGGTGATGCTAAATAAGATGTGATTTTGCTGGTTGAACGCCATGCTCTGTGTTATGGACCGTTATGCTTTATAATAAAGTAGGGGAAATCTATTTTCTAAAAAAAAAAAAGATGTTCTAATTAAGGGTGTGAGGTACGTGTTAGGGCTAACAAGAAATTTGATTTTGCTTGGGTTATCACACGAAGAAAGTTCTTTGTAGTATGTGTCTCTAGATAAAAAGATCTTCTAGAGTCATTTAAGGAGGTGAGACGATAGTAGTTGATGAGAGGTCACAAGGGTATATTTGAGCAACCTCAAATCTAGGTTCTCTTTACTTGTGTTTTCCCTTATATATGAATCCAAAACAAACGACGTAGAGACGCGTCTAAAAATAATATATTTCCTAAATAGATGTAAAAATCAATCATGATCCAGATTTCTTAGATTTGGCATTATAAATATTGTAGTTTTGAAATTGACCCTTCTTGGAATGATATATTTGAGTTTGAATTAATCTAGTTGATCCTAAAATGGTTCCAAAAAAATAGTGAAAAATCATGTAAGCACATGGTTTCATGTAATTTCCTAGTATATATGCTCATGTGAAATCCAAAGATTCTTAACAAATCATATTTCCAAAATTAGATGGTAGATACTAAATTAAATTACAAACATCCATATCAAAGCATTTATGCTAGAAAATTACGCAACAAAATACTAATATTATTGTACCATGTTTTTAGATGATTTTTCATTTATTTTAGAAACCATTTTAGTACCAAATAGCATTTATGCTAGAATGTAATGTCTCTATATTTTTTAAACTTTGTATTTAAAGATGTTTCAAAAAATTAAATTAAAGATGGGGGTAGCTTAGTTTGTTAAATAATTCTGGAAGAGAGGACAATAAACGGGCCAGCGAAAACCATGAGACGAACTGGGCCCTTTTTCTTCCATCTCCTAACATCGGAGGCCTTTGGCAACTGGGCTCGATTCTAGTCCTTCAGCCGCTGAGCTGGGCCACGAGATATTTTCCCCTTCAACCCCTTTCACAAGTCATCCCGTCCCACTGTGCCGCCGTGTCGATCCCCAACTCCTCTCTCCTCCCCTCTCCTCTCCTACAACAACCAACACGCCACGTCCCCACCGCCCCCACCGCTCCGTCCCTCCCCAAATCTAAGCGAGACGGGGCGCAGCGCAGGTTGAGGAGAGCCTTAAACCCTAACCCCCGAATCGGATCCCGCCGCCGGATCGACGAACCCCGCCGCCGGCCGCCATGGAGATGGGAGCGATGAGCGATGCGGAGCGGCTCTTCTTCTTCGAGATGGCCTGCAAGAACTCCGAGGCCCTCTACGAGCAGAACCCCAACGACGCCGACGTACGATGATGCGTCTCGAGCTCTCCTCTCCTCTCCCCGTCCGCTTTCCCCGTCGCTTGGATCAAACCGTTTCTGATGTGATCTGGTTTTGTGTTTCCTTGCAGAACCTGACGCGATGGGGCGGCGCGCTGCTGGAGCTGTCGCAGGTGCGGGCCGGCCCCGACGGCCTCAAACTCCTTGAAGGTATTGCTTCCTCAGATTAGAGGATTGGTCTTGTTTTAGGTTGGGTGATTTGATGAACTACGTGTAGTTTTTTTATAGGATTTATTGTTGCAGTACCGTCTAATAATCTTAGGATCTCAATCAGTGTTTCACGAATTCATAAATCCATAGTTCAGTTCGTGTCGTTATATGTCATTATGTCCTTATGGTGGCTTGTTAACCCCTCTTAAGGTACGCCAATTGTTTGTGTTGTTAGCCCAGACATTTAGGAAACCTGTGGCTAAGCTGCTATTATGCTCAGAAAAATGTTGCGTGCTGGTGCTGTTTCAATTAACAAGGATGGCTTTTGTTTGCATGATCTTTTCTGTATTGAGTGCTTTACTCTTATTTCAGTGCTCTTTTGTCATAGTCATCAGTGTCACGGGTATTTGCTACAAAAAATCTGATAGCATATTGAAGCTGTTACTGAAATTTGTTTGTGTTGGGTGTGGTGCATAACATCTGTGGATTTTTTAAGAATCAGCAATCAGTTGTTACTAACAATTCAGGTGGCTTATACTGCTTATGTATCATGGTTTATTGCTTCCCAGTTTTTGTTGGTTGCTCCTTTGGTACTGTCGAGCCTGAATCATATTGTAACATCATTCATATTTGTTATGGTTTCTTGCTTCAAAGTGTATTTGATTTCTCACTTGTTATCCATATTTAGTCATACGTGAGATGCAGATTTTCATATTTCATGGATGCCTATTGTGTTATAGCGAGTATAGAATTTCATGACATTTTATTTTTATTACTATTCACAGTTCATGTATAGGAATACATTGTGCTCTGGCTGACTAATTGGATGAATGTTTTACAGATGCGGAGGCCAAGCTGGAGGAAGCACTGCAAATTGATCCCAGCAAGGCCGATGCGCTCTGGTGTTTGGGAAATGCTCAGACCTCTCATGGATTCTTCACTCCAGATACTGCAATAGCTAATGAGTTCTTTGTAAAAGCATCCGGTGTTTCCAGAAGGCTGTTGATTTGGTATGTGCAGGAAACATTGTCTTAGCTAAATTCATACACATTAACATCGTTCCTTTTATCTAGGTTGACCCATAGTCACAAAGTTCCTGGTACAATTGAGTGTGGAATAGGGATCGAGGAATGCTGTACACTCTTTGAGAAAGTTTTATTTTCTTTTTCACTGTGGGGACGAGATTGTTCTTGTTCCTGCGTTCCTGGGATGAGCAACTTGGCACTGTACCATGTTCCCAGTGACACTGGCTGACCTGCAGACCTGTTCTCATGGGGCTTGAGCCACATGCAGTCAGGTTGTCATGCCAGCATCTGGAAGAATCTCCATGAAAGGACTATGATTTTGCCTTTTTCCTTCTAAAAAAACTTCTGTTTTTGCTGCAATGTCGTGTGCAATTTGGTTTGACTTGAAACTAAAGTTCAGACCTGCTGTTTGTAGGAACCTGCAAATGAGCTGTACAGGAAGTCTTTAGACTTGTCAACGAAGGTGGGTTCTTTTATCCTTGCTGTTCTGCAGTATTTCCATGTCCTGATTCCTGAATGATGGTAAACTATGGAGCATCCATACTACATAGGCTAAACTAAGCTTATTTTCTTATTAGACTGGGTTTGAGATTCAAATAATCTTGAGTGTATTTCAGCTTGTTACTATTAGTTTTTATATTCTTTGCAGCGTGCTATGCTAAGAATAGATTTGGACACCTTTAGCCATCAATCTTTTACAGCATGTTCAATCATCATGCTGTTATAATTAGGTAGTGATAATGCATGTGTATCATTCTAGTGACATTTGCTTTCGATTATCTCAGGCACCTGAACTGCATTCGGAGATCCAGAGGCAAATGGTTTCTCAAGCAGCGACACAAGCATCCTCAGCCTCAAATCCAAGGGTACGATATGTCTATACCTTATCTTTTTCTCTACTCTTGTCAGAGTGACTTCATGGAAGTTCTATGTTGGTTAATGTATCTACTCCCGTTTTTGTGTTTTCTACCTTTTGTTTTTATTGCTATTTGTGGCTCATGATGTGGTAGTATCTGTGTCCCAAATTTCTTGAGCGTGAATTGCTTTTTTGGTCCAGCAGCTTTATTAAGCATTTGGTGTAACACTGGTTGCTTGTTTTGTATGAACAAAATGCATTGTGGACTGTTCTTTGTCCACCGTGAGCATGATCATAAGATCTTTCGTTTAAATGGAATATTCGTCCCCTTGTTTTCTAGAGCATAGAAAACTTTCTGTTTGATTTGTGCACTATGATGTAGCAGACCTAAATCAGTTGACATTTTATAGCTATAACTGATTTCGTATCAGATGTGGTTTGATGTCTGCCTTACAATGTGTCTTAAGGTGCCTTACTTAAGCTGACAACATTATGCTTTGCAGCAATCAAGGAAGAAGAAAAAAAGGATAGTGACTTCTGGTACGATGTTGGTGGATGGGTGATCCTTGGCTTTGGAATTGTTGTTTGGGTTGGATTGGCAAGATCTCAGCCTCAGCAGCAGCCACCGGCCAGGTGAACTGACCAACTGCCAAGAATGCTTTAATGCTTTGCAAATGATGGCACGCCTATGTTAAGGTGCCTCAGAGATAAGAATCTTGCTAGGTGCTAGTTTTGTATGGAGAGGAGAGAATGGAGTTTCCATACGGTTTGGTCAAATTTTTATGCCTGTTCCTTTTGAGAGCTTCGATGAGGTTTCTTTTTATAAATCAGCATTGACTGTTGGATAATTTTGTACCTGCTTATCTTGATACTGTTTGGAGGCTAAAACCATTACTATGTTGCGACATAGTTTTGTTGGCTATGATACGTGATGTTCATAAATGGCGCCATGTTGGTTTTGACGCCGCTATATGCGAATCCCTGGAGGAGCTTTTGCAACTGTGTATTTTCTTTCCCCTTTGCCTTCTTTGCACAGTTATTTCACAAGTTATTTGGTGGCTTACTGTTATGACGTATGATGCGTGGCGTTGCCAAGATGCCATGTTGCGGTCTCTTGACAAAGCTTCAATTATGTGCACGCAAGTGTACAACTTTGTATTCTCATGTTTTGTATCACACAACTATTGAATAATGCTTTGTTAAGTTTAGAACTTGAAGCGCTCAAGGAACGCTCAGCTCACAGCATAACAGAGCGCCCGCCATAGTTTAATAGAAAACAAGCGATGTAAAAGCTGCCGAACTGACTGAGCGACTAAATGAAGAGTAGTTTATTACAGTTGGTGATCAACAAACACATGATCAGACTGAATTGCATTTGCATCGATGAAGTCCTGCTCCAAAGACAGAAAGAAACCAACGTCTCCGATCTTGATTGCATTTCCCCATCCCCATCCCAAGAGAGGAAACAGAGTCCTGGCTGTCCAAAGTCTACAATATCTAAAGATCCAGGAACTTAGTGGAGACATGTTTAAATATTTCTCATATCAGGGATACGGGATACCAAAGTCTCTTTTTTTATGGGCCACCAACTGCTAGTTTGCTACTCCTAAGTGGTAGTATGGCTATCTTCATTATCAAGAGTATTCCACAAAAAGTGAGACATGAATACAGTACCCAGGCAGGTGTATTCTTTTCTGAAATGACAGAGCAGACTGATACTCCTCCGTTCCACAATACTTGCAATACTTTGACTAATGTAAACTGTGTTTGACTGCTTGTCTTATTCAAATTTTTTATGTAAATTATAAAACAAACAAAACGTCTTTACAATATATTTAGTGATGTAATAAGTCATAATAAAAGTGGTAATATTTATTAAAAAAATTGAATAAGACAAGAGGTCAAATGCGGTTTATATGAGTCAAAAAATTCAAAAAATATTGCGAACGGAGGACTGTTTTTCCCCGTTATTGGTGGAATCCTGTGGAGATTCGAGATCCAGGATCTGACTGTTTACCAGCCGCGACTGACTGACCACATGACGGAGGTACTGTACTAGTGCTGACTGCTGAGTGAGTGCTGTTAAGTCGTCTGACAGATCCAACCACTTGACGCTGGCTGTGACTGACCATGTTCGGGGTCCGGTGGTACTACTCCTACTCGACTCGGTTTCGTTTTCAGACGACGCGATGCGCGCGGGGTTGGTGTGCAGGAGCAGCTGGTGCAGCCGTGCAGCCGAACGAGCGCGGTGCGGTCGGTCTCTGTCACCCACCCACCTGTTGACGAGGCCGCGCGCGCGTCTCAGGTCTCCCTCCCGGCGCGGTCGGGCTCTCTCTCGCCCGCCGCACATGCCGCGCGGCGCGTTTTTCCTGGTCGCCGCCGCGTGCCCGGGGGGCCTCCGCCCCGTCGCCGTCGCCGTCCTCCTCCGGCCCCGTCAGTGCCGTCACGTACGTACACCAACACGCCTATTACCTCGGGCCGGCCGGGCCGGCCGCAGGGCGTTCCTGGCAGATCACGAAAAGCTGGCCCTGGCCCATACAGCGTCGCGTCGTCGTCCCCCCCGGTGGCTGTGGCTGTCACGCGAGTGACGCGCGGCTCCATGATGGGTAACTGCAGGTACCGGCCGGTCTCCTAGGAGTAGGACCTAACTCACGTCAACTCATGGAGTCATGGCCGATGATGATGGATGGACGCCGTCGCGTGCAGCCGTACAGGGTGCTGGTGCAGACGTGTAGTAGTGCGTGCGTGTCCTCGGGCCTCTCGCGGACAAGCGCGCCTTCGATGGCTGGATCGATGGAGGATCGGGGTGTACGTGGTGTGGTATGGGATGGCAGGATGGGGCCAGCCATGGACGGATGATAGATACTCCATGGATGAATAGAAGGAAAGCAACCCGATCAAATCTTCTACGCAAAATCGATGCTTCCTCCTCACGCCTGCATCGGTGCGGCCGGGCGCGGGGAGGTGGTGGTGGACCGGGTCGGAGGAGCAGCAACAGTACCGGACGGACGCACGGACCATCACCACCGCATGCATGGGCACCAACGCCAATGCGGCATGGGGCCTCTCTCTCGCGCGCGCATGCATTGGATTGGCACTGGCACATGCATGCATGCCCTCGTTCTCGCGTGTCATGCATGGCATAGGAGTGCGTTGCAAGCAGCGTCGTCCCAGAGCCATGATCGAGCTGAGTGGTACACTGTACGTGGTAGTGATGAACAGTAGTGACCGATCAATCCATATCCCCCGGCCTGTTGGGTGTTGGCTGTTGCATCTGCATCTGCATCTGCTGGCTGGCTGGCCTCTCCGTAGTGTGAGTAGTGACCAAGCAAGCAATGCAAGGAAGGACCATGCATGGCCGCCATCAGTTGGGTCGATCGATCAGCATACCGAATTGATTGCGTACGTTTTTGGTCAACAAACACGTACTGTACGTTGAGCAGCAACAATAATATCCCCTCTCTTTATGAAGAAATACACGTCCATCGACCCGTGCTTAGACAAAAAAAGAGAGGCAGCACCAGCAGCAACAGTAAAGTCAATTATAGCACCGGGGTAGACTATACTGTATGGGATTACACTCATGCATACGTGCGTGACTATACAATGCATGCTGCAAGCCTGCAATGCAATGCAAGAGGTGGCCCGCCCGGCGCTTTCTTCAGCTGAACGTAAGGCTACCTTGTACATGTACATCGTCACCAAGACGCTACAGAGTACAGATCTCCACACTGCCGTACGTTGCCGGGGCCCGGGACCCTTCGTCTATGTGGGAGCCGGCCGGCCAGCAGCACGATCGATTTCATTTTCAAACCTCTTTGCTGTGTTGACCCACGATCGATTTCATTTTCAAACCACCAGACGACCGAGCTGGAGTAACAGGCTCCTACACCAACAAAGCTACGACTACGAGCTGGAGTAGCTAAACTTGCATGCAGCAGCAATCGACCAGTGTGGACGACAGACGAGACGACCCGCGGCGGTCGTACCTGCACGAGCCGCCCCGCCCAGTTCAAACGTGATGGTGGCTGTGCTAAGCTGCTAGCTAGCCATGGTGAAATGCACCGGCACACCGGCCAGAACCCCTGTAGCATTTGCAAGAGTGAGATCGATGGTGCTAGCAGGTAGCTGCTGAGCTGAGCCGATCATAGTAGTATTTGACATAGTAGCACCTACTAGTAGTCCTAGTACATGGCACTAGTATGAGCTATTGCATCAGGGAGGCAGCTGTTTGTTGTCCTGCTGCCCCAATCAAATCTAGAGAATAGTGATTTCATTTATTCCCCTGTGATCCACTTACACCACCGCCGGCCACACCACAGTCCACAGCACAGCGGCTTCCCTCGTCTCATCATCCATCTGCGTGCCCTGCCAGTGCCAGGCCAGGCCCCCCGATGCATACAATGCACAAGGCCCCAGCATCATATCACCACTGTGGGCTGCTAGCCAGGTAATAGTGGTATTAACTGTGGATCTTGCCACAAATGACAGTTGCAGCGCATGTGAGGCACCATCATTTCGTTTCTTTTCGTTTGGTTCCATGAGATTGAGATGTGAATTGAAGGAAGCTAGAGCTACCTCTCTCCATCCGTCCATCCATCCATCAGGGCAGCTGCAACTAGTACAACCATGCATGTGAGGGCCTTTTTGGACGGCCGTGCATGGATGCATGATTAACTCCAATCCCTGTGTGTGTTTGCTCTCTTCCCTGAAACGCAAAGCCATGCACTTGTTGTAAGCAACCAAAGTAAGCACATGTGTGCAGTTATTAACATTTACTAACAAGCAAGCTAGTAGGCAGGCAGGCATGCTGGTGGCCCGGGCAGCAGCAACATTTTGCATGGGCATGGGCATGGGCCGGCCAGCATCAACCTTTCCTTCACTTGTAGTGCTCTTCTTTTCTCCCAGCTGCCGGCCGGCCGGCTGGCTGCTTTGGCTGAGATAGCAAGGAAGCTGATTAATTGGACAGCAACAGGTAGATGCCCTTGACTTAAGTGTGTTGTTGTGTGTTGTTCTCATCACTTGCATAATTGCATCTTCTCATTACATTGCATTGGGGTCCCCCTGATGAACAGCAACAACCTCTGTCGCATGCCCTAGCTAGGACTGAATCTCTCTCTCACTCCTTCCTTGTGTCGTCGTTCAGTCACCATACCAGTCACTAGGCTACACCTGTTAGGTGAGTGACAGTGTCACAACTTTTGGACTTGATGCAGCATGCTGCCTCACATGCGCCGGCCTGCAGCTGCAGACGGCCATTTTTGCTTGTTTTAGAATTAAACTGAATTAATTAGATCCAGTAGGAAAAGGGGATCGAAAAGGGACAGCGTTAATTCATTCGTTTCGTGCTAGTTTTGCTTAGTATTAATTAGTGGTGGTTAGTTCTTGAAGTAGCAAGAGCCTTTTGTTGGTCGCCGGTCAGGGGGGGCCTTGTTTGGAAACGGCTGCATTTCAACTTGAAGCTAAGCCTGCAGCTCATCCCAAGTCTAAGCAGTGTCAAATCAGGTTTGATTGTTAGGGCAAAGCCGAGGTTCATTTCACATTGGACTAGATTGGATTGAACAAGAGCCAGAAAAGTCATAAAGAACTACAACACACTCCAGGTGACAATGGGATGCAGATCATTTGAGTTTCCTAATAAGCAAGAAAAAAAAAATCAAAGACAATACGTGGAGTTGCCGCGTCCCCGGAGCACACACACACAAGGACATGATGCATGTGTGTTCCGGCCGGCCTTGCAACAAAGCGCAAATTAGGGTGTCGCCGTGCATGCCAGCGATTCTCTTGTCCGGAATTGGCGAGCAGGTTGTGGTAAGTTAGCATCACCAACCCAGCCGGAAGCTAGATCACAGGTAGAAAGTGGTCGTACTGATGATTGGGATCTCGTCAGGCAGAAAACGCTAAAAAGGCAGCTGATCTGCCCGGCCTCTCATCACGATCCATGGATTTCGTGCGCTCTACTCTAATCCACCTCCGCCCGCCCAAGGCCGAAGCGTCCATCGTGGTGGTGCCCCGCGGGGAGAGTTCTCGGTCGGCGCGGCGGTCCACCGATCGATCACGCGGCGGAGAGGACGCATGTGGTTGTCGGAGTTGGTCCATCGGCCTGCCTGAACCTGAACCTGAACCCGAAGCAACCAGCATGCCCATGCAGTGAGTGAGGTAGGAGCAGCTGCATTGTGCGGCACCGGTGCTGCTGGTCGTCATGTCGTAAATGGATCGGGTACGGATGAACAGCTACCTTAATTTTTGATTTATTTAGGTACGACGAATAATGTCCGGATTCCAATTCAGATACTATATGATACTGAACATTTTGACCAGACAGTCGGTGAGGAAACTATTCGTACGTATCTCTATGCACAGAAACCAACCCTGTGGTGTTGACAAAGGCGCTAGCCGCGCCTCTGGGTGTTTTTGTCTGAGGCGGCGATATTGATGTGGTTGGGTTTAGGGTAGGCGAGGAGCGGAGCGGCGGTAGATAGATCAGACATCCGTGGATTTTTCCCTTTTTTCCTTCGGTACTCACTCACCTAGTATGCTAAGTAATGACAGTACAGTCAGAGACTAGCACCTTAGGTACTTAGGTAGCGAGCGTTGTTGGCATTGCCATGGCAAAGTCATCGAGCGCAAAGGTCGTTGCTTGCACATGAGTTAGGTGGGTGTTGGTTGCTCATCGTGTGGCCTGCCTAGCCTGTTTCCAGGAGTTAGGTTTGCTTCCATCTCATTCTGTTTTCAGAAACAGTTCAGGCATTGCACTGCAGATTGATGGATCATTCTAGTAAGTAGGAGTACTAATACTGTCATCTTGTACTACATCTACAAGGGTTTATGTAAAAGTACGCATGTTGATCAGGCAGCCTAACTACCTAGGAGTATTACGTACATCAAGTAGTAACTTGCTTATGTGTATTCTCAAACCAATTAAACAAAATCTCTTACACAAATGTGACCTCGATCAATGTCCATGTCCCCCTGTATACGTACTGTGTTGTACAGTACAGAGCGTACACCAAAACACACACCAGCAGTGTGGTGCTGACGTATGAGCTGCTGCTTGTATAATGTCCTACTAATTAATGTAATAAAGCCAAACAAACCATCATCGTCAAGCCGGGGACGGACATGGTTGCCACAAACAAAAGCAGCACGAAGCACGGATCCGTGCCCTGATTAAAAGGACCGCACCGGCCTCACCCAGACGAGATTTGCATTAAATCCTCCACATCTGCACTGTGCTGGGCATGTCTCAGCTGCTTTCATGCATGCATGCTTCACCCAAATCATGCAAGCAGTCCTCTTAATGCAATCATGCATACATCTCTAATTAAACAAGCCCTGAAATGAAGCTGATTACGCAAGCCCTGATTGCTCTTAATGCGTGCGTGTTCCGACTCCGATCGAGCCTCGGTCATATCATATCCGGACGAGGCCTTTTCAAGCTCACTGTTAGGTAACTGTAGCTATAGCATCACTAGCAGCTGCTGAGTGAGAGTGAGCGGCCGGGCGTGGTCCAGCAGGCTGGCTGCCGGACCGTCCTCCACGTCCAAGCTTGCTAATGTGTTGCCGCTCTTTTGATGCTTTCACGAGATGGATCTATCCACACACTGCAGCCATGTTCACCATAGGGCCAGCCAACTGTCCTCCTAATCAGTATCATCATCATCTTAGTAAAACGTTCAATGACATGAAAAGGGCGGTGTAATTTACCACCATAATACTTCATCTGTATCTTACTACTACTAGTACATTTCTATTCCACTTGTGTTTAGGGCCTGTTAACCTGTAATTAAAAAGCCGAAACCGAAAGTGGTGAAGCTAAACACAAAGGTTTCATCAGCTAACCAACTACCGTTGGAACATTCCACATCAGATCGTGCATTCTTCATCTTCTTTCTCTCGTCACTGCACCAAGCCGTTCTTGACGCGCCAGCCAACTCTCCCTCATCATGGCCGCATCGTCCACCAACGACCACCCTTTATAAGGACGTCGGAGATCCCTAAAAACCCACCGCCGCCTTGTCCACCGTCGTGCTAGAGAGGAACAATACGCCCACAGGGAGAGGGAAGACCTGTACACCGTCACCAGATCTTCATCAACAAATAATCACGACACTAAGGGGGTGTTTGGATTCTTCGTCGGGTGACTAAACTTTAGTCACCTGACTAAAATATAAAAGTTAGGGGGTAACCTAACTTCTCAATTTTAGTCACCTCTTAGATTTTAGTTACCCCTATTTGAAAGTAAAATGACTAAAAGTGACTAAAACCAGAGTGATTAAAGTTTTAGTCATCCAATCCAAACATGCCCTAAACTACTAGTCAATTTGAAGGGAGGAATGGAATCAGAACGGATCGGGGCTCTACCAAACATCACCTTAAGTCAAGCGAAACGGCTTGTTACAAAACTTGCATTCCTACGCTAGCATAGGTTAACAGAGGATATCCTCTCTTATTAGTGTAGCCCTCTGACACTGTAAAAGCCTAAAAGGTCACGTTAATTAATTGCAAGTATCTCTGTCGAGCTAGATTCAGTCACCGTGCGCTCGTCACACTCACTCACCCCGGCCCCCCAATAATTCACTTTGGATATGAATGTTCGTGTAACGAGCACGCCTAGCTATTGGCCCTCTTTTCTCAACTTAACAAGGTCGTCGAAGACTTGCGTGGTTGCCCACTTGAACAAGTAGTGGATTATGACTTGGGATACAATGCAAAGCAGCTTAGCTTAGCCTTAGCGGCTTGATCCACACGCATACACGTGCGCGTCCGTCGACGTTCATCAGCCGCTGCGAGTGGGCACTCTCGATCCAGTGGTGTGGTGGTGCAGCCGTCACGACTCCACTCCGATTCAAATGCTAGTGGGGGGCTTCAAATCCGGATAGAAAAAGTCACACGGATATAGATTTCGCCGCCTTATCTCGACACAAGAATATGGTACTTTCTTTTCTCTGAAGAAGAATATGTTACTTTCTTGGTGACGGTATACTGATCATACCTTTTTTTTTTTTTTTTACTGCGTGCTTCTTATTTTTTTTTTTTATTAAAAAAAGATAGGAAAGTCTCGGTTGGCCTTTTAATTTGTTCTTGCCGTTGTATCGTGTTGGAGGAGGGATCGAATCTGAAGATGACTTTTGTTTTTCAGAAAGGAAGAGTGAGTGAGTGAGGTGAGGGAGAGGGGGGGGGAAACATTTGGAGAATCCTACCCCTGGTTTCTCTTTCACGAGCGAGCTTGCTCGTTACTTTTTACCCGTTTTTTCTCTCCCTCTTTCGCCTTTTGACTTGGCTTTATTTGTTTATGGGTTTTGTTTGGACGAAATTATTAAAGGGAGGCAGCGGGAAAGAAAGACAGAATGTGTGTGAGGGCATGTTTGTGCGTGTGCGTGCGCCGATGCGATGCTTTCTTTCCTGTCCTGGTGGCCTCTTTTTCAGGCCTTGGATTCCTTGTACTGCTCCCACTACTATCTGTCCCTTTACCCCTATCCTAGCACCACTTTACCTCTTTCTTCTGTCTCTTTTTTTTTTCCACTTTATCCTCCTTTGTTAAATTGTTTTTTTCAAATGAGATGCCGTAAATAATCACGAAACATTTCAACGCTCCTGCTTTAGTAGGCAACCAGGTCCCCGCCAACTGTTGGTCCGGCCCTGAACTGTGTTTGGGTTTAGGACCCTAGGAGAAGGGACACCTATAAAAAAAAATATAGTGTAAATACAAATGTTCGTTCAGGGATGGTTTGATTTGTTTATGAAAAGAAGAGATACAAACAAAAAGGATAAAAAAACAGGACCATCTCCTTTGAAATAATTCCTCACACCAAGGAGGGAGGTGATGGTGATCTTAATTCCTAGGATGGTCCCATTTCTGGCAAATGCAAATGCTGTGTGCAACATCCATCCATCAGCTCAGCTCAGCTCTCCCTGCAATGGATCACCCACCAGTTGATGAGTGATGAGGCTCCATTTGGGACGGACGTGGGAATGGACCCTCCTCTCCTCCCCCATTTGCGTCTTAGGATTAGCTAGCTCTGATGAGTGATGATGTGATGATTAATTTACTGCCCCACCTCACCCGTGCTCTTTTTGACCGGCCGTGGTTGATGTGGAAGACGGGCCAAGAAGCAGCCCGCCCGTAAAGCAAAAGGCTGAGCCAGCTTGATTAACCGCGACGCAAAGGCAATTTAATTACTAACGGCGGGAGATTAAAGTGCGCTTGGAAGAGAGGTTAAAGCCCAGGAGCACAAGGTAGCGAAAAGAAAGCAGGCGGAGGCCATGATCAAAGTGCCCAAATTAAAGCCCGCCTCTCGCGCTCCCTCCCACTAGACTTTGAACGCACACGCACACACACACTCGTTGCACGTCTCTTCTTGTGAACCCCTCGTGTCCATGTCGTCTTATACTACGTGCCAAAGCTAGCTATAAGCTAAGGTAGCGCACGAGCAAAAGTTAATGGGTGCCGGTAAATGCCTCCTAGCTTTTCCGCGGCGTCATCATCATGTGCTTAAACCTGGATCGCTCGCGGTGTTTTCGCGTGCTTTCTTCGCCAGGGCACCGGCGCCGGTCCCTGTCCGTCCGTCCGTCGTCTAACTCAGGGTCACGCAGAAGCTACCAGGTACCAGCAGCGCTAGTCTAGCGTGATCCTGATGCATGGACGGACGGCGCTGGCTGGTTTCATGTGTTTTTCCAGTGTCTTTCGCGATGATATGGATGGTTTAATTTCATGGTTATGGGAGTTGGCAACGATGTTGGATGGTGATGGTGTATTACTGATGTGACTGTTGCTTAGATCCGTCGTCGAAATGAAATCTACTAGCACGGCCCCTGATGACTCTTCTACGGTAGAGTAATTTGCATTCAGTACAATAAATAAATGATGTTGCCAAACACGCCACCGATCTAGAGAGGCGACGTGTTTTTGACCGTTTATTCAATGCTTCCCTCCTTCAATGCTCCGACAGGGTTGATTATTGATTGATTGATACTGCGAGGAGCAATGATCCTGCTAGTATTTATGGCAAGGAAAAACTCCTCCCTCCCCGTGTCGGACTCGATCGCCCTCTCTTGACTCTAGACTAATCTGGTGGCCAAGTTAACAGTGCATATATTAATTCTTAGATACTGTTCTTAATTCTAGTTTATAGGCCTAACCAAAACTTTAAGTTTTCTTATCAACACTGATGTTTCTAATATAAATTGATATAACGATACATACTCCTATTCCTGTTCGGCATCACGAATGATAGTATTTTTCTTATAGATTTAATCAAATTTAAAATTATTTAACTTCTCAAAAAAAATCTATTCTGAATGTAGGGATTCAAACAAAGTGGTAAACGTATTTTGATAAGAAAAACCTCGAACAAAAGCTTTTACACATAATTCCTCTTACAATGTATCTTTCATTTGCTTAATCATCAATTATCATAGACACTCTGAATATAAATCTGTTTATGCTAATTTTATTTACTAAAAATGTGCATAAGGTTAGTAATCGATGATTTAAGCGTATATAAATTCCAACTTTATGGAGAAAGA